>OZ030010.1:59647907-59958953 GCA_964023405.1 Apodemus agrarius | reverse complement strand
TGAGTAGTATTCCACTGTATAAATATACCACATTTTCTGTATCCATTCCTGCTTTGAGGGATATCTGGGCTCCTTCCAATTTCTGGCTATTATAAACAAGGCTGCTATAAATATAGTGGAGCATGTGCCTTTATTGTATGCAGGGGAATCCTCTGGGTATATGCCCAGGAGTGGTATGCCAGGGTCCTCTGGAAGTGACATGCCCAATTTTCTGAGAAACCGCCAGACTGATTTCCAGAGCAGTTTTACCATCTTGCAATCCCACCAACAGTGGAGGAGTGTTCCTCTTTCTCCACATCCTTGCCAGCACTTGTTGTCTCTTGAGTTTTTAATCTTAGCAATTCTGACTGGTGCGAGGTGGAATCTCAGGGTTGTTTTGATTTGCATTTCCCTGATGACTAATGATGTTGAACAACTCTTAAGGTGTTTCTCGGCCATCTGAATTTCTTCTGGTGAAAATTCTTTGTTTAGCTCTGTACCCCATTTTTTTGATAGGGTTATTTGGTTCTTTGGGGTCTAACTTCTTGAGTTCTTTGTATATATTGGATATTAGCCCTCTGTCAGATGTGGGGTTGGTAAAGATCTTTTCCCACTTTGTTGGTTGCCGTTTTGTCCTTCTGACAGTGTCCTTTGCCTTACAGAAACTTTGTAATTTTATGAGGCCCAATTTGTCAATTCTTGATCTTAGAGCATAAGCTATTGGTGTTCTGTTCAGGAACTTTCCCCCTGTGCCCATGTCCTCCAGGGTCTTCCCAAGATGGCCATTTTTACTATATTCATCCTACCATTCCACAAGCATGGGAGATATTTCCAACTTCTGAGGTCTTTCATTTCTTTGTTCAGAGACTTGAAGTTCTTGTCATACAGATCTTTCACTTGTTTGGTTAGAGTCACACTAAGATACTTTATATTGTTTGGGATTTTTTTTTTTTTGGTTTTTTGAGACAGGGTTTCTCTGTATAGCCCTGGCTCTCCTGGAACTCACTCTGTAGACCAGGCTGGCCTCGAACTCAGAAATCCACCTGCCTCTGCCTCCCAAATGCTGGGATTACAGGCGTGCGCCCCCACGCCCGGCTTGTTTGGGATTTTTATGAAGGGTTTCATTTCCCTAATTTCCTTCTCAGCCTGTTTATCCTTTTTGTATAGACTTGTTTAATCTATGCACAATTAATTGTTTAAATTTGTTTAAAGGCTACTGATTTGTTTAATTTTATATCCAGCCTGTTTGCTGAAGTTGTTTATCAGCTGCAGGAGTTCTCTGGTTAATGTTTGTGGGTTGCTTAGGTATATTCTCATATCATTGATAAATAGTGATAATTTAAATTCTTCCTTTACAATTTGTTTCCCTTTGACCTCCTTTTCTTGTCTAAGTGCTCTAGCTAGAACTTCAAGTATCATATTGAATAAATATGGGGAGAGAAGGCAGCCTTGTCTAGTCCCTGATTTTAGTGGGATTGCTTCAAGTTTCTCTCCATTTAGTTTGATGGCTACTGGTTTGATGTATATTGCATTTACTATGTTTAGAAATGGGCCCTGAATTCCTGTTCTTTCAAAAGACTTTTAACATGAAGGGATGCTGAATTTTGTCAAATGCTTTTTCAGCATCTAATGAAATGATCATGTCATTTTTTTCTTTGAGTTTGTTTATGTAGTGGATTACATTGATGGATTTCCATATATTGAACCATCCTTCCATACCTGGGATGAAGCCTACTTGTTGTGGTGAATGATTGTTTTTATGTGTTCTTGAATTTGGTTGGCAAGAATTTTATTAAGTATTTTTGCATTGATATTCATAAGGTAAATTGTTCTGAAGTTCTCTTTCTTTGCTGGATCTTTGTGTCGTTTTGGTATCTGTGTAACTGTGGCTTCATAGAAGGAATTGGGTAGTGCTCCTTCTGTTTCTCTTTTGTGGAATCATTTGAACAGTATTGGTGTTAGGATGTCTTTGAAGGTCTGATAGAATTCTGTTCTAAAACCATCTGGTCCTGTGCTTTATTTGGGGTGGGGTGGGAGACTTTCAATAACTGCTTCTATTTCTTTAGGGATTGTGGGACCCTTTAGATGGTCTATCTAATCCTGACTTAACTTTAGTATTTGGTATCTATTTCCTCCAGATATTCCAGTTGTGTAGAGTATAGTCTTTTTTACTAGGATCTGATTATTTCTTCAGTTTCTGTTGTTATATCTCCCTTCTCATTTCTGATTTTGTTAATTTGGATACTCTCTCTGTGCCCTCTGCTTAGTCTGGCTAAGGGTTTATCTCTCTTGATGATTTTCTTAAAAAATAAAAAAAATAAAATAAAACAGCTCCTGGTTTTGTTGACTCTTTGTATAGTTCTTTCTGTTTCTACTTGATTGTTTTCAGCCCTGAGTTTGATGATTTCCTACCTTCTATTCCTCTTGAGTGTATTAGATTCTTTTTGGTCTAAAGCTTTCAGGTGTGCTGTTAAGCTGCTTGTTTATGTTCTCTCCAGCTTCTTGGAGGTACTCAGAGGTATGAGTTTTCCTCTTAGTACTACTTTCATTGTGTCCCATAAATTTGGGTATGTTGTGGCTTAATTTTCATTAAATTCTAAAAATGTCTTTGCTTTCTTTCCTTATTTCTTCCTTGGCCAAGTTATCATTGAGTAGAGCATTGTTCAACCTCGATGTGTATGTGGGCTTTCTGTTGTTTTTGTTGCTATTGAAGACCACCCTTACTCCATAGTGATCTGATAGGAGGTATGGGATACTTCAGTCTTCTTATATCTATTGAGTTCTGTTATATAACCAATTATATAGTCAGTTTTTGGAGAAAGTACCATGAGGTGATAAGAAGAAGGCATATTCTTTTGATTTAGAATGAAATGTTCTATAGATATCTATTGAATACATTTGGCCCAAAACTTCTGTTAGTTTCACTGTGTCTGTTTAGTTTTTATTTCCCTAATCTGTCCATTGAGGAGAGTGGGGTGTTGAAGTCACCCACAATTATTGTTTGAGGTCCATTGTGTGCTTTAAGCTTTAGTAAAGTTTCTTTTAAGAATGAGGGTGGCCTGGAACTTAAGCAATACTACAGAGCAGTAGTGTTAAAAACTGCATGGTATTGGTACAGTGACAGGGAAGTGGATCAATGGAATAGGATTGAAGACCCATAATTGAACCCACACATCTATGGCCGATTGTTCTTCAACAAAGGAGCTGAAAACATCCAGTGGAAAAAAGATAGCCTTTTCAACAAATGGTGCTGGCTCAACTGGAGGTCAGCATGCAGAAAAATGAGAATTAATCCACTATTATCTCCTTGTACTAAGCTCAACTCCAAGTAGATCAAGGACCTCCACATAAAACCAGACACACAAAAATTAATAGAAAAGAAACTGAGGAAGACCCTTGAGGACATTGGTTCAGGGGGAAAGTTCCTGAACAGAGCACCAATAGCTTGTGCTCTAAGATCAAGAATAGACAAATGGGACCTCATAAGATTACAAAGTTTCTGTAAGGCAAAAGACACTGTCAAAAGGACAAATCTGCAACCAACAAATTGGGAAAGATCTTCACCAACCCTACATCTTACGGAGGGCTAATATCCAATGTATACAAAGAACTCAAGAAGTTAGACCCCAGAAAAACAAGTAACCCTATCAAAAATGGGGTACAGAGCTAAAAAAAAAGAATTTTCACCTGAAGAAATTCTGATATCTGAGAAACACCTTAAAAAATGTTCAACATCATTAGTCATCAGAGAAATTCAAATCAAAACAACCCTGAGATTTCACCTCACACCAGTCAGAATGGCTAAGATTAAAAACTCAGAAAACAGCAGGTGTTGCTGAGGATACAGAGAAAGAGGAACACTCCTCCACTGCTCGTGGGACTGCAAGCTGGTACAACCACTCTGGAAATCAGTCTGGCGATTCCTCAGAAAACTGTACATGATACTTCCGGAGGATCCAGCCATACCACTCCTGGGCATATACCCAGAAGATTCCCCAGCATGCAATAAGGATACATGCTCCACTATGCTCATAGCAGCCTTATTTATAATAGCCAGAAGCTGGAAAGAACCCAGAAGTCCCTCAAAGGACGAATGGATACAAAAAAATGTGGTATATATACACAATGGAGTACTATTCAGCCATTAGAAACAATGAATTAATAAAATCCTTAGAGAAGTGGATGGAGCTGGAGAACATCATACTAAGTGAGGTAACCCAGTCTCAAAAGAATACCCATGGTATGCAGTCACTGATAAGAGGATATTAGCCTAGAATCTTGGGACACCAAAGACACAATCCACATACCAAATGATGTCCGACATGAAGGAAGGAGTGGACCCTGGTTGTGGAAAGGCTCAAAGCATCAGTGTAGGGGAAAACCAGAACAGGGAAGTGGGAAGGGGTTGATGGGTGAACAGGGGGAGGGAAAAGGGCATGTGGGACCTTTGTGGGGCAGGGAACCAGGAAAAAGTAAATGAAATGTAAATACAGAATATATCCAATAAAAAATTTAAAAAAGAAAAGAATGAGGGTGCCTAGATGTTCAGAATTGAGAGTTTTTCTTGGTAGATTTTTCCTTTGAAGTGTATAAAATATCCTTCTGTATCTTTTTTTATGACATTTGGTTGAAACTATTTTAATGGACATTAAGTGGCTTCTCCAGCTTGTTTCCTGGGACCATTTTCTTGGAAAATTGTTTTCCAGCCTTTTAATCTGAGTTAGTGTTTGTCTTTGACACTGAGATACATTCCCTGTATGCTACAATATGTTGAGTCCTGTTTATGTTTCCAGTCTTTTAGTCTATGTCTTTTTATTGGACAATTGGGTTGATGGATGATAAGAGATATTAAGGAATAGTGATTCCTGCTTCCTGTTATTTTTTATGTTTTTGTGGTTATCTTCTTTTGGGTTTTTGAAAGAAGACTAATTTCTTGCTTTTTCTGAGTGTGTAGTTTCCCTCATTTTGTTGGTGTTTTCCATTCATTATCCTTTGAAGGGCTGGATTTGGGGAAAGAGATTGTGGAAATTTGCTTTCGTCACAGAATACCTTGGTTTCTCCATCTATTATAATTGAGAGATTTGCTGAGTAAAGCAGCTTGGGTTGACATTTGTGTTTTCTTAGGGTCTGTATGATATCTGTCCAGGCTCTTCTGGCTCTTCTAGTCTCTGGTGAGAAGTCTGGTGTAATTCTGATAGGTCCACCTTTATATTTTACTTGATCTTTTTTCCTTACTGCTTTTAATATTCTTTGTTTAGTGCATTTGGTATTTTAATTATTATGTGATGGGAGGATTTTCTTTTCTGGTCAAATCTATTTGGAGGTCTGTAGACTTCTTGTTCATGGACATCTCTTTTTTTAGGTTAGGGAAGTTTTTTTCTATAATTTTGTGGAAGACATTTACTGCCTTTAAGTTGGAAATTCTTTGCTCTCTTCTGTAACTACAATCCTTATAAAATGCAAAATGCAAAAAGGCTCCTAACCCAAAATATCAAAGAAATCCAGGACAAAATGAGAAGACCAAATCTAAGTACTGTTTTGCCAATGCTTTCTATGGTATCTTCTGCATCTGAGATTCTCTCCTCTATCTCTTGTATTCTGTTGTTGATGCTTGCATCCATGACTCCTGACTTCTTTCCTAGATTTCTTTTTTGTTTCTATTTCCATTTTTAGATCCTGCATGGATTTGTTCAATTCCTTCACCTGTTTTGTTATGTCTTCCTGTTGTTCTTTAATGACTTCTACCTGTTTTCCTGTGTTCTCCTATATTTCTTTAAGGGAATTGTTTATGTCCATCTTGAAGCCTTCTATCAGCATCATGAGCTTTGATTTTAAATCCAAATCTTGTTTTTCTGCTGTGTTGGGGTATCCAGGACTTGCTGTTGTTGGATAATTGGTTTCAGATGGTGCCATGTTGCCTTGATTTCTGTTAGTAACATTCCTACGTTTGCCTTTTGCCATCTGCTTGTCTCTAGTGTTCGTTGGTCCTGCTGTCTCTGGCTGGCACTTGTCCCTCCTGTATGCCTGAAAACCTGTTTCATCACTCCTGGGTGACCAGCTCTCCACTGGCACAGAGTGTTGTGACACTGAGCAGCTCCTGGGTGCAGGTGGGACCCTGGAGGACCAAGTCACAAGTGATCTTACAAAAGCATGTTCCCTGTGTTCCTGGCTATAGCAGCCTGCTCAGTTGCAGGAGTGAAGATGATGGCCTCATCTCTAACCCCAGGACTCCCTGCAGAGCCCATGTCCCCTGACAGGATAGATGCACAAATGGCTGTGGACTGTGGCACTCGGCCAACTCCTGGGTAAAGATGGGCCCCTTTTAGACTGTGTCCCAAGTCATCTTTCACTCGGGTAATCCCTGCAATCCTGGCTTCACATGTCTGCTCAGTCACAGGAGCAAAGATGGTGGCCTCACCTCTAAATGTAGGACTCCCTCTAAATGTGGGACTCCCTGCAGGGCAGATGTCCCCTGGCAGGATAGGTTCACAGAAGGCTGTGGTGCTGACCAGCTTTTGGGTGCAGGTAGGGCCCTGGCAGACAGAGTCCCAAGTGAACTTACACTCAGATGTTCCCTGTGTTCCTGGCTGTAAAAGCCTGCTCAGTCACAGGAGAGAAGATGTTGGCCTCACCTCCAAAAATTCATTTTCTTTTTATGTTTGGCAACATTATTTTTGTCTTTTCTCAAATTAAAACTGTTAGATTTTTTTTAAAGTACATATTTTTCAATCCTATTCAACCTCCCTCAACAAAATCTTTCAGTAACTACCCAATCTTCACAATTCATTAATATTTGTGTCCTTAAGAAAACATCAAGACTAACTTTTTGCTGCAAAAATAGTATTAGATATGTGACTGTCCATAAGCATGGTCAACTTAAAAAGGACTACACTTTTAGATAAAATTGACTCACTCTTGACAATGGATCATTTGTGCTGACTAGTTATGTCAACGTGATACAGCTAGAATCATCAGAGAGGAGGGACCCTCAATTGAGAAAATGTCACCATAATATCAGACTGTAGATGAAAAGTCTTTGTTTAGCTCTATACCCCATTTTTGGATAGGGTTATTTGGTTTTCTGGGTTCTAACTTCTTGAGTTCTTTGTATACATTGGATATTAGCCCTCTGTCGGATGTGGAGTTGGTGAAGATCTTTTCCCAATTTGCTGGTCACCGATTTGTCCTTTTGACAGTGTCTTTTGCCTTATAGAAACTTTGTAATTTTATGAGGTCCCATTTGTCTATTCTTGATCTTAGAGCATAAGCGATTGGTGTTCTGTTCAGGAATTTTCCCCCTGAGCCAATGTCCTCAGAAATTTGGATGGCTGAGAAACACCTTAAAAAAATGTTCAACATCATTAGTCATTAGAGAAATGCAAATCAAAACAACCCTGAGATTTCACCTCACACCAGTCAGAATGGCTAGGATTAAAAACTCAGAAGACATCAGGTGTTGGCGAGGATGTGGAGAAAGAGGAACACTCCCCCACTGCTGGTGGGACTGCAAGCTGGTACAACCACTCTGGAAATCAGTCTGGCGGTTCCTCAGAAAACTGGACATGATACTTCTGAAGGATCCAGCCATACCACTCCTGGGAATATACCCAGAAGATTCCCCAGCATGCAATAAGGATACATGCTCCACTATGTTCATAGCAGCCTTATTTATAATAGCCAGAAGCTGGAAAGAACCCAGATGTCCCTCAACGGAGGAATGGATACAAAAAATGTGGTATATATACACAATGGAGTACTTTTCAGCCATTAGAAACAATGAATTAATGAAATTCTTAGAGAAATGGATGGAGCAGGAGAACATCATACTAAGTGAGGTAACCCAGTCTCAAAAGAATACCCATGGTATGCAGTCACTGATAAGAGGATATTAGCCTAGAATCTTGGGACACCAAAGACACAATCCACATACCAAATGATGTCCGACATGAAGGAAGGAGTGGACCCTGGTTGTGGAAAGGCTCAAAGCATCAGTGTAGGGGAAAACCAGAACAGGGAAGTGGGAAGGGGTGGATGAGGGAGCAGGGGGAGGGAAAGGGGCATGTGAGACCTTAGGGAGGTGGGGAAACAAAAAAAAGGAAATGAAATGTAAATATAGAATATATCCAATAAAAATTTTTTTTGAAAAGAAAAAAGAAAAGTAGGGGAATGAGTAAAATGTCACAACAAATGAAAAAAAATATCAGACTGTAGAGAAAGCTGTAGGGTATTTTTTCCAATTAGTCATGGATAGGGACAGGCTGAACACATTATGGGTGGTGCCACTCCTAGGCTGGTAGTCATAGATTCTCTTATAGGCTGAGCAGGCTATGGAGAGAAAGCCAATAAGCAGTATCCCTTCATGGCCTCTGCATTAGTTCCTGCTTCCAAGTTAAGCCCTGCTTAAGTTTCTGTCAAGATTTCCTTTAACAAGAGAGTATTCTATAGACTTGTAAGCCAAATAAACCCTTTCCTCCCCATGTTTCTTTAGTCATGGCATTTCATTATACCAATAATAGTCTTAAATAAGACAGATAGACAAACACACACACACACACACACACACACACACACACACTCACAAACACGCACATACACATACACATACACACACACAAACAGATTCTACAGCAGTAGCTTTCTCTCTGGCTTTTCACAATGACATTAAAGTTAATTAGTCTTCTCCATGTTTCATATATTTATTTTTAAGCATTCACTGAATATAGCATCACCTACTGTGTCACATCTCAAATCTATAAAAAGGAAGAATGGTCAAAACAGCAGAAGATATAAAGAGCGCCATGTCCAAATAGCAACTGAAATCTTCAAAATCAGACCGATAATCTTCAGCTCAATGATTACAAACATCACTTGTTCTCTAAATATGTCTGACAGTGGAATAGTACATGAAAATATGAACAAAATATTTTGTTGGAGACTGGAAAGATATCTTAGTTGGTAAAATAACTGCCACACAAGCATGAGAATAAGAGTTTTATTTACATAACTCATTTAAAAAACAATTTTATCATGATGAAATGTAGTTTTAATTATATCATTGGGGAACAGAATACAGCAGATTACTGGGGTTTGTGTGCCAAGTTTTTGTATTAAACATCAAGCCTCAGGCCCCAGCAAATTAGTTTGCCTCAAAAAACAATGTGGACATCTTTTGAAGTATAACAATTTATTTTGACTTCTGGTGGCTACATGGAAACACACACACACACACACACACACACACACAAAAAAAAAAAAACCACCACCACAACAATAAGAACAACAAAATTAAGGCAATAAAATTAAAAAGGATATCTTGTGGTCAAGGTAAAAATTTCCTTAGTTTAGAATAATGGTAAATTTATTGCAAAGTCTGAACACAAATTTTAATACTTTATTTTGTTGCACGTAATTCTGTGTCTTTTTTAATTGTTGAGAATATAAGACAACATACATGTTGTCTTAGTTACTTTTCTTTTGCTTTGAAAAATTACCATGACCAGGACAAATTACAGAAGAAAACATTTAATTTGTCTCACAGTTTCAGACAGTTAAAATTCATGATGGCTGGGACAAAGAACAGCTGAGAACTTATGCACTAATCTACAAAAATGAGACAGAGAGAGAACAAAATGAGTTACACATGTCTTTTGAAATGTCTTTCCCCAGAGACACATGTCCTTCAACAGGACCACACCTGCTAATCCTTCCTCAATATTTCCACGAACTGGGAGCAAAGTATGGAAATATATGCACATATGGGATACATTCTTATTCAAACCACCAAACACCAGCGCAGCACCGTTCTTTACTCTCTACTTCTTTAAAGATGTGTACCACTGATATTCTTTCCATTGACTAAGTCCTCTGGGGCACCCCAATTTCCCTAAGCAGTCTGCCATGCCCAGCAAGCCTCCAGTATCCCACCACTTCAAAACCCACTTTCATCAGACCTGCAGCCAACTTCATCATATCGGTGGAACCTGAACCATACAGGTTACCTTTCCTTCCATTCTGCCACCCACCATTCCTTCTGAGTCCTCTGGGGTACCCCCAGCTGCCCAGAACAACCTGCTATACCAGGTAGACCTCCATTCCCCACCCCTCTGTCTGTCCACCTGCACCAGACCTTAGATTTGTGAATCATATATGCCTGTTGATCCAGAACCATACAGCCAAAGTATAAACATCAGACACCTGACATACCTGGGCTATCAAGTTTAACCTCCCCCCCCACTAATACTGACTACATCAGGAAATTCAAGGAACAAAGCCATCCATATGGATAATGCCCTTAAAAGAATATTTTGAACCAAAGCCAGGAGACTATGACACATCAAACGCACAGCTACCATACCACAGGACGTCTTGAGTATCGAGATGCAACTGAAGCACAAGAAAATAACCTTAACTAACTGTCTCCTCCTCTCTCTCAATATTTCACAATCTACATGACTTCAAGTCGATCTGCTGCAGTCAGGAAAACAGGTAGGATAGCCACCCAAACAACAGCAGCAGATGGGACCATCCAGGGGCATTGTGACACTGGACTCTTCTTCCCTACTCATGAAAGCCCTTTCCCTTTCAGTCTGTCCCTGCTTGGGGACATATCAGTCTGTCTCCCTCTCTCTCTGAACACCACAAACTTCACAGGGTTCCCAGGAGATCATCCAGGGCAACAGTTTACAAGGACCCCAGGAGATCTGTTGCAACCAGGGCAATAGTCTTCAGGCATCCCAGGATTTCTGCTGTAGCCACAAGCAACAGTCTGCAAGCCTTCAGGGAGATCTGCTGAACCCAGGACAACAGTCTGTAAGTCTCCCAGGAGATCGGCTGGAGTTTGGACCCCAGATCGCTTAGGAGATCTGTTGCAACAAAGGGACACAGGAGTCAGGCTCTAGACAGAGACAACTAGGCCAGCTAATACCAGAGATAACCAGATGGTGAGAGGCAAGTGCAAGATCATAAGCAACAGAAGCCATAATACTTTGACAGCATCAGGACCCAGATCTCCTACCGTAGCACTAATGCACCTGAAAATCATGAAGCTGACCTAAAATCTCATCTCATGAATATATAGAGACCTTTAAGGAAGACATAAATGACTCATTTTAAGAAATGAGGAAATTAACAGGAAATGAGAAATTAAATTTCCTGCATTAACAAATGCAGGAAAACATTGTTAAACAGGTAGAAGCCTTTAAAGAGGAAATAAACCCATCGAAGAAATACAGGAAAACACAAACAGGGGAAGAAATTGAGCAAAGCAGTCCAAGACCTAAAAATGGAAGTAGAAACAATAAAGAATCACAAATAGAGGCAAGCCTGGAAATGGAAAATCTAGGAAAGTGGTCAGGGGATACAGATGCGAGCATCACCAACAGAATACAAGAGATATAAGAGGGAATCTCAGGTATAGAAGATACCATAGGAGACATTGACACAACTGTCAAAGAAAATACAAAGCACAAAAAAACTTGTAACCTAAAACATCCAGGAAATGCAGGACACAATGAAAAAAAAACTAATAATAATAGGTGGGAGAGAGCAAAGATTCCCAGCTCAAAGGGCAAGAAAATTCTTCAACAAAATTATAGAAAACTTCCCCAACCTAAAGAAAGAAATGGTCATAAATGTACAAGAAGCCCACAGAACACCACATAGACTGAACCAGAAAAGAAAATCCTCCAATTTCATAATCCTCAAAACACTAAATGCACAGAACAAAGAGAGACTATTAAAAGCTGTAAGGGGAAAACGTTAAGTAACATATAAAGGTAGACCTATCAGAATTACACAAGAGATCTCAATAGAGACTCTAAAAAGAAGATCTGGGACAGAGGTCATGCAAAACCTAAGAGAACACATATGCTAGTGCAGGCTACTATATCCAGCAAAACTCTTAATCATCATAGATAGAGAAACCAAATATTCCAATACAAAAACAAATATATATAAGATTCTAGAAAGAAAGCTCCAACACAAGGATAATAACTACACCATAGGAGAAACAAGAAATTAGTTGTCTTCCAGCAAGCCCAAAAGGAAAGAATCACACACATATAATTCTACCTCCAACACCAAAATAACAGAAACTAAAAATCATATGTCTTTAATATCTCTCAACATCAATGGACTCATATCCCCAATAAAAACACATAAGTTAACAAACTGTATATGCAAGCAGGATACACCATTTGCTGCATTTAAAAAACACACCTCAATGACAAAGATGGACACTCCCTCAGAGTAAAAGGATGGAAAACATGTTTTTTAAGACAATGCTTCAAAAAAGGGGGAGTTACCATTCTAATATACAATAAAATAGACTTTCAACCAAAAGGTATCAAACAAGACGGGGAAGAACACTTTATATTCATCAAAGGAAGCATCCAACAAGATGAAATCTCAATTCAGAACATATATGTCCTAAGTGCAAGGGCACCTACATTCATGAAAGGAGCTTTATTAAAGCTCAAAACACACATTGACACTCACACAATAATAGTGTGAGACCACAACAACCCACTCTCAACAATGGACAGGTCATTGAAACAGAAACAAAACAGAGACACAGTAAAGCTAATAGAAGTTATAAACCAAATGAATTAACAAGTATATACAGAATATTTCACCCTAAAAGACAAGCACATACCTTCTTCTCAGTACCCTATAGTATCTTCTCCAAAACTGACTCTAAAAATGGTCAAAAAAATGGCCTCAACAGATACCAGAAGATTGAAATAATCCCAGGCATCCCATCAGATCCCCACAGACTAAGACTAGACTTCAGTAACAATAAAAACAACAGAAACCCTACATGCCCACTGAAACGGAAAAACTCTCAATGATAACTTGGTCATAGAGGAAATAAAGAAAGAAATTAAAGACTTCTAGAATTAAATGAAACCTAAGATTTTATTTCATATTGGAATGGCTACTCCAGATTGTTGCTTGGAAAATTGTTTTCCAGCTTTTTACTCTGAGGTAGTGCTTGTTTTTGTCACCGAGACAGGTTTCCTGTATGCAGCAAGATGTTGGGTGTTGCTTACATATCCAGTCTGTTAGTCTATGTCTTTTTATTGGATAATTGAGTCCATTGATATTAAGAGATATTAAGGAATAGTGATTGTTCCTTCTTGCTATTTTTGTTGTTAGAGGTAGAATTATGTTTATATGGCTGTCTTCTTTTTAGTTTGTTAAAAGATTATTTTCTTGCTTTTTCTGGGGTGTAGTTTAGATTCTTGTGTTGCAGTTTTCCATTTATTTTCCTTTGAAGGTCTGGATTTGTGGAAATATATTGTGTAAATTTGTTTTTCTCATGGAATACCTTGGTTTCCCCATCTATGGTAACAGAGTTTTGCTGAGTATAGTAGCCTGGGCTGGCATTTGTGTTCTCTTAGAGTCTGTATAACATCTGTGGGACATTGAAAGGCAGCCCTTCTTCTGGTTTAGCTAGGTTCAAACCCTGGTGACCCAGTAGGTGTTCCTGAAAGAGCCAGAAGTCAGTTTGCTAGGTTCCCAGACACTAGGTTCCTGACAGGAGATCCCAACTTTCCATAATGTTGTGGATATCAGTTATGTAAGGCAATGCTTCAAGCCCCTCCACAGAGAACATGACCACAGATTATGTAGCTTCAACACAGATATCTATTTTAATGAGTTACCTAAAGGCCTGAGGGGCTTAGCCAAAAAAGCTCTCCTTTACAGACACTTCTCTGTGCAAAGGATATTTAAGTTCAAGCCCGCCCTAAGAAAGTGGATATGGTTTCATTCATACTCTCTGCCAACAACAAAGGCTTTAAAACCATGGATTGGCTCTTCTCATCTAGACCCACCATGTTGTATCCAGTCCTCAGGACCTACCCAACTCAGTTCTAGCATCCAGTGATATCTGAGGTACCCAAGACTGAGAACCTGTTGGCCTAGCGTTTTCACCACTGAGGGACCTACAATCTGACTTCCTCAGGTTCCCAAGGAAACTCAGACTGTAGTTCCCTACCCTGGGACCTGGATTCTGTGGCTTCCCACACCCCAATGCCCACCCAACAGCCAGCAGAATAGGGTGCATACAATCAAACTTCCTGTGTCTGCCTGTCCTAGTGGCCCTAACCCTGGCCATACCTGGGCCACCATTTTAACCCACATATGCCCAGAATCTTCTGGCTTTTATACTCTCTGAAGAGAAGTTCGGTGTAATTCTGATATGTCTGTCTTTATATATTACTTGAACTTTTCCCCTTACTGCCTTTAATATTCTTTGTTTTGTGCATTTGGTGTTTTGATTATTATGTGAAGGGGGGAATATCTGTTCTGGTCCAGTCTGTTTGGAGTTCTGTAGGTTTCTTGTATGTTCATGGGTATCTCTTTCTTTAGGTTAAGGAAGTTTTCTTCTACAATTTTATTGAACATATTTACTGTCCCTCTGAGTTGGGAATCTTTACTCTCTTCTGTACCTATCATCCTTAAGTTTGGTCATCTCATTGTGCCATGGATTTCCTGGATGTTTTGTGTTAGGAGCTTTTTGCATTTTGCATTTTCTTTGACTGTTGTGTCAATGTTTTCTGTGGTGCCTTCTGTACCTGTGATTCTCTCTATTTCCTCTGTGATGCTTGCATCTATGACTAGTGATCTCTTTCCCAGGTTTTCTATTTCCAGAAATGTCTCCCTTTATGATTTATTTATTGTTTCTACTTCCATTTTTAGATGCTGGGTTGTTTTGTTCAATTCCTTAACATGTTTGGTTGTGTTTTCCTATCATTCTTTAAGGGATTTTGGTGTTTCCTCCTTAAGGGCTTCTTCCTGTTTACATGTGATATCTTGTATTTCTTTAAGGGAGTTATTTATGTCCTTCTTACAGTTCTCTATTTGCATCATAAGATGTGATTTATAAATTTGCTTTTCCAGTATGTTGGAATATTCAGGACTTGCTGTGATGGAAGAAATGGGTTCTGATAATGCCAAGCAGCATTGGTTTCTGTTGGTAAATTTCCTTTGCTTGCCTTTTCCCATCTGGTAATCTCTGGTGTTAGCTGGTCTTGCTGTCTCTGGCTAGAGCTTGTGCTCCTGTCAGCCTGTAAACCTGTGCCAACCCTCTTGGGAGACCAGTTCTCTTCTGGCAGAACCTGTGTACAGAGGGCTATAGAATAACAACAGCTTCTGGGTACAGATTGAGACTGAAAGGATCTTATTCCAGCTGCTCTACTGTTCCAGTGTCCTGTGCTCTCATGGCCAGTCCAACTTTGGACAGTTACCAGAGAGAAAGTGGAGATCTCACTTGGAATACCACCAGCAATGGAGGAGTAGTCTTCTTTATCCACATCCTTTCCAGCACCTGCTGTTACCTGAGGTTTTGATCTTAGCCATTCTGATTGGTATAAGGTGGAATCTTAGGGTAATTTTGATTTTCATTCCCCAATATCTAAGGATATTGAACATTTCTTTAAGTGGTTCTTGGTCATTTGCCATTCCTCAGTTGAGAATTCTCAATTTAGCTCTGTACCTCATTGATTGATTGATTGAGTTATTTGACTTTTTGGAGAATAGCTTTTTGAGTTGTCTATATATATTGGATATTAGCCCTCTATCAGATGTGGAGTTGGTGAAGATTTTTCCCCAGTCTGAGAGTTGCCAATTTTTCCTATTGACTGTGTCTTTTGCCTTAGGTCCCATTTATCAATTGCTGAATTTAGGGCCCGAGCCACTTGATTTCTGTTATAAAATTACCCCCTGTGCCAATGAGTTCGAGCCTCTTTCCCACTTTGTATTCTATTCAATACAGTATTGGTTTTATGTTGAGGTATTTGATCCACATGGACTTGAGCTTTGGTCAAGGTAATATTTATGTATCTAAAGTCATTCTAAAGAAGACTGCCAGTTGGACCAGACACATTTATTGAAGATGCTTTCTTTTATCCATTCTATGTTTTTGATTTCTCTTTGGAAGATCAAGTATCCATAAGTGTGAACTGATTTCTTGGTCTTCAATTCTAGTACATTGGTCAGCCTGTCTATCTTTGTACCAAGACCATGCAGTTTTTATCACTATTGCTTTGTAGTAGACTTGAGGTCAGGGATGCTGAATTCCCAGAGAAGTATTTCTATTGTTAAAAATTCTTTGCACTCACACAACAGAACTAGCCAGGAGTGCAGGGGGCACAGGAACAGTGGAGCAGCTGGGACAGGATCCTTCTGGTCACCATCTGCACCCTGGAGCTAAGGCTGTTCCACAGTCCTCTGTACACAGATCCTGCCAGGACAAAGCTGGTCTCACAGAAGTGATCTCACTCCTGGGCTCAGGGAATTACCAGGACAGAGAAGTGGGTGGGAGTTGATTGGAGAAAGGGCAGAGGGAAGAGGGCTTATGGGACTGATGGGGGGGAACCGGGAAAGGGTAAGTCATTTGGAATGTAAACAAAGAATATGGAAAATTTAGAAAAGAAAGCAGTGCTAAGAACAAAAGTCATAGCATAAAGTGCCTTCATTAAGAAATTGGAGTGATCTCATACTAGCAAATTAATAGCACACATGAACGCTCTAGATCAAAGGAACAAAAAGAAGCAAACACACCTAAGAAGAGTAGATGAAATCAATCAGGTTTTTTAAAAGATAAAAATAACTTCACCTGAGAACTATAGCTGATAAACAATGTCAGCAAAGTGGCTGGTTATAAAATCAACTCAAATCGCTTCTCGGCCTTTTGGCTAAGATCAAGTATAAAATCAACTCAAGCAAATAAATAGTCTTCCTGTATTCAGAGGAAAAGCAGGCTGAGAAATAAGTTAGGGAAATAACACCCATCACAATAGCTGCAAACAACATAAAGTATCTCGGCATGACTCTAGCCAAACGAGTGAAAGATATGTATGACAGGAACTTCAAATCCTTGAAAAAAAGAAATTGAAGACATCAGAAGATGGAAAAATATTTCATGCTCTTGGATTGGCAGGATCAATATAGTAAAAATTGCCATCTTGCCAAAAGCAATCTACAGATTCAATGTAATCCCCATCAAAATCCCAAATCAATTCTTCATAGATCTAGAAAGAGCAATTCTCAAATTCATCTGGAGTAACAAAAAACACAGGATAGCTAAAACTATTCTCAACAATAAAAGGGCTTCTGGGGAAATCAATATCCCTGACCTCAAGCAGTACTACAGAGCAATTGTGTTAAAAACTGCATGGTATTGGTACAGTGACAGGCAAGTAGATCAATGGAATAGAATTGAAGACCCAGAAATGAACCCACAGACCTATGGTCACTTGATCTTTGATAAAGGAGCTACAAATATCCAGTGGAAAAAAGAGAGTTTTTTCAACAAATGGTGCTGGTTCAACTAGAGGTCAACATGCAGAAGAATGCGAACTGACCCACTCTTATCTCCTTGTACTAAGATCAACTCCAAGTGAATCAAGGACCTCCACATAAAGCCAGACACACTGAAACTATTAGAAAAGAAACTGGGGAAGACCCCAGAGAACATGGGAACAGGGGGAAAGTTCCTGACCAGAACATCAATAGCTTATGCTCTAAGATCAAGAATTGACAAATGGGACCTCATAAAATTACAAAGTTTCTGTAAGGCAAAGGACACCATCAGAAGGACAAAACAGCAACCAACTAATTGGGAAAAGATCTTCACGAACCCCACATCTGACAGAGGGCTAATATCCAATATATACAAAGAACTCAAGAAGTTAGAAATGGGACCTCATAAAATTACAAAGTTTCTGTAAGGCAAAGGACACCATCAGAAGGACAAAACAGCAACCAACTAATTGGGAAAAGATCTTCACGAACCCCACATCTGACAGAGGGCTAATATCCAATATATACAAAGAACTCAAGAAGTTAGACCCGTGAACTAAATAACCCTATTAAAAATGGGGTACAGAGCTAAACAAAGAATTTTCACCTGAAGAAATTCAGATGCCTGAGAAGCACCTTAAGAGATGTTCAACATCATTAGTCATCAGAGAAATGCAAATCAAAACAACCCTGAGATTCCACCTCATACCAGTCAGAATACCTAAGATTAAAAACTCAAGAGACAACAAGTGCTGGCGAGGATGTGGAGAAAGAGGAACATTCCTCCACTGTTGGTGGGATTGCAAAATGGTAAAACCGCTCTGGAGATCAGGTTGGCGGTTCCTCAGAAAATTGGGCATGTCACTTCCAGAGGACCCTGGCATACCACTCCTGAGCATATACCCAGAAGATTCCCCTGCATACAATAAAGACACATGCTCCACTATGTTTATAGCAGCCTTGTTTATAATAGCCAGAAATTGGAAGGAGCCCAGATATCCCTCAAAGGAGGAATGGATACAGAAAATGTGGTATATTTATACAATGGAGTACTACTCAGCAATTAAAAATAATGAACTCATGCAATTTGTAGGTAAATGGTTAGATCTGGAAAATATCATCCTAAGTGAGCTAACCCAATCACAAAAGAATACACATGAAATGCAATCACTGATAAGTGGATATTAATGAGCCCAGAACCTCTGCATACTCAAGGCACAATTAAAAAATCAAAAGATTCCCAAGAAGAAGGAAGGAGAAGACCCTGGTCCCAAAAAGACTGGATCCAGTTTTGTAGGAGATTACCGCAACAGAGAAATGGTGGTGGGGGTGGTGATTGGGGAATGGGCAATGGGGGAAGAACACTTATGGGACATATGGTGAGGGGGGAACTGGGCAAGGGGAAAGCCTTTGGAATGTAAACAAAGAATATAGAAAATAAAAAAAAATCAATGCAAAGAAAAAAAGGAAACCAAGTTCTAGTTCTTTGAGAAGATCAATAAGATAAACAAACCCTTAGCCAAACTAACTAAAAGGCAGACAGACAGCCCACAAACTGACAAAATTCGAAATGAAAAAGGAAACCAAGACAGCAGATACTGAGAAAATTCAAAGAATCATTATTTCTTACTTCAAAAGGCTGTACTCCACAAAAGTGGAAAATCTAAATGAAATGGCTGATTTTCTAGACAGATATCAATTACAAAAGTTAAATCAAGATCTGGTAAAGCTTCTGAATATTACTAACCTGAAGGCTTATGGCTCTCAGAGATGGATTCACAATGAAAGAGCATAGACTGACTAGATCTAGCCCACCAAACACACATATGCCACATATGTAGATGTGTAGCTTTGTTATCATGTGTGTCCCAAACAACTGGAGTGGGGGCTATCCCCAAAATTGTTGCCTGTCTGTGGGTTATTTTCTTCCATTTGGCTGCATTGTCAGGCCTCAGTGAAAAGGAGGTTCACCTATCCCCACAGAGATTTGATGTGCCAGGGTTGGGGTATACCTGGCAGAGGCCTCTGATTTTTCTACTGCATCCAAGTAGAAGTACTTAACATCAAAGGTAGGTATCACCTCTCAGTAAAAAGATGGAAAACAGTATTTTGAACAAATCAACCCAAGAAGTAAGCTGGTGTAGACATTTTAATATCTGGCAAAATCGACTTCAAACCAAAATTAATTAGAAAATATAGGGAAGGATATGTATACCCATGAAAGAAAAAAAATCCACCAAGAAGATATCAAAATTCTAAAGATCTAAGCACCAAATGCAACGGTACTCATGTTCATAAAAGAAACACTGCTATACTTTAGGTCACATATTGATACCCATACACTAATAGTGTGTTGCATCTAGAACCTACCTTCACAAACACACATGACCTCCAGACTAAACCTAAACAATGAATTGCTAGAGTTAAATGACATCATGAACCACTTGGAGTTAGCACTTATTTACAAAACATGTCTCCCAAACACAAAAGAATATACTATCTGTTTAGCAACTCAGGGAACATTCTTCAAAATTAACCATATATTTTGACACAAAGCAAGTCCCAGCAGATGCAAGAAAATTAAATAACACTCTGAATCTTATCTGATGACCATGGAATATAAGTAGATATTAACAAAAAATAGAAACAACAAAAACCTTATATACTCATAGAAACTGAACAATTCAGTACCATACTGAAAAAGGGAACAAAGGTTACAACAGAAATTATGATAGAAATATAAGACATTTTATAATTGAATAAAAGTGAGAACACAACCTATCTAAACTTATTGGATGCAATGAAGGCTATACTAAGAGACATGTTAATGGCACTAAGATTCTATATTTAAAAGAATGAAAATAAACTTACAATAATAACTGAACAGCACACTTGAAGCCCTAGAACAAAACATGAAGAATTTTTACCCTACCGGACAACATGGCAAGAAATAAACTCAGGCCCGAAATCAATAAAATTGAAACAAACTAGCTAACTAACAAATTAAAACAATATTTAAAAGAAGAGTTGGCTCTTTAAGAAAAATAAATAAAATTGGCAAACTCTTAGACAGATTAACTAAAGGGCAGAGAAGATATCCAAATTAACTTTAGGGATGAAAGAGGGGGCATAACAAGCAACAGCAAGGAGATTAGATGGACATATTACATATTTTTAAAAACCTGTATGGCACAAAGTTGGAAAATTTAAAAGAAACAGGCAACTTTCTTGACATATATATCACTTACCAAAGCTAAATTAAGATAACATGAACACTTTAAACATACCAGAAACCTTAATGAAATAAACAGTAATTAAAAGTCTCTCAACAACAACAAAGTTCAGTGTCATATATCTTTAGACCAGAATTTTACCAGACTTTCCAAGAATAATTAATACCAATATTCCTTAAATCACTCTGTAAAATAGTAGCAGAAAGAATTGCCCAGTTATGTTCACGAGGCCACAATTGCCCTGTTGTTTAAACCACATAAAGCTCCAATAATGAAAGAGAACTCTTATGGACATAACTGCAAAACATCCCAATAAAATGCTCCCAAATGGGATACAAAAACACACCAAAATATAATACATCTACAATGATGAGTAGGCTCCATCTGAAAGATGCAAGAAAGGTTCAACATAAGTAAACTGATAAATGTTGTCCAACACAGAAACACTGATATATAAAACTTCATGATGATCTCATTAACTAATGAAAAAGTCTTTGACAAAATCCATCACCCCTACATTATAAACATCGTGGAAAGACTAGGAATATAAGGAACAGGCCTCAACATAATAAAGTTAATTTACAGAAAAACTCACAACCTAAATGAAGAGAAACTTGAAACATATCCATTAAAATTAGGAACAATACAAGGTTGTCCACTCTCTCCAAACATACTTAATATAGTACTTGAAATCTTAACTATGCAACAAGACAATTAACTCTAATAGCTTAAGAGCATAGTAACATTATAGAAAAAAAGTATCTTTATTTGCAGATGCTACAATTTTATACATAAATGATCCTAAAATTCTACTAGGGAACTCTTACAGCTAAAAAACACTTTCTGCAAAGAAGCAATGTACAAAATTAACATAAAAAGATGATTAGATTTCCTATGTACAAACAGCAAATGAACTGAGAAAAAAATCAGAAAAACAATACCTTCTACACTAGCCTCAAAAAATATCTTAGAATAACTTTAACCTAGCAAATTAAAGTTTCTGTTGAGCCAGGCTGTGGTGGCACACGCCTTTAATCCCAGCACTTGGGAGGGAGAGGCAGGCAGATTTCTGAGTTTGAGGCCAGCCTGGTCTACAGAGTATGTTCCAGAACAGCCAGGACTACACAACACAGAGAAACACTGTCTCAAAAAAAATAAAAAATAAAAAACAAAAAGAAAAAAAGAAAGTAAGTTTCTGCTGGGCAAAGGACAACATCACTCAACCAAAGCAGGGGGCTAGAGAATGGGAAAATACTTTTTACAACTACACCTGACAGAGAGTTATTAGGTAAAATATATTTTTTAAATTAAAAAAGCTAGACATTAAGAAAACAAATAATCCAACAAAAACTGATGTACATATCTACACAGAGAAATCTCAAAAAAAGTAAATTCAGATGTCTGAGATGCACTTAAAGAAATGTCATTTGAACTAAGGTCTCTCCCTTTGAATCCTGAGAATCTCTCATCTCTCAGGTTTCTAGTATATTCTGGAGGGTTCCCCCAACCTCCTACATCCCAAGGTTGCTTATTTCCATTCATTCAGGGCTTCAGTCCTTTTCCCCCAATAGGAGATCATGTTTCCTTCTCACCCTTCCACTTTCCCTCTCAGGTCCCTCCCTCCCTTACCCCTTGTGGTTGTTTTCTTCTCTCTCCCAAGTGGGACCAAAGCATTCTCACTTGGGACTTTCAGCTTGTTGACCATTTTTTTAGTTCTATGGACTATATCTTGGCTATTCTGTACTTTTTTCTTGCTAATATCCACTTAGTAGTAAGTACATGCCAGGCATGTCCTTTGGGGTCTGAGTTACCTAACTCAGGACGATATTTTCTAATTTCATCCATTTGCATGCAAAACTCAGGATGTCCTCATCCTTAATAACTGAGCAGTATTCCATTGCGCAAATGAACCACATTTATTCTATTCATTCTTCTGTCGTGAGACATCTGGCTATCACAAAGAAGGCTGCTATGAACATAATGGAACACATGCCCCTGTGGCATGGTGGGGCAACTTTTTGGTGTATTCCCAAGAGTGGTATTGCTGGGTCTTCATGTAGATCTATTTCCAATTTTGTAAGGAACCTCCAGATTGATTTCCAGAGTGGTTGTACCAGTTTGCAATCCTACCAACAATGGAGGAGTGATCCTCTTTCTCCACATCCTCTCCAACATGTGCTGTCACCTGAGGCTTTGGTCTTAGCCATTCTGATTCATGTGAGGTGTAATCTCAGGGTTATTTTAATTTGAATTTCCCTGATGACTAAGGATGTTGAACATTTCTTTAGGCATTCTTCAGCCATTTGAGATTCCTCTGCTGTGAAATTTTGGTTTAGTTCTAATTTGATTGGGTGGATTGGTTTCTTGGTAGTTAGATTTAGATGAAATGCCCTACATTGGGGACAGGGAACTTGTAGAGCCTTCCTCCAGTTGTAAGACAGGGCATCAAGTGAGGAAGGGGGTTACAATGCAGCATTCAAAACTCTGACGCATAATTTGTTCCTGTCTGAAAGCACTGCAGGGATGGAAATGGAGAGGAGCCTGGGGGGAAAAAGGTTTCAGCGACAGGCTCAAAGTGTGGTCCAGCTAAAGGGGACACCTCAAGGCCTGATACTATTACTGAGGCTATGGAGCCCTCACAAAAAGGGACCTAGCATGACTGCCCTCTGAAAGACCCAACAAGCAGCTGAAAGAGTCAGATGAAGATATTTGTACCCAACTCATGGACAGAAGCTGCTGACCCCTGTGGTTGAATTAAAGGAAAGCTAGAAGAAGATGAGGATGAGGGCAACTCCATAGGAAGACCAGCAGTCTCAGTTAACCTGGATCCCCAAGATCTCACAGACGCTGGACCATCAACCAAGCAGCATACACCAGCTAATATGAGGCCCCCAACCCATACACAGCAGAGGACTGCAAGGTCGGGGTTTAGTCAGAGAAGATGCACCTAACCCTCAAGAGACTGGAGGTCCCAGAGAGTTTACAGGTTTGATTGGTGCAGAGGAGGAATAGAATATAATACAGTGGGAAGGAGGACTGAGATGGGAATAAAATCTGGAGTTTAAAATAAATTAGTTAATTAACTAATTAAAAATAAATGTCATTTGAAATATAAATAAATAACAACCAATTAATTAAAAAAGAAATGATAATTTTATGATCATCTGGGAAATGCAAATCAAAACCACTTTGAGAGTTCATCTTATACCAATGGGGTAACCAAGAGCAATAAAACTAATGACAGCTATGCTGTCAAGAATGTGGAATAAGGAGAATACTAATCCAAATACTACTGATCTGATAAAGGAACATAGGAATAAAATGACTCCTAATAACAATCTACTATACTCAAGAGATCAGTGTCATGCTCAGCCATCTTCAAAGAAGCTTTCTCCTCAAGTAGATGGGAAGAAATAAAGAGATCCGCAGCTGAACAATGTGAAGCTAGTGAGAAGTCTTGAAACACAAAGTCCTAATGGGGATGTCTTCTTTAAATTCTTTCCCTCAGGACTCAGGGAAACCCATGGAAATGGAGGCAGTAAGATTCTAAGAACAAGAGGGATGAAGGACACCAATTAAATGGGGCCCTTTAAACACAGCAGCACTAATGCACATGTGAACTAACAGGCTGTGGCAGCATCCTTTTTGAATGTTCTTTATAAGAAAATGCTTTCTCTTGCAGGTCTTTTGGATACATATTATGGTGTCCAGTTTTATGTTTTTAGGATATTACTTTGTGTGTGTCTTTGTCCATATGTATTTTCTGCGCTTTATCATTGGCTGATTTTTTTCTGTTTGTTCATTTCTTTTGTCTTATTCTGGTTTGTTTTTAATAATAATAATAATAATAATAATAATAATAATAATAACGATGATGATGATAATGCTAATAATAACAACATGCTATTTTGTTTTCTAATGAGAGATGGACAGAAAGGATGTAGATTTGGGTGGGAGGTAAGATGGGGAGGATCTGGAAGGAGTTGAGGGAGCAAAAACTGTAATCAGAATGTTCTGTATGAAAATATCTATTTTCAATTAAATTGAATAAAAATACTTGGCATACATATTTTCCAGAAAGTTTTAATCTTAAAGATTTCTGCAAAAAAAATCATGTACCATTCTGATGCCCCTACCATTACTTTATGTTTTTGTCTTAGAGCTTCTATTTATTCTGTATTTTTTTTGTACTTTAATATGCTGTGAGAATGATATTTTTTTGGTCTGTATGTTGCTTTGTTGGTCTCATTTACTTGGACTTACTGTGCTTTTTATATAAGAAATTTTCTTCTACAGTCTTATTGAAGATATTTCTATGCCTTTGTTAATGTATTATTCTTCTAAGTACTAAATTCAAATGTCAGTTCTTCTCTTAGTGTTCCAGAGTTCTCAAAATTTTTCATATATATTTTAAAACCTCTCATTGACTTTCACTAAATGATCTAATTTCTCCTATCCTTAGATTTTTGAAAATATGCTACTCTCTAAGTGAACAGTTCCTTCTCAAGATGCAGCACACTTCTTACTGTTCCTCCTCTGTTTATCCTACTTTCTGGATTGGTAAGTCTAGTACCTTTACATTGAATAAGCTCTATTTACCCCAGTTTCAGATAATGGATCTTGGGAAGCTGGGATGTATATTTCTGTGTTGATCCTCAAGTTCAAGCTGGTATTTTCAGGATAGGCTAGGCTACTTGTATTTGTTTCTGCACCATTCTCTCTCTCTCTCTCTCTCTCTCTCTTTTTTATTTTTTACATTTTTTTATTTTCTATATTCTTTGTTTACATTCCAAAGGCTTTCCCCTTCCCCGTTCCCCCCTCACCATATGTCCCATATGTCCTCTTCCACCCCACCCCACCTCCCGCCTATTCCCCAATCACCACCCCAACATTTCTCTGCTCTATTCTGGTACTCTACTACAAAACTGGATCCAGTCCTTTCAGGACCAGGGTCCTCTCCTTCCTTCTTCTTGGGAATCTTTTGACTTGCTAATTGTGCCTTGAATATTCAGAGTTTCTGGGCTCATTAATATCCACTTATCACTGATTGCATTTCATGTGTATTCTTTTGTGATTGGGTTGACTCACTTAGGATGATATTTTCCAGATCCAACCATTTGCCTACAAATTGCATGAATTCATTATTTTTAATTGCTGAGTAGTATTCCATTGTATAAATATACCACATTTTCTGTATCCATTCTTCTTTTGAGGGACATCTGGGCTCCTTCCAACTTCTGGCTTTTATAAATAAGGCTGCTATGAAAATAGTGGAGCATGTATCTTTATTGTATGCAGGGGGATCCTCTGGGTATATGCCCAGGAGTTGTATGCCAGGGTCCTCTGGAAGTGTCATGCCCAATTTTCTGAGGAACCGCCAAACTGATTTCCAGAGCAGTTGTACCATCTTGCAGTCCCACCAACAGTGTAGGAGTATTCCTCTTTCTCCACATACTCGCCAGCACCTGTTATCTCTTGAGTTTTTAATCTTAGCCATTCTGACTGGTGTGAGGTAGAATCTCAGGGTTGTTTTGATTTGCATTTCCCTGATGACTAATGATGTTGAACAACTCTTAAGGTGTTTCTCGGCCATCCGAATTTCTTCTGGTGAAAATTCTTTGTTTAGCTCTGTACCCCATTTTGATAGGGTTATTTGGTTCTTTGGGGTCTAACTTCTTGAGTTCTTTGTATATATTGGATATTAGCCCCCTGTCAGATGTAGGTTGGTGAAGATCTTTTCCCACTTTGTTGGTTGCCGTTTTGTCCTTCTGACAGTGTCCTTTGCCTTACAGAAACTTTGTAATTTTATGAGGTCCCATTTGTCAATTCTTGATCTTAGAGCATAAGCTATTGGTGTTCTGTTCAGAAACTTTCCACCTGTGCCAATGTCCTCCAGGGTCTTCCCAGTTTCTTTTCTATTAGTTTCAGTGTGTCCGGATTTATGTGGAGGTCATTCTCTTTAATGATGCAATTTTGGTTTGGTGGGTAGGTGTTGTTACCTGCATGATATATGTGACTCCACAAGGTCCTTAATTGGCAGGGATAGTAGCTGACCAAATTCTGAGTACTTAATCTGTTGTGGAAGGTCAACAATAATTTAGTTTTTATTTTATGTCTTTTAATATTTTCCTTCCCCATTGTCCTTGACATCCTATACACCAACCATGCTTTGGAATTTACTAATCTAAGCATTGCCATGTTTTTTCCCCACACAATGTTCATCTTATCTAGAATGGGTTTTTGGCCAGCTTCTGTTTTCTCACTTTGAGGTAACTCAAACCCCTCTGAAAAATCTTTCAGCATTCTTTCATTCTGAATTAGTCACTGACATTGATATCTTGATAGGAACACAATTTTGTAAATTTTTGCCTACATGCCCAACTTTTTCAGAGACTATGAACCTCTTCTTTATGTAAACAGCATCTTTTGTATTACTGTAATCAACATCTGATATATTGAATGTGCTGAGAATATGCTAGAGGAAATACAGAAGACAGAAAGGCAGGAAAAGATTAAAAAGGTTAAAAGAAAAGCAAGGAAAGAAACATAGGAAGAAGGAAAGGAGTGATGAGAGAATGAGGAATGGAAGGAAATGGGATGACATGAAGGCATAGATGTGGACTTTTATTAGAGAAAAATGTCTTATTTTGTAGTACCACGTATTAACTACAGGATCTTTTGTTATTGCTTAGCTATGAGACAGCAGGGTTGCAGTTTTTATCTCTGATTTGAACTAATGTACATCATTTTCTCTGTGGACTTTGGTTTACTTAGTTGTAAAAGGGGAGATATGCAGATAATATGTAACATCATAGACATGAGCAACCATGGTAAAGTGGGAGAGCATTGAGTCGAAAATTTTATGAGAGCCACAGGCAGTGATTAGTGTGACCTTGAAGGGAAAGGCAGGAGCCTCAAGGTCCCTCATTTTTCTTCAGAACTTGAGAACAAGCTTCGTTTCTTTTATTCACAAATATTCAAGGGGATAGGAGTGTCATTTCCACATCATATGAACTAGCCTTTGATTTGATATAGTGTTAGGAGTCAAGGAGGAATTCACAGGATGAGACAACCAAGTCATTCTGCATGTGCAAGTATGCATGAGGACTTGCCAACTTTTTATTTGTCTAAGGAAAGACTGCCAAAGGGTGTGGCCTGGTTTCTTGCAGAGAAAAAGAAGAGGAGTATACATATCTGTAAGTTAATATGGGAATGCTGTGAAAAGGGAGAGGAAAAGGGAATTCCATTTTAAAATATATTGATAGAAGTATTTATTTTCAGAAAAGAAAAATGTGAAATTATTCTGTTTTCTGTATTTTCCAAGAGATGTTTCTTTCTTTTCTTTCTTTAATTTTTTTTGAAGATCTGTTGTGACTCTTTTAAATGACATGGAAAACCTTGAGTGGCTAAAAAAAAAGTAAAAGTAAAAGAAAATCAGTAGAGTGATGCTTGAGTAAGAGCTCATGTTTCCTGTGGATCACTGAATAAACAGGAGCTCCGGTCTTGGAGAGGAACAATATCCAGGGGCGAAATATCCATAAGGTTCCAGGAAACATAAATATAAAACATTTAAAATACAGAAAGCTGCAATTCAGGCAACACAAGGATATCCTTTAAAGTGAGTTTCTACAACTAGAAGTGTAAAGGCAGGACTTGAAATATAGGTTGGGTAGAGATGTTTGAAATGACTCAGGTTAAGGATAAGATGAGCAGGCTTTAGAAGTTCTATTCGGCCCAAAGTTTTTTTTTGTTTGTTTGTTTTTTGTTTTGTTTTTTTTTGTTTTTTTCATCTTTCTTCATTTTGCGAGGTATGATTTAGGAGTTGGGAACTGTGCTGAGCTTCTATATCACATTTGTGGAAGTCCAAGGCATGAGCCACCACTTGAAAATTGAGACCAGGCAGTCACAGTCTATACTTTTTAAAAGAATGTACCTCAATCAAGAGGTTAGAAAAGTGCCTATTTAGCAGAAACAAGATGCCAAAGCATGAATTAAACATTCTTTTTTTCAGCTTCAATATAAAATGATTAGAGTACTGCTGATATATTTTTGATTTGGACTGATATTTTATGAATTAGATTAATAGATGGTGCTTTACAGACTGAAGAACAGTAGTGAATAGAGGTAGCAAAATACAAACAAGTTCTCTTGTTTATAATGAGCCTCTCTAGGCACCCTGGAAGCACAGATAAGCATCCCTTTCTAGGAAAAGAGTTAATATTTGCTCCCCAATAATATTGAGATTAGTTTGACTCTAGTAGGGCTCCCTTAATTTTCTAAACTAGGATCTTCACTGAGTCAGGTATGTTTACAATGCAGGATAGATGTAGGAATGATTACTTGTCTGAATCTCAGACAACAAAACTGCATAATTTTACTCCTTCACTTTATTCTTTCATTTTAGGATTATGTGAAATCTGGAACTTATAAAATCAATAAGTTATCTTTAGCGCCATCAAATTAAGCCTTCTCTATTGAAAGCTTCATTTTCTATACCATGCCTCCAAATCTCTGAAAGAAGCAGTGGTAGAAGATACATAAGTACATAGTTAAACAGAATTGACTGTAATCCTTGTCAGTAACATAATGATAACTAAGTGAGAGTGTTGTCTTGATTTAAAAAAAAATAAAAATAAAACAAAACCCATGTCAAGCACAGTGATTGAGACATAGTATAAAATTATATCAATGGCACTCTGATTACTAGGAACATAAAAACCATCTGTACATATTAAGTATACTAATGTTTTGTAAAGTGTTTCTCTCTATTTTGGCCAACACCAATATTCAAAGACTGCTAGATGCAAAGACTATATTCATTTGACATCACACATGAAGTCAGATGCTTTACTGAGCCAATTAGATCAGATCATCTCAAGAAATCTAGAGACATCAAGTGGCCTGATAGGCTGGAAAACTTTTTGAAGTCTGCAGATTCTTAAGTGATCCATACAGTGTGTGTTCTTTACTTCTCTTTTCCTTTGTCATATTTGTCTGCATGGTAACAAAGCACAAAAAAAAAATCATATGACTTATGGAAATTTTAAAGGTACAGAAAGGAAAAAGTTGGTAAGGAACTATCCCACCAGTCTGTTTATGAACAATGAATATTTGGCTGGGAATTAAGAATTATTTTTCCCATCTCTGTAAAATTATTTCTCTGGCTCGGGACCCATTTGTCTCTAACATTTTAGGAATATAAAGAAGAAGAGCTTGATTGAGAGGAAAACGGCTGAAATTAAGAATGTATTCTCTTGTTGGTTACATAGGGAGAAAATTTGAAGACACCTGACATTCTAGTAAGTATGTGAATATATTATATGATCTTGAAGGTAAATGAGACCATTTTGTTAACATTTTTAAGGACTCTAATTTTCTGATAGAGTAAGGATGGCAAAAGTATTCCATTTTAAGGCAGATAAAAGTGAAATAAGCACCTTGTTGAGCCTGAAGATCTCTGAGTGTGTCCTGATATTGAAAGGAGCAAGGATGAGTTAGCAGAGTATACCATGACCTTCTTTCAATCTAAAACAGTGCTTTCTGAAAGGCACTTGCACTTAATTTATTTTTTGAAAGGCTGGTGTATTTTACTTTTTTTTATTCAATATATTCTTTATTTAAATTTCAAATGATTTCCCCTTTCCCAGATCCCGCCTCCCCAAAAGTCCCATAAGCCCTCTTCCTTCCCTGTTCCCACATCCACCCCTTCCCACTTCCCTGTTCTGGTATTCCCCTACACTGATGCACTGAGCCTTTCCAGAACCAGGGGCCACTCCTTCCTTCTTCTTGGATATCATTTGATATGTTGATTGTGTCTTCAGTATTCCTAGTTTCTAGGCTAATATCCACTTATCAGTGAATACATACCATGAGTGTTCTTTTGAGACTGGGTTACCTCACTTACGATGATGTTCTCCAGCTCCATCCATTTGTCTAAGAATTCATTGTTTCTAATGGCTGAATAGTACTCCATTGTGTATATATACCACATTTTTTGTATCCATTCCTCCATTGAGGGACATCTGGGTTCTTTCCAGCTTCTGGCTATTATAAATAGGGCTCTACATAGTAGAGCATGTATCCTTATTACATGCTGGAGAATCCTTTGGGTATATGCCCAGGAGTGCTATAGCAGGATCCTCTGGAAATGCTGTGCCCAGTTTTCTGAGGAACCCCCAGCCTGATTTCCAGAGTGGTTGTACCAGTGGTTGCAATCCCACCAAGAGTGGAGGAGTGTACCTCTTTCTCCACATCCTTGATTTATTTTCTATAGATTTTTTTGTTCAAACTTTCACTTCTTTTCTCATTTGAACTTGTCCACTGTGTAAGAGTTTAAAATGGACACTTTATAACATCAAATCACCTTAAAACTGGTGGTTCTTCAATAAAGTAGCAAAGAAAGAAAGACAATATATAAGTACAGAACCCTGGGATATTCTACCACTTAGAACTTTGAGCAATTGTAAGGAACAACAACAAAAAAAAATACAGAAACTGAGCATGTACAAGAATGGAGAAGATCAGTTGTGGATCAAAAATAACTGTCAAATATAGTAGAAAATGATGGAAATATGAGAAAAGCATGTTCCCAAATCTTTATGACACCTAATCAAGGGATGAATGGATATTGTAATTGTGATATATTTGCATAATTGAATACTATTTGGTTATTAAGAAAACTGATCAGCTGGGGCAAACTGCTAGTTGGTCTGCTTCTGTGAAGACTCCGCATCCTGACCCATTGTAGAGGATCTGCTGCACTCAGAGAAGTTGGTAAGAACCCCCTCCCCTGAAGTCCCAGAGCTGTCACTGGGAGACCTGTGGAGTTCAGATCCATCACCATTAAAACCCCTGCCGACCCCAAGAATGCCACGCCCCTTTGGCCCCTTCCACCCCTTCCATGACTTCCGAAAAGCCTTTTCTTCTGGAGCAGATTTTTAGCTGGTCTGCTTCTGTGAAGACACCATATCCTGAGCCATCCTAGATGATCCACTGCACTCAGAGCAGTTGGTAAGTACCCCCTCACTCAAAGTCGCAGAGCTGTCATTGCAAGCCCAGTGTACTCAGTACAGCATCACCCACCAAAGCCTCCACCTCTGAATACTACTCTACTTCTGATCGTTCTGCCTGGTCCTTTCTTCTGGGGGCAGAGGACTAGCTAGTCTGCTCCTATGAAGACACCAAATCCTGAGCCATCCTAGAGGATATGCTGCACTCAGAACAGTTGAGGATCTGCTGCACTCAGAGCAGTTGGCACCATATCCTGAGCAATCCCAGAAGAACCTCTGTACTCAGAGCAGTCGGGCAACTGACATCACAGCCTGAGGCATTCCCGGAGATCTGTTGCACACAGGGCAACTGAGCAACTGATCAATAGCTTGTCTGCTCCGCTGTAGACACCACAACTTGAAGGCATCCCAGAAGCTCCTCTGTACATAGGGCAACTGGGCAATAGACACTCCAGACTGAAGACCTCCTGGGTATTCCACATCATGCAGAGCAACTGGCCTGACAGACTGAAAGCCTCCCAAGAGTTTGCTGCACACTGGGAAACAGAAACCACAGTCCATTGTGGCCCTGGAGAACATTTTCACACAGGATTAATGCTTGTTTGCTTCTCTGAAAACCCAAGTTTGAAGGCTTCCCAGGAGATGAATGGCAGTCAGGGTAACAGATCAGCAGCTTCTCTGCCCCTCTGAAGAGCCCCTAGGTGGAAGGCCCCACAGATGGTCTGCTACAACCAGACCCTCAAGGCCTACCAGGAGACCTGAAGCAACCCAAGGACAAAAGTGGCAGACTCCAGACAGAGTCACCCAGAGCAGTAAACACAAGGGATAACAAGATGGCAAGAGGCAAGCACAAGACGATAACCAACAGAACCCAATATACATGAGCATCATCAGAACCTAGTTCTGCTGCCACAGCAAGCACTAAATACATCAATACACCTGAAAATCAGGAAGCTGACCTAAAATCATACCTCATGAAGATAATAGAGTCCTTTAAGGAGGTTATAAATAAATTACTGAGAGAAATACAAGAAACTAGAGATAAACAGGTAGAAGCCGTAGAAGAGGAAAACAAATAAATTGCTTAAATAAATACAAGAAAACACAATCAAAAAGGTGAAGGAATTGAATAAAGCAGTTCAAGACCTAAAAGTGGAAGTAGAAACAATAAAGAAACCACACATGGAGGCAAACCTGGAAATGGAAAATCTAAGAAAGATGTCAGGAATTACTGATGTAAGTATCACCAACAAAATATAAGACATAGAAGAGAGAATCACAGGTGTGGAAGATACCATGGAAGAGATTGACATAACTGTCAAAGACTTTCAAAACTTAAAAAACTTCTAACCCAAAGCATCCAAGAAATTCAGGACACAGTGAAAAGACCAAATCTAAGAATAATCAGAATAGAGGAGAACAAAGATTCTCAGCTCAAAGGACTTCAAAATGTATTCAACAAAGACATAGAAGAAAACTTCTCCAACGTAGAGAAAGAGATGGCCATAAAGATGCAAGCCTATAGAACACTAAACAAATGATACCAGAAAATAAATCCTCTCATCACATAATTATCAAAACACTAAACACACAGAACAAAGAAAGAATATTAAAAGCTGTAAGGAAAAAGGGCAAAGTAACATACAAAGATAGAGCCATCAAAATTACATCAGATTTCTCAACAGAGACTATGAAAACCAGAAGAGCCTCGTGAGAGGTCATGCAGACTCTAAGAGAACACAAATGCCAGCCTAGTCTACTATGCCCAGTAAAACTCTCAATCAATATAAATGGAGAAAACAAAATTTTCCAGGACAAAACCAAATTCAAATAGTATCTATTTACCAATCTACCCTACAGAGGATCCTGGAAGGAAAACTCCAACACAAGGAAGGTACCTACATGAAAGAAAAGATATTAAGCATCTAACAACAAAGCAAAAGGAGAGAACCACAGCATAAAACCACCTAAAAAAACCAAACATATTAGGAACCAACAATCATCTATAATATCTCTCAATATTAATGGATTCAACTCACCTATAAAAATATATAAGCTAACAGACTGGATATGCAAACAAGATCCAGCATCTTGCTGCATACAATACACACACCTCAATAACTAAGAGAGACACTATTCTCAGAGCAAAAGGATGGATAAAGATCTTCCAAGTAAATGGTCTCAGAAAAACAGCTGGAGTTGCCATCCTAAGATCCAATAAAACAGACTTTCAACAAAAAGAAGCAAACACACCCAAGAGGAGTAGACTGCAGGAAACAGTCAAACACAGGGCCAAAATAAATCAAATAGAAACAAATAGAATAATACAAAGGATTAAAAAAAAAACCAAAAGCTGGTTCTTTGAGAGAATCAACAACATAGATAAACCCCTAGCAAAACTATCTAAAGGGCCCAAATTAACAAAATCATAAATGAAAAGGGAGACATGACAAAAGAAACAGAGGAAATTCCAAAAAATCATCAGATCCTACCATAAAAGCCACTACTTGACAAAACTGGAAAATCTGGATGAAATGGATGGTTTTCTATAAAGATATCACATACCAAAGTTAAATCAAGAGCAAGTAAACTATCTAAACAGATCCATATGCACAAGGAAATAGAAGAAGTCATTAAAAACCTCCCAACCAAACCAAAACCAAAACCAAAACCAAAACCAAAACAAAACAAAACTCAGGTCCAGATGGATTTAATACAGAATTCTACCAGATCTTCAAAGATGTGGTACCAATATTGCTCAAACTATTCCATAAAATGGAAGCAGAAAGAACACTACCTAACTCATTCTATGAAGACACAATTGCTCTGATACCTAAACCACACAAGGACCAAAGAAAGAAAGAGAACTTCAGACCAATTTCACATATGAATATTGATCGTAAAATACTCAATAAAACTCTAGCAACCTGAATCTAAGAAGACATCAAAACAGTATTCACCACAATCAAGTAGACTTCATCTCAGGTTGCTTTATTATATGAAAATCCACTAAGGTAATCCATTATATAAACAAACTGAAAGTAAAAAAAATAAAGTCACATGATTATCTCATTGGATACTGAAAAGAACATCCCTTCATGTAAAAAGTGTTGGAGAAATCAGGAATTCAAGGCCCATACCTAAACTTTATAAAAGCATTTTATGGCAAACAAACAGCCAATATCAAATTAAATTGAGAGATACTTGTATCCCACTAAAGAAGGGGACAAGACAAGCATGCCCACTCTCCTCTTCAATATAGTACTCCAAGTGCTTGCTAGAATAATAAGACAACAAAAGAGATCAAGGGGATACAAATTGGCAAAGATGAAATAACGGTATCACTGTGTGCATATGATATGATAGTATGCATAAGCAACCTCAAAACTCCTACCAGAGAACTTCTCTAGCTGAATAACAACTTCAGCAAAGTGGCTGGATATAAAAATTAACTGAAATGAAAAAATGAATTCATGAAATTCTTAGACAAATGGATGGATCTGGAGAACATCATACTAAGTTAGGTAACTCAGTCTCAAAAGAACACTCATGGTATGCACTCCCTGATAAGTAGATATTAGCCTAGAAGCTTGGAATACCCAAGATACAATTCACATACCAATGATGTCCAACAAGAAGGAAGGAGTAGACCCTGGTGCTGGAAAGGCTCAATGCATCAGTGTAGGGGAATACCAGAACAGGGAAGTGGGAAGGGGTGGATGGGGGAACAGGTAGACGGAAAAGGACATGTTGGACCTTTGGGGGATGGGGAACCAGGAAGAGGGAAATGAAATGTAAATATAGACTATATTCAATAAAAAAAGAAACTGGAAAGTTTCTGTAAGGCAAAGGACATAGTCAATAAGACAAATAGGCAACCTACAGATTGGTAAAAATATTTTCACTAGTGCCACATCTAATAGAAGGATAATATTCAAAATATATAAAGAACTCAAGAAGCTAACCACCAAAACACCAAACTATTCAATCAAAATAATGGGGTACAGAACTAAACAGAATTTATGACAGAGGAATCTCACATGGCTGAGAAGCACCTAAAGAAATATTCAAAGTTCTTAATAATCAGAGAAATGCAAATCAAAATGACCCTGAGATTTCACCTTACACCATCAGAATGGCCAAGATCAAAACCTTAGGTGACAGCACATGTTGTAGAGGATGTGGGCAAAGAGGAACACTCCTGCATTGCTGGTGGAATTGCAAACTGGTACAACTACTCTGGAAATCAATCTGGAGGTTCCTTACAAATTTGGAAATAGAACTACCTGAAGACCCAGCAATACCACTCTTAGGAATACACCAAAAAGATGCCCCCCCTTTCCACAGAGGCATGTGTTCTACCATGCTCATAGTGGGCTTCTTTTTGATGGCCAGAAGCTGTAAACAACCTAGATGTCTCACGAAAGAAGAATGAATACAGAAAATGTTGTTCATTTACACAAAGGAATACTACTCAGCTAATAAGAATGAGGTCATCCTGACTTTGGCAGGCAACTGGATTGAACTAGAAAATGTCATCCTGAGTTATGTAACTCAGACCCCAAAGACATGAATGGTATGTACTAATGAATAAGTGGATATTAGCAAAAAAAAAATGGTGTAAAATAGCCAAGATATATTCCACAGAACTGAAAATGGTCAAAAAGCTGAAGGGACTATGTCAACATGCCTCAGTACCACTTTGGAGGAAGAAGTAAGCAATCACAAGTAGTAAAAGGAAGGAGGGACCTGGGAGGGAAAGTGAATGGATGTGGGAGGAAAGAGTGGAACTTGATCTGGTGTTACATGAGGAAAAAGACTGAAGCCCTGGGGGCCAGCAGAAAGCATGGAAACAGGCAACCTCAGGAAGTAGGAGGTTAGGGAGACCCTCTAGAATGCACCAGAGACATGGGAGGTGATTAACTCTCATGACTCAAAGGAGGGACCTTAGATGAAATGCCTGACAGTAGCAAAAGGGAAATTATAGAGCCCATCTCCAACAGAAAGACAGGGCATCAAGTGAGGGATGGGGTTGACGTCTTACAGTCAAAACTCTGATTAATATTTGTTCCTGTCTGAAAGAACTGCAGGGATGGAAATGGAGAGAAGACTGAGGAAAAAGAAGTCTAGTGTCAGGCCGAAAGTGTGGTACAGTTCAAGGAGGGACCAAGTCCTCACATTATTACTGAGACTATGGAGTGCTCAAAATAAAAAAAAAGAAAAGACTGCCTGCCCTTTGAAAGGCCGAACAAGCAGCTAAAAATAAATCAGATGAAGATATTTGCATGCAAGCAATGGACAGAAGCTATTGACCCCTATGGTTGAATTAAGGAAATCTAGAAGAAGTTGAGGAGGAGGGCAATCCAGTAGGAGGACCAGCAGTTTCAATTAACCTGGAACCCCAAGATCTCTCAATCACTGGAACACCAACCAGGCAGCATACACCAGCTGATATGAGGCCCCCAACACATATATAGCAGAAGACTGCCGGATCTGGCTTCAGTCAGAGATGAAGAACCTAACCCTCAAGAGACTGGAGGCACCAGGGAATTTAAAGGTCTGGAGTGTGGGGACATCCTAATGCAGATTGGGGGTTGGTAGGAGGTATGGGATGTGGAACAGTTGGAGGGTAGACCAGGGGGGTCAATAAAGTCTGGATTGAAATAAATAAATAAATAAATAAATAAATAAATAAATAACAAAGATAGTGAAGTATGAACCACAACTGTATATACCAGGGAGTTGTTTATAAACAAAAAATTCTTTCATTATTTTTTTATTTAATTTTTATTTTCTATATTCTATGTTTACATTCCAAAGGCTTTCCGCTTTCCCCGTTCCACCCCCACAATATGTCCCATAATTCCTCTCCCCCCCAGCTATTCCCCAATCATTCCCCCCCCCCCACGATTTCTCTGTTCTGGGTCTACAAAACTGGATCCAATCTTTACAGGCCCAGGGTCCTCTCCTTTCTTCTTCTTGGGAGTCATTTGACTTGCTAATTGTGCCTTGAGCATTTGGGGCTTCTGGGGTCATTAATATCCATTTATCAGTGATTTCATTTCATGTGTATTCTTTTGGGATTGGGTTAGCTCACTTAGGATGATATTTTCCAGATCTAACCATTTACCTACAAATTGCATGAGTTCATTATTTTTAATTGCTGAGTAGTATTCCATTGTATAAATATACCACATTTTCTGTATCCATTCTTCCTTTGAGGGATATTTGGGCTCCTTCCAATTTCTGGCTATTATAAACAAGGCTGCTATAAACATAGTGGAGCATGTGTCTTTATTGTATGCAGGGGAATCCTCTGGGTATATGCCCAGGAGTGGTATGCCAGGGTCCTCTGGAAGGAACATGCCCAATTTTCTGAGGAACCGCCACACTGATTTCCAGAGCGGTTTTACCATTTTGCAATCCCACCAACAGTGGAGGAGTGTTCCTCTTTTTCCACATCCTTGCCAGCATTTGTCATCTCTTGAGTTTTTAATCTTAGGCATTCTGACTGGTGTGAGGTGGAATCTCAGGGTTGTTTTGATTTGCATTTCTCTGATGACTAATGATGTTGAACATCTCTTAAGGTGTTTCTCGGCCATCCGAATTTCTTCTGGTGAAAATTCTTTGTTTAGCTCTGTACCCCATTTTTTGATAGGGTTATTTGGTTCTTTGGGGTCTAACTTCTTGAGTTCTTTGTATATATTGGATATTAGCCCTCTGTCGGATGTGGGGTTGGTGAAGATCTTTTCCCACTTTGTTGGTTGTCGTTTTGTCCTTCTGACAGTGTCCTTTGCCTTGCAGAAACTTTGTAATTTTATGAGGTCCCATTTGTCAATTCTTGATCTTAGTGCATAAGCTATTGGTGTTCTGTTCAGGAACTTTCCCCCTGTGCCTATGTCCTCCAGGGTCTTCCCAAGTTCCTTTCCTAATAGTTTCAGTGTGCCTGGTTTTATGTGGAGGTCCTTGATCCACTTGGAGTTGATCTTAGTACAAGGAGATAAGAGTGGGTCAATTTGCATTCTTCTGCATGTTGACCTCCAGTTGAACCAGCACCATTTGTTGAAAAGGCTATCTTTTTTCCACTGGATGGTTGTGGCTCCTTTATCAAAGATCAAGTGACCATAAGTCTGTGGGTTCATTTCTGGGTCTTCAATCCTATTCCATTGATCCACTTGCCTGTTGCTGTACCAATACCATGCAGTTTTTAACACAATTGCTCTGTAGTACTGTTTAGGGTCAGGGATATTGATTCCCCCAGAAGTCCTTTTATTGTTGAAAATAGTTTTAGCTATCCTGGGTTTTTGTTGCTCCAGATGAATTTGAGAATTGCTCTTTCTAGATCTATAAAGAATTGAGTTGGGATTTTGATGGGGATCGCATTGAATCTGTATATTGCTTTTGGTAAGATGGCCATTTTTACTGTATTGATCCTGCCAATCCAGGAGCAAGAAATATTTTTCCATCTTCTGAGGTCTTCTTCGATTTCTTTCTTCAAGGACTTGAAGTTCCTGTCATAAAGATCTTTCGCTTGTTTGGTTAGAGTTACGCCAAGGTACTTTATGTTGTTTGTGGCTATTCTCTTTTGAGGGATATGTGGGCTCCTTCCAATTTCTGGCTATTATAAACAAGGCTGCTATAAACATAGTGGAGCATGTGTCTTTATTGTATGCAGGGAAATCCTCTGGGTATATGCCCAGGAGTGGTATGACACAGTCCTCTGGAAGTGGCATACCCAATTTTCTGAGGAACCACCACACTGATTTCCAGAGCAGTTTTACCATTTTGCAATCTCACCAACAGTGTAGGAGTGTTCCTCTTTCTCCACATCCTCGCCAGCACTTGTTGTCTCTTGAGTTTTTAATCTTAGCCATTCTGACTGGTGTGAAGTGGAATCTCAGGGTTGTTTTGATTTGCATTTCCCTGATGACTAATGATATTGAACATCTCTTAAGGGGTTTCTCGGCCATCCGAATTTCTTCTGGTGAAAATTCTTTGTTTAGCTCTGTACCCCATTTTTGATAGGGTTATTTGGATCTTTCGGTTCTAACTTCTTGAGTTCTTTGTATATATTGGATATTAGCCCTCTGTTGGATGTGGGGTTGGTGAAGATCATTTCCCACTTTGTTGGTTGCCGTTTTGTCCCTCTGACAGTGTCCTTTGCCTTACAGAAACTTTGTAATTTTATGAGGTCCCATTTGTCAATTCTTGATCTTAGAGCATAAGCTATTGGTGTTCAGTTCACGAACTTTCCCCCTGTGTCCATGTCCTCCAGGGTCTTCCCAAGTTTCTTTTCTAATAGTTTCAGTGTGTCTGGTTTTATGTGGAGGTCCTCGATCCACTTGGAGTTGATCTTAGTACAAGGAGATAAGAGTGGGTCAATTCGCATTCTTCTGCATGTTGACCTCCAGTTGAACCAGCACCATTTGTTGAAAAGGCTCTTTTTTCCACTGGATGGTTGTGGCTCCTTTATCAAAGATCAAGTGACCATAAGTCTGTGGGTTCATTTCTGGGTCTTCAATCCTATTCCATTGATCTACCTGCCTGTTGCTGTACCAATAACATGCAGTTTTTTAACGCAATTGCTCTGTAGTACTGCTTGAGGTCGGGGATATTGATTCCCCCAGAAGTCCTTTTATTTTTGAGAATAGTTTTAGCTATCCTGGGTTTTTTGTTGCTCCAGATGAATTTGAGAATTGCTCTTTCTATATCTATGAGGAATTGATTTGGGATTTTGATGGGGATTGCATTGAATCTGTAGATTGCTTTTGGCAAGATGGCCATTTTTACTATATTGATCCTGCCAATCAATGAGCAAGAAATATTTTTCCATCTTCTGAGGTCTTCTTCGATTTCTTTCTTCAAAGACTTGAAGTTCCTGTCATACAGATCTTTCGCATGTTTGGTTAGAGTTATGCCAAGGTACTTTATGTTGTTTGTGGCTATTGTGAAGGGTGTTATTGCCCTAACTTCTTTCTCAGCCTGCTTGTCCTTTGAGTACAATAAGGCTACTGATTTGCTTGAGTTAATTTTATAACCAGCCACTTTGCTGAAGTTGTTTATCAGCTGTAGAAGTTCTCTGGTGGAGTTTTTTGGGTCGCTTAAGTAGACTATCATATCGTCTGCAAATAATGATACTTTGACTTCTTCCTTTCCAATTTGTATCCCTTTGACTTCCTTATGTTGTCTACTTGCTCTTGCTAGAACTTCAAGCACTATATTGAAAAGATAAGGTGAGAGGGGGCAGCCTTGTCTAGTCCCTGATTTTAGTGGGATAGCTTCAAGTTTCTCTCCATTTATTTGATGTTGGCTACTGGTTTGCTGTAGATTGCTTTTACTATGTTTAGGTATGGGCCTTGAATTCCTGCTCTTTCCAAGACTTTTAGTAGGAAAGGATGCTGAATTTTGTCGAATGCTTTATCAGCATCTAATTAGATGACCATGTGTTTTTTTTTTCTTTTAGTTTGTTTATGTGGTGGATTACACTGATGGATTTCTGTATATTGAACCATCCCTGCATCCCTGGAATGAAGCCTACTTGATCATGGTGAATGATCGTTTTGATATGCTCTTGGATTCGGTTGGCAAGAATTCTATTTACTATTTTTGCATTGATATTCATAAGAGAAATTGGCCTGTAGTTCTCTTTCTTTGTTGGATCTTCTTGTGGTTTAGGTATCAGCATAATTGTGGTTTCAAAGAATGAGTTGGGCAGTGTCACTTCTGTCTCTATTTTGTGGAATAGTTTGAAGAGTATTGGTGTTAAGTCTTCTTTGAAAGTCTGGTAGAATTCTGCACTAAAACCATCTGGTCCCATACTTTTTTTGGTTGGGAGGCTTTCTATAACCCCTTATATTTCTTTAGGGGTTATGGGACAGTTTAGGTGATCTACTTGATGCTGATTTAATTTTGGTATTTGGTATCTGTCTAGGAAATTGTCCATTTCCACCAGATTCTCCATTTGTTTTGAGTATAGGCCTTTGTAGTAGGATCTGATGATCTTTTGAATTTCCTCCATTTCTGTTGTTATATCCCCCTTTTCATTTCTAATTTTGTTAATTTGGATACTGTCTCTGTGCCCTTTGGTTAGTCTAGCTAAGCGTTTATCTATCTTGTTGATTTTCTCGAAGAACCAGCTCTTGGTATTGTTGATTCTTTGTATGGTTCTCTTTGTTTCTACTTGATTGATTTCAGCCATTAATTTGATGATTTCCTCTCTTCTACTCCTCCTGAGTGAATTAGCTTCTTTTTGTTCCAGGGCCTTCAGGTGTGCTGTTAAGTTGCTAGTGTATGCTCTCTCCAGTTTCTTTTTGGAGGCACTCAGGGCTATGAGTTTTCCTCTTAGCACTGCTTTCACTGTGTCCCAAAGATTTGGGTAGGTCATACCTTCATTTTCATTGAAGTCTAAAAAGTCTTTGATTTCTTTATTTCTTCCTTGACCAAGGTGTCATTGAGTAGACTATTGTTCAGTTTCCATGTGAATGTGGGCTTTCTGTTGTTCTTGCTATTGAAGAGCACTTTTACTCCATAGTGATCAGATAGGAGACATGGAATTAGTTTGGTCTTCTTGTATTTGTTGAGGTCTGTCTTGTGACCAATTATATTATCAATTTTTGAGAGGGTACCATGTGGTGCTGAGAAAAAAGTATACTCTTTTGCTTTAGGATGGAATGTTCTATATATATCTGTTAAATCCAATTGGTCCAAAACTTCAATTAGTTTCACTGTGTCCCTGTTTAGTTTCTGCTTTCCTGATCGGTCCATTGAGGAGAGTCGAGTGTTGAAGTCACCTACAATTATTGTGTTAGGGGCAATGTGTGCTTTAAGCTTTAGTAAAGTTTCTTTTACGAATGAGGGTGCCCTTACATTTGGTGCATAGATGTTCAGTATTGAGAATTCTTCTTGGTGGATTTTCCCTTTGACATGCAACAAGTGACCTTCTGAGTCTCTTTTGATGACTTTAGGTTGAAAGTCAATTTTGTCTGATATCAGAATGGCTACTCCAGCTTGTTTCCTGAGACCATTTGCTTGTAAAACTGTCTTCCAGCCTTTTACTCTAAGGTGGTGTTTGTCTTTGACACTGAGATGTGTTTCCTGTATGCAGCAAAATATAGGGTCCTGTTTCCGTATCCAGTCTCTTATTCTGTGTCTTTTTATTGGGGAATTGAGTCCATTGATATTAAGAGATATTAAGGAATAGTAATTATTACTTCCTGACATTTTGGGCGTTATTATTATTTTTTGTATTTGAGTGGTTCTCTTCTTTTGGGTTGGATGAGATGGGGTTTCTATCTTCTTTCTTCTGGGGTGTAGTTTCCCCCTTGTGTTGGTATTTTCCCCCTATTATCCTTTGTAGGGCTGGGTTTGTAGATAAGTATCATGCAAATTTGGTTTTGTAGTGGAATACCTTGGTTTCCCCATCTATGGCAATTGAGAGTTTTGCTGGGTATAGTAGTTTTGGCTGAAGTTTGTGTTCTCTTAGGGTCTGCATGAGGTCTGCCCAGGATCTTCTAGCTTTCATGGTCTCAGGTGAGAAGTCTGGTGTAATTCTGATAGGTCTTCCTTTATATGTTACTTGTCCTTTTTCTCTTACTGCCTTAATATTCTTTCTTTGTTTAGTACATTTGGGATTTTGATTATTATGTGACGGGAAGTATTTCTGTTCTGGTCCAGTCTATTTGGGGTTCTATAGGCTTCGTGTATATTCATGGCATCTCTCTCTTTAGGTTGGGGAATTTTCTTCCATAATTTTGTAGAAGATATTTGCTGGCCCTTTAAGTTGTAGATCTTCATTCTCATATATCCCTATAATCCTTAGGTTTGGTCTTCTCATTGTGTCCTGGATTTCCTGAATGTTTTGGGTTACCAGCTTTTTGCATTTTGCATTTTCTTTAATTGTTGAATCCATGGTTCCTATGGTATCTTCAGCATCTGAGATTCTGTCTTCTATCTCTTATATTCTATTGTTGATATTTGCATCTATGACTCCTGATATCTTCCCAAGGTTTTCTATCTCCAATGTTGTCTCCCTTTGAGATTTCTTAGTTGTTTCTACTTCTGTTTTAAATTCTGTATGGTTTTGCTCAGATCAATTGCTTGTTTGTGTTTTCCTCTAATTCTTTAAGGGATTTTTGTGTTTCCTCTTTTATGACTTCTACTTGTTGACCCATGTTCTCTTGTATTTCTTTAAGAGATTTTTGTTTCTCCCCCTTATTGGGATTCATTTTTTGCTCTATATTCTCCTGGATTTCTTTAAGCGATTTTTGTTTTGCCTTTTATGGGCTTCTAGCTTTTGATCTATTTTTTCCTCTATTACTTTAAGGAATTTATCTAAGTGATCCTCAATCTGCATCTTTACCAGTGATTTTAGATCTGAGACTTGTTTTCCTGGTATGTTGAGATATCTGAGATTGATTTGTGTTTGCCTTGTAAGGGCTTCTAGCTTTTGATCTATTTTCTCATGTATTACTTTAAGAGATTTATCTAAATGTTCCTTTATCAGCATCCTGACCAGTGATTTTAGATCTGAGTCTTGTTTTTCTGGTGGTTCGGGGTATCCAAGATTTTTTGCTTTCAGGGAACTGGGTTTGGATGCTGCCATACTGCCTTGATTTCTGTTATTAACAATCTTACTTTTGCCTTTTGCCATCTGGTTAACTCTGGTGTTAGTTGGTCCTGTAGTTACTAGCTGGTGCTTGACCCTCCTGTGGGCACATAAGGCTATTTCCCTGTGACTGGGACACCTGATCCACTGCCCTGCAGGGCTCCTGCTCACAGATTGCTGACAGGTGGCCTCAGTCCCCCGAGGTCTTAAACTCGGGATATCCCAGGTACTTGGTTCAGCCTGTTGGGCAGCTGCTCTGCACTGCTCCTGCTCAGGGTTTGCTGTCTGGTGTCCTGATTCCCCACAGGTCTTAAAGTCGGGATATCTCAGTTATCTGGTTCTACCTGCTGGTCCAAAGCTGCTGGGAAGCTGGCTGAGGCTGGCTCCCCCACTGCTGGCTGGATGGGAAGCAGCTGGCAAGATGGCACTAACTGCAGGGAGTTTGGGGTCTGCCCTGTGAGCACAGAGCACAGGCTTGGCCGGTGTCCCCCAAACCGCTACTCTATGTGCAGCTCCTGCTCCAGGCCTGAGTCCCTGAAGGTCTTAAACTCGGGATATCTCGGATACATGGTTCCGCAGGCTGGGTCTGAGCACCTGGGAAGCTGGCTGGGCTGGCTCCCCCGCCGCTGGCTGGATGGGAAGCAGCTGGCAAGATGGTGCTGACTGCAGGGAGTTCGGGGTCCGCCCTGGAGCACAGAGCACAGGCTCGGCCAGTGTCCCCCAAACTGCTACTCTGTGTGCAGCTCCCGCTCCAGGCCTGAGTCCCTGAAGGTCTTAAACTCAGGATATCTCGGGTACCTGGTTCCGCAGGCTGGGTCTGAACACCTGGGAAGCTGGCTGGGGCTGGCTCCCCCACCGCTGGCTGGATGGGAAGCCAAATTCTTTCATTTTTGATATGCATATCACAAATGTGGTTAATAGTACTGAAAAATAAATAAAAAGGAATAAAGATAAGTTTGAGGTAGAGGTCAAACATGATTTATAACCTAAATCTCATTTGCTGGTAAATTAATGGTTAAGAATGCATATGTGTTTTAAATCATATTCCTTGGGCCATCAAAATGCCTCCCCAGTTAGAGGAGGCCACTTTAGTTCCTCCTTGGTACTCACATGGTTGAAGGAGAGAACCAACTTCTATAAGTTGTTCTTTGACTTCCACAATAATGTGCCCATGTATAAATAAATACAAATACAAATACACAGATACACATATTCATACATACATACATACATACATACATGTATGTGCAAATGGATAATGAACATTTTTAAAATGTAAAAGAACTTATTTATCAGGGGAGCTTTTTGAGCTGGTTCTTTCCATTTATACTTAAGTTCATGGGATCAAAAGTTATCAGATGTGGGCACCAGCATCTTTACCTGATGAGCCATTTCTATGAGTCAATCTAACACCCTTTAAGATGGCTCTATCATCACTCATTATACACCTCTCACTTTCTCTCATACATGCAAAGCAAGAATGCATACCATATACTCTTAGATTGATTCATTCTATTGGCCAATGTTTTCTTTTATTAAATAAATAAAAAGTGGACTTATAAGTGTCCTACAAAAATATTCTGTATTATATTACTTTTTTACCTTAACTTTAGAATTACAAATATATGTTTAAGCATTGGACTATCATCACTTTTTTATTAAAAAAATATATACCCTTGCTTTTAAAGAGTGAAAAATTATATATTACTGTTCTTTAAAAATGAGTGTGTTTTGCCTCATCTGGTGAGATATTAGTAAATGATAAAACGTCCATGTATTCTCTCAAAAAAAAAAAGAAAAAATTGTGAAATTAGCAGAGATAAGAATGCATGGAACTGGAAACAATCATTCTTAGTGAGGGCACCCAAACTCTGAAAGACAAATGTTGGATGCCTTCTCTCATCTGTAGATATTTGCATTGAATTTTCAGATATTTGTTTTCACTTGGGGTGACTTTAGATATCAGGGAATTAATCAGGCACAAGGGGAGATCCTTTCAATTGGGGAAATAGAATATACTGATATAGAGAGTTAAAAAGTGAATAGTGAAAGAGAGATGATTAAGCTTTAGTCAAGAAACAGAGTAGACAAAGGAGTATGAAAGGAATAAGTATCACTAAAGAACTATTAAAGAAAGCTATATTGAAACTAATTTCTGTAGAAACTTGTATGTGACTTTGCATATAAATGGTTAAAATAGAGTTATATTACAGAACAAAAACAGTGACCCTACTAAACACCAGAGGCTAACAATAAAAGGCTCAGTGCAAAGGACAGGTTACTTATTTTGGAGATATTAGCCAGGAAAATCCCTTAGGCCTCAAAATATCATAGTTTATTGATATTAGTCTTGGATATCCTACAGAACTTGATGATAAGACTTTATTGTTGAAGACAGCATATATTCAGTCATTAAACATAGAGACATCAAGATGGTACTGGCCTGAAATCATCATCAATACTAGCTAGTTTTCATAGCACTGGATGAAAGTAATCATAGATCATACCCACCTAAAAACCTTGCAAGTTTCAATTATGACCTTCTTGGCAATATATGCCCATTGATATAATAGTGACATAATCATTATATGAGAGTAAACAACTATTTTCTATTTGAATTTAAGTAATGCTCCATAAAATGAAATCCATACCAGACACCATTATTGCATCATAAAACATAACTATTATCTATTGGTGCACATATTATGAAATCAATTGCTATCCTTGTAGATTACAACCCTGATCTAAAAGTGTTCTATTTGCTGTACATGGTAATGAACACAGTGGCTCACAACAGATTAAAGTGCAGAGAATAAGAGACTTCAAACTGGAGATTTCAGACTGCCCAGCTTTAGGGGGAATATACAAAATCTGATTTGAGTTCAAGCCAGGCCAAATCTCAGTGCAGAAGTAAAGGTGGATAGATATACAACAGTCACCCCTAATTATGGAACTATTGGGAAAGGAGGAGGCAGCTTTCTCTAACACAAATCTTGGTTACCAGCTTGAAAAGCAACCTTGGCTATCATAAATCACAGCTTCTGTGTGCTTGTCCAGAGAAAACCTTCCAAGAAGATTTGGCTTAATGATGTTGGTCTCTTGTTACTCACTGTTGATTTTTTATCCCTAGGTAGTGAGGATCAATTGTTTCAGTAAAACATGATGGAAGATTCTTTTATTAATCAAATTTATTATTTATCCACAGGTGATGTGAAACTACAATTTTCTATTTAAATATATCACAAGAATGGCCCTCATAGACTCTTTGATTCCATTTCAAATATATCAAGACAGGTTTCATCTGTTTGCATTTATCTTAGTATTCTCATCTTCTAAGATCCTAGAGAACTTCCCAATAAGTTTTAAGTTCTCAATGAATTTTCTAGATCAGTGTTCTAAATACATTTTTTTCTCCCAAAGTAACATTATCAGATTTGTTATACCCTATTCCTGGTATCAATTTTTTAAAACTGTTCTCTATTGCTTCAATGAATACTGTGAATAAAAACAACTACAGTAGGGTTGGGAGCTTATTTCATCTTGTAGTTTATAGGCAATAATCTAGGGCAGGAATATAAAGGCAAAAACTAAAGCAAAAACTATAGAGGAATTTTGCTTACTGTTTGTTGTTCATGGCTCATACTCAACTTGCTGTTTTATACAGGACATGATGGCTTACCTAGGGTTAGAATCAGCTACAGGAGGCTAGACCTTACCATGTCATTAATTAAAGAAACTGTTTCAAAGATTTTCAAATGAGTGAAGATGTTAGACATTTTCTTCATTACACTTTGCTTTTCACAGATGACTCATACAGCAAATGGAGTTGACAGATAATTACTAAACATTTCACAAAAAAGAAAAAAATAATATACTTTCTCTCCAACAGCTCATGAAACATTCTTCAAAATTAAAAAAGTGATACTAGGTCACAAAGCAAATATCAACAGATATAAGAAAATTGAAATAACATACTACATCCTATCTGACTCCATGGATTAAAGCTGGATACCAATAAAATCATAATCAACAGAAAGTCTACAAATTCATGAAATTTAAACAACATACTTTTGACTGAGAAATAGATCCAAACAAAAATTAAAAATAAAATTTAGAGCCGGGCGTGGTAGTGCACGCCTTTAATCCCAGCACTTGGGAGGCAGAGGCAGGCGGATTTCTGAGTTCGAGGCCAGCCTGGTCTACAGAGTGAGTTCCAGGACAGCCAGAGCTACACAGAGAAACCCTGTCTCGAAAAACAAAAAAAAAATTTTAAACTTTTAGAATTGAATGAAAATGAATACACATCATACCCAAATGTTTGGGATACAATAAAGGCATTTCTAAGAGGAACATTCATTACTAAGTAGTTACATGAAACAGATAAATCTCATTCAAGTAACTAAGAGCATTTCAGAAAGCTATAAAACAAACAGAAGAAATTACCTCCAAAAGGAGTGACAAGAAATAATTAAATATAGATCTGAAATCAGTAAAATAGAAAGGACAACAACAAAGCAATACAAAGAATGAAGAAAACAAATAGTTGGATTTTTGTTTATAGTAATTGAGACTATCCATAACATTGAAAACTTTGTGGCCAAATTAACCAAAAAGCAGAGGAAAAGGTATCCAAATTAATAAAACTGTGTGAAAGGGTAGATATAACAAGAGACATAGAGAATCAAAAGGACATACCTTAAAAACTCTAATCCACACAATTGGAAAAACTAAAACAAATTGATAATTTTGCAATACACACTACCCATGAAAGTTAAATAAAAGTCAAAAAGGTAACTTAAACATAACTGTAATCCCTAGTGAAATAGAAACAATGATTAAAAGTCTACACGAAAAAAGAACAAAAAACCAAAACAAAACAAAAGCAAAGAAACAAACAAACTAACAAATAATTTTCGTGCGAATTTCTAATGTTCAGAGCAGACTTAATGTCAATACTCCTCAAAATACTGTACAAAATTGAAACAGAAGAAACATTGTCGAATGCCCTATATGAGAGGACACAATTACCCTGATACCTAAGCCACATATAGACCCCAAAATGAAACAGAATTATAAACCAATTTCCCTTATGAACCTAGATGTAAAATTCTCAATAAAACGCTTCATAAACAAATGATTATCCTCTACAATCCAATAGCTGTAACCCCTAAAATAAAGGAGTAGTTCTACATATGCTAATAGATTAATGCAATCTGCCAAAGAAACAGGACTGAAAGACAAAAATCACATGTTCATCTTATTAGATGCAGCAAAGATCTTTGACAAAATTCAACATCTCTTGGAGAATGTAGGCATACAAGGAGAATGCCTCAACATAATAAAAACAGTTTATAGCAAATCCATAGCAAAATTAAATGTAGAAAAACTCAGATCAACTCCAAAATCAGTACTAAAACAAGATTGTTCAGTATCTCCATATCGATTTGATATAGTATTTATTTTTTCACATTTTTATTAATTTCTATTAGTTTCATTGTATCTGGTTTTATGTGGAGGTCCTTTATCCATTTGGACTTGAACTTTGTACAAGGAAATAAGTATGAATTGATATTCATTCTTCTACATGCTGCCCTCCAGTTGAACCAGCACCATTTGTTGAAAATGCTTTTCTCCACTGGATGGTTTTAGCTCCTTTGTCAAAGATCAAATGACCATAGGTATGTAGGTTAATTTCTGAGTCTTCAGTTCTATTCCATTGACTACCTGTCTGTCTCTGTACCAATACCATGCAGTTTTTTATCAGTGTGTGTGTGTGTGTGTGTGTGTGTGTGTGTGTGTGATATTTCTTAGTTTTTTATGGTATTCCAGAATATGGAATCAATAAATCTTGCTTTCTATACCCATTTTTGTGCCATTTCTTGGACTCTTTTTCTTATGTATGTTTGCTTTTTCCTATTTTGATGTATTATTATATTTAACTACATCATACAATCATTTCTTGTCTGTTGGAGAGAAAAAGGGGGTTAGATTTGGATTGGATGGACTGTAGGAAAGAACTGGAAGTATTAGATAGAGGTTGAAATCTAATCAGTATACAGGGTGTGAAAACAATCTATTTTCAGTAAAAGAAAAACAACTCATGGACCTTCCAACTAAAATATAAACTAAGAACAAAAAATCAACAAAAAGGACATAAAGAATTTTATAGATTAAAAATTAATGGGAGAGTGCTTTTCTCATATAATCATACAATGAGACCCTAGATCTATCACACACTGTCCCAACACATGTACACACACACACACACACACACACACACACACACACACCATTCCAATTCCAAAGTTGACTAATACTTTAAATTTTCAGAAGAAAATTATGACAAATTACAAATATAAAAATCCTAATTAAATATATGGCAAAAACATTAAACTTCTGAAAATTAAAGTAAAGTCAATTCAACTTAAAAGCTACTAGAGAAAAATAAGCTACTTAGAAAATGTCAATTATAAAACAGTATTTGAAAGTAATGAAAAGCAGAGAAAAGTAAAATAACTGTGAATCATAAATTTTCCCTTTGTTAAAATTGTCCTTCAGGGCAATGTGTGGGTGAGGGAGAGACCCTGCTGGACAACTGAAGAAAGAAAATAAAAACCCCAGTATCCAGAATGTGTCACCAATTTTGTAGTTCTTAGACAGTGGGGTCCCATAGATCACCTGATATTCTAAGCCATTGCCAATTCTCTTGATTACTCTGCAGAATTTAACTGTAAGTCCCCATTGCAAAAGAGAGCACATGCTTGAATTATAGAAAAGTAGCTTGTACTGACCCAGAAGCTTCAACCTTACTGTCTAGTTTTCATAGTACCAAAGGTGCTATGCACGCTATCAGTGGACAAAAGTTGTCAACAATCATATCAACCTGTGAACATTCTGAGACTGTGTGTGAGCTTGTGTGTGTGAAACTGTGAAGAAATGCCAGGACTGGCCTGACAAGACCTCGCCACTGGTAAAATAGTGGAATGAATCTTATGGAGTAACCTATCACTTTCTGATTAGATTTGAGGCATGCTCTAAAAGATGGAATTCATACATGGCAGCAGCCTCAGAGACAAGTACCTGTGGCTAGTCAAGTCTTGAGCACTAGGCAAGAACCTAACACTATTACTCTGCTAAATAGACATAGGATTAAATTGATTCCTAATGGCTTATTATACATATAGACTAATGCATCTCTCAACCTCAATTTGCAGTAGAAGACAACTAACACAGACTTGCAACTGGCCAAGGAATAGAATATAAATATTTGCAGATTTCTCATCTCTGAAGGAAACATATATACTTCACTAACTCTTCCTATGTATCAAAGATCATTGTAGGGGAGGGGTAGAAACTGTGTAAGAGCCAAATATGTAGGATCACTACAAGGAAACATCATCTTTTGGACACAAAAGTGCCACTGCACATAAAAACTCAAAGTGATAGTGAAAGCACAAAGAAGCAATTTGCAAGTTCACACTAGAACAAAGCTCACCATTGAGAGTTTAAAATGACATTCCACCCCTAGCTGAACAGAAGTGGAATAGTCAATTTTCTTTCAGAATGTGTTCAATTTTTGTGTTAAGCTACTATTACTGAGTATTTGGCCTATGCTGGAATGTAGCCAATATACTGATTTTCTCTTTTCCAGCAGAGGTCAATTATAAATAGCTTCTTGCTCAAGGTGAGACTGATACATTAAATTAAATAATCTAATATAAGTGTGTGTGAGAAATTTGAATAAAAATAAGAAAAACGCCGGGCATGGTGGTGCACGCCTGTAATCCCAGCACTTGGGAGGCAGAGGCAGGCGGATTTCTGAGTTCGTGGCCAGCCTGATCCACAGAGTGAGTTTCAGGATAGCCAGGACTACACAGAGAAACCCTGTCTCGAAATAAATAAATAAATAAATAAATAAATAAATAAATAAATAGATAAATATAAGAAAAACACTACCAACAAAGACAATGTTTCCCCTAATAAGTAGACTTTACTTCATAGTAAGCATTATACAAAAAGAATTTGGCCACACAATTTAGGTGGGATGGATTTCTTTAAAAAGAGGACATGAATTTGGGGGTTAGAGAAGTGGTGGTGAATCTGGGAGAAGATAGGAGGGTGAAGGAATATAATAATAGTATACTTAATGAAAATTAAATGATACAAATAATACTTTAGAAAGAAAAGGAAAATTTTCCTTCAATAATAAAAGAAAAAGATGTAGTCAGATAAAAGAAAACCAAGGAAAATTTTCAACCATACTAAGAATGACATTTTAAAAATATTTAGGGTATCAGGAAAGAATTCACACTAGTACAACAGCAGAAATTTTGTCCAGACATTAGATTATTTTCACCATATAAATTAATTAACAATAATGCAATAGTGGTTTCAACAAAAGTGATAGTCTGGTACTCCACACATAACAATTGATAGTGATAGTACTATTAGACCTAAATGAAAGAGTTCCACACTTGGTCGAAAGGCTTAAAATATCAATCCTAGTTAATATAAGCCTGCTGATAATACCTGCAGAAGTACTGACAATAACCACTACAAAATCTATAAAACAATATCACACTGATTCATAAAAGACTACTATGAATATGCCATTTTAAAAGTGTTAAAATAATAAAAAAAGAAAATAGAATAAACAATAAAAACAAAGACATGAGGTTTGAGATATAATTCAGTATTAGAGTATTTGCTTTGCATGTACATTGCCATGAATTTAATCCCTACCACCACAAAAAGGCTGACTAATTCTGACATACATAAATAATTACATCAAATGGAAATAGCCTACATATACTAATCAGAAAGACCAAGGTTGGTTGAATATCTTTTAAAAGATGGCTTACCTGCTTTTTTTTTTATACAAAATACTCTTAAAAACAAAAAACAGAAATAAATCGAATGGGTCTGAATGTGCTTAGATATATTTAATGTAAATTAGTGATAGTAAGTTAGGCCTGGTTTAGTATCTAACATTTCCTGGTAATTTCTGTTTTTCCTCGGGTAAACAAACATCAGTTTACCTCACTGCACTGACAATAAAACAAAGCAATGATTTCATTCAAGCCTCCCCTAATGAGCCTGTGAATTTGTTGGCCTTTTAAGAGTTTAAGTGTACATCCCAGTTTAGGAGTTTCATCCCAGTATGGGTGACTGTCTCATTAAAGTTGCATCACTGAAGACCTGTCCTCCAATAACATTCCCCTTCCTACTCCAACATCTCTAAACCATCTACACCTGAGAGGCAAGAAGAAGTTGTGGAATCCCACAGAGTGTGCTTGATTCTTTTGAATTTTCTTGTACTACAAAAATGTTAAAAGCTATATAACCATTGCCATAGATTTAGTTCTCACTCAGTTATTCCTCTTATTTTATTACTATGATTAGAGAACCAGTGTTCTATAGTTGAGCACAGTATTCTGTGTCACACAGTCATAACTGTCATTTCATGTTATTCCCTAGTGCCTAGCTACACTAATATAGTATCTTTAATTCAGAAAAAAGAAATGACTAAAAGCAAAGTAAGCCATTGCATAATAATAAAAAGGTAAAACTGTTGGTGGATGAGCAGATAGTCACTAAAATATATGCACATCAAACAGATCCTCAAGATAGATAAAGTAACACCTGATAGAGCTGAAAAACAAAGTAGACAAACTCACAACTATAATTGTGTACTTCAAGCTCCCTCTCAGCAACTAATGTAAAAGTTCAACAAAGAAATATGGGAAGAAATTACTGACATATTGAGATCATTTTGTCTGGCAAAAGCAGAATATGATTTATAAGCTATGACAAAACACTCCCTAATACACAACACACATTACTGTGCTATAAAAACTGAGTCAAGAACATATGAAATATATTCTCCTTAAGTATCAAATCAAACTAGAAGTACATATCAGAAAGAAAACACCTAATAATAAAGATGTCAATTCTCTGAATTTATCTATAGGTTTCATGCAATTTCTATTAAAATGCCAGAAATACTTTTATAGAAACAATCAAACTAATTCTAAAAATGTTGAATGAGATCAACCCTAAATTTTAGGCTTGTCCCTGGTTTCTTGGCTTGAACCTCAAGTTTGTAATGTATTAGCTAAATGGTCTTGGTTTATTGCTTTTGAATCTTCCCATCTTCATGTATTATATGGGAGTAGTGGTTACACATTCCTTATAAAGGTTATAGAATGATTAACCTAGATGGCACATGGGAAATGTTAAGGATAATGGTACAATGAGCATTGAATTGCTTTGTACTAAATGAAACTGTTAACCTACATGGTCACCCAATTATTCTGTATTCTATATTTTCTCTCATAGTTAGGTATAATTATGTGGTCAAAAGCTGGTCGAAACGTATGTGAAAGTGATTTATACCACTTCAGGTTTTGCTTCTTAAACATCTATTAGGTATTTTTTCTCTATATGTCTCCATCTTATAGAAAAGAGTCCAGGAATCCCAGGAAGACAAGATCCCATAGTTTGATTATGCTGGCTATTCTATTTCTTCTAGATTTGCCTTCTTACTGATACATGGATTATAGCATCATGATTTCTTAAGCTAATATCAACTTAAATACACTGCCACTCCCTGTTTACATACATATAAAATGTTGAAATAAGTTTCTGTGAAGTTAGGTACTTACTTTCCCACTGAGACAGACAAGGCAGCCCAGCTAGAACATCCCACATATAGGCAACAGCTTTTGTGATAGCTCCTGCTCTAAATTTTGGGACCCATATGAAGACCCAGCTTCTCCCCTACAAATGTTAGGGGAGCCCTCAGCCTAGATGGTGTATGCCTTTTTTATTGGTGGTTCAGTTTCTGAGAGCCCCAAGGGTTCAAGTTAGTTGACTCTCTTTGTCTTCCTGTGGAGATCTTATCCCTCTAGGAACTGTAACCCTATTCCTCCATAAGAGTTTCCAAGCTACAACCTCTGTTTGGCTGTGGGTGTCTGCATCTTTCTGAGTAGGTTGGTGAGTGGAGTCTCTCAGAAGACAGCCATGCAGAACTCCTGTCTGCAAGTATAACAGAGTATCATTAATAATTTCAGAGATTGGTGCTTATCTATAGGATGGGTCTCAAGTTGGGCTGGTTATTTTTGGGAACTCAGTCTCTGTAGACAGGATAAGTTTGGGGTGGAAAGTTTTGTGGGTAGGTTGGTGTCCCTATTGCTCCATGGGGCTTCCTGCCTGGATACCAGGAGGTGGCCGCTTCAGGTTCCATATTTCCAATGCTGTGAGTCACAACTAAAGATACTCCCATTGATTCATGGTCACCTCCTCTATCCCAAGTCTCCTTCTCTTCCTCGAGATGCCCCCCTACAATCCAGCACCCCACCCAATCACTTGAAGATTTCTACTTATTCTCATGGTCACCTGACCAGGGTGAGGGTATACCCAGGGTGCTCCCACATGTTTAGAGAAGGGGAGGGTGGATGAGAGCAGGATTGTGGGAGGGGTGACGAGGAGGAAAGCAAGGATATAAATAAGTAAGAAATGAATAAATAAACTTATTTTTAAAAGAGGTTGAAGTAAACTTCCAAATTCATTTATAAATTGTTGCTGTCATCATCTCCAGCCTCATGAGGTTTATCAATATTTTTTGTTACTCTAACACCCTTCTTCATGCTGAATCTATCCACCTTGGAGGATGACAGCAAATACTGCTAATCACAATAATCTGGGAAGTGTTTACAGTCCAAACCTATTATTACTAGTTCTTTAGGTCTCTAAATATGATGCCTTTGTATTAGCCTCAATGAAAAACTTGGTGCTTTTCAAGTAGATTCAAATGAAAATTACCTCACTATATTTAAAAACTACTTTCTTCATCATCTGAACTTTTATGAATAAGCCAAAATTTTTCACTTGGCTATCCACGTACTGAACCTTTCTTATCAAGTTCCACATATTTCATACAAATGTTATTAGCAAAACAACCTCACAGACTGGCCACATATGATTCAATATCTGAAAAAAAAGCATGGCTAGGATCAACTGGCATCTAAACTATCTGTTAAGAAACAACAGGTTTGTGGTGAAACTATTTCCTCTGAGCACAGTGTAACTACCATCATTTTGAAATCCAAGCAGTTATGATCACCTGAATAAAATTATTTTAAGACCAGTCATTAATGTTTCCACATAAAATGAGAGAGTAATCAGAACCATGATTGATAGTTAAACAACATACTTCTTGTCCCTTCAGCTTTTAATAATCTTGCTACATCTGTACACTATCTTTGGCAGCACCAGAGTAAGAGGTAGAAGGATGACTGCTGTGAAGGATCTGGTAATGTACTTTTCCTTAGCTATCCTATGCTGTGGTAGAATATTTTGTTGATATAACTGCCTTTGAGTTGCAGACACTTGTGTCACTTATTCTAAGTAACCCCACAGAAACTCATTGATTCATTAATCTAGGCTTGACTATTTGTTGTGTCATCAGCACCCTAGGTGACATGATTGGACATTTTTCTCATATAGTCCCAAGAAAAGTAACACAATAGATTGGTGATCAGTCTCAGTTATGAAAGAATCAGAATTTGGAAAAAAACAGTTGTATAGCACTTGTGTGTAGTAAGGCATGCAGCCGAGACTAAGTTTTCTAAGAATGGAATGTGTACGAACATCAGAGATAAGTTTGTCTCAGTGTAATGGCAGTTATGTCATTTTTTCTGTGGCTGAAAAGACATAAAATTAAGGCAGAGCTGTCTGATAAGATGGAAAATCATGGTAAAAATTTGATTGGGAAAAAGTGCCTTCATTTCTGTAGCATAAGACTTCTTGATGAATGCCTACATTAGTTTGAGGATGTCTCAAAAAAGTCTGCTAGACTAGAGGATATATTGTAATCCCTAAATGTAGTGCACACACAGAAATGCAAAAAAGCTGCAGCAGCAATTACACTGAACATGCTATGGGTGACATACTTGTTGAGCTGTAGTCCTAGAGGAAACTTCTCTGTATGTAGGTGAATTTCAACAGGAAATAGAGATATCCTCAATATTTATCTTTGATTTCTTAGGAAAGGTGAATAAGACGGGAGAAAAGCTGAAAGTATTTTAATGATTCTTAGGTTCAGGAAAACATAGGTAAAATTAGATAAAGAAGCCTATCAGTGCCAATCAAAATCAAGTATGGCAAGATTTATGATAAGCCATAGGTACTATGAAAAATGGAAAAACCCAAATGTAATTTTTGTAAATTTCTAGTAGGCCTTAAAATCTAAAGTGCATTTCACCCAGGGCACCAAGGGTTACAGAAAAGTGAAGACAGTTTTTATTGTACCCGCATGTAAGAAATTTATTTTCAGCCAACTACTCAGTTGTAATCCATAAGTCACTATTTTTTAGGATCCACTGTTAGCTAATCCATAAAATCTCAACTCCCATTTTGTTTTAACCACACTTGCTTTAATTTTACAGATCAAAATTCCGGTGTGAAATTGTTTCAAGAAAAGATATTCTAAGGGAGAAAAGAGAGAAAAAAAGTATAACAAATCAAAACAAACTATGGAAGGCTGCTGAATATAAGGCACTTAGGGCCAGTCTTTCACTCCCACTTGTTTAAACTTAGGATAAAATTTTGTGTTCTTTGCTTTGTGTAATGCATGTATATGCTTTTTATTTCTTAAGTCAACCAATATAAATATATATTAAAATCTTGTGTTTTAAATAAACGGCAATTATAGTTCTTAATTGTCTTTTTAAGGTCACCCAGAAAATTCCACCTGGAAACTAAATTTGCTAACACATGTGCATTTCATTCCATACTTCTGTACCTGGATTTATCAATATAAATGAGTAGAAATGGTGAGCATATTAAAATGAGTGTAAATTAGGATTAAATCACACACCTTACCCACTGTCACTGGATTATAATGAAAAACAATGCAGTGATGGTTCAATATATGGAAATCCAACAATGTAATCCACTACATAAACAAACTAAAAGAAAAAAACACATGGTCTTCTAATTAGACGCTGAAAAAGCATTTGACAAAATTCAGCATGCTTTCATGCTAAAAGTCCTGGAAAGAACAGGAATTCAAGGCCCATACCTAAACGTAGTAAAAGCAATATACAGCAAACCAGAAGCCAACAAGAAAATAAATGGAGAGAAACTTGAAGCAATCCCACTAAAATCAGGGACTAGACAAGGTTGCCCTCTCTCTCCATATCTTTTCAATATAGTACTTGAAGTTCTATTGAGAGCCTTTAGACAACATAAGGAAATCAAAGGGATACAAATTGGAAAGGAAGAAGTCAAACTATCATTATTTGCAGATGATATGATAATATGTAAGTGACCCAAAAAACTCCACCACAGAACTCCTACAGCTGATAAACAACTTCAGCAAAGTGGCTGATTATAAAATCAACTCAAGCAAATCAGCAGCCTTCCTGTACTCAAAGGACAAGCAGGCTGAGAAAGAAGTTAGGGAAATAACACCCTTCACAATAGCCACAAACAATATAAAGTATCTTGGTGCGACTCTAACCAAACAAGTGAAAGATCTGTATGACAGGAACTTCAAGTCCTTGAAGAAAGAAATCAAAGAAGACTTCAGGAAATGAAAAAATATTTCATGCTCTTGGATTGGCAGGATCAATATAGTAAAAATGGCCATCTTGCCAAAAGCAATCTACAGATTCAATGCAATCTCCATCAAAATCCCAACTCAATTCTTCATAGCTCTAGAAAGAGCAATTCTCAAATTCATCTGGAGTGACAAAAAATCCAGGAGAGCTAAAAATATTCTCAACAATAAAAGGACTTCTGGGGGAATCAATATCCCCGACCTCAAGCAGTACTACAGAGCAATTGTGTTAAAAAAAACTGCATGTTATTGGTACAGCAACAGGCAAGTAGATCAATGGAATAGAATTGAAGATCCAGAAATGAACCCACTTCTGGTTATGGTCACTTGATCTTTGATAAAGGAGCTACAACCATCCAGTGGAAAAAAGATAGCCTTTTCAACAAATGGTGCTGGTTCAACTGGAGGTCAACATGCAGAAGAATGTGAATTGACCCACTCTTATCTGCTTGCACTAAGATCAACTCCAAGTGGATCAAGGACCTCCACATAAAACCAGACACACTGAAACTAATAGAAAAGAAACTGGGGAAGACCCTGGAGGACATGGGCACAGGGGAAAGTTCCAGAACAGAATACCAATAGCTTATGCTCTAATATCAAGAATTGACAAATGGGACCTCATAAAATTACAAAGTTTCTGTAAGGCAAAGACACTGTCAGAAGGACAAAACAGCAACCAACAAAGTGGGAAATGATCTTCACCAACCCCACATCCAACAGAGGGCTAATATCCAATATATACAAAGAACTCAAGAAGTTAGACCCCAAAGAACCAAATAACCCTATTAAAAATGGGGTACAGAGCTAAACAAAGAATTTTCACCAGAAGAAATTCAGCTGGCTGAGAAGCACCTTAAGAGATGTTCAACATCATTAGTCATCAGGGAAATGCAAATCAAAACAACCCTGAGATTTTACCTCACACCAGTTAGAATGGCTAAGATTAAAAACTCAAGAGACAACAGGTGCTATCAAGGATGTGGAGAAAGAGGATCACCCCTTCATTGTTGGTGGGATTGCAAGATGGTAAAACCGCTCTGGAAATCAGTCTGGTGGTTCCTCAGAAAATTGGGCATGACAATTCCAGAGGACACTGTCATACCACTCCTGGGCATATACCCAGAGGATTCCCCTGCATGCAATAAAGACACATGTTCCACTATGTTCATAACTGCCTTATTTATAATAGCCATAAGCTGGAAAGAACCCAGATGTCCCTCAACAGAGGAATGGATACAGAAACTGTGGTATATTTATATAATGGAATACTACTCAGCAATTAAAAATAATGAATTCATGAAATTTGTAGGCAAATGGTTGGATCTGGAAAATATCATCCTAAGTGAGTCAACCCAATCACAAAAGAATACACATGAATTGCAATCACTAATAAGTGGATATTAATGAGCTCAGAAGCTCTGAATACTCCAGACACAATTAGCTAAGCAAAAGATTCCCAAGAAAAAGGATGGAGAGGACCCTGGCCTGGAAAAGACTAAATCCAGTTTTGTAGGAGAGTACCAGAACAGAGAAATGGTGGGGAGGGGGGTTATTGGGGAATGGGGGGAAGAGGACTTATGGGACATATGGTGAGGGGGGAACTGGAAAGGAGAAAGCCTTTGGAATGTAAACAAAGAATATAGAAAATAATAAAATAGGAAAAAAGGGAAAAAAAGAAAAGAAAAAAGAGAAATACCTTAAATTGGGTGATTCATATAAAAATTAATAAAAAATTTATTTTGCCAGGCTCTGGAGAATGGAATGGGAAGTTCAAAACCAAGAGCTTTGAGGAACCTACATACTGAATTCCAGAGTGGTTATACCAGCTTGCAATACCACCAGCAGTGGAGGAATGTTCCTCCTTCTCCACATCCTCACCAGCATCTGCTGACACCTGAGTTTTCATCTTAGCTATTCTGACTGGTGTGAGTTGGAAGCTCAGGGTTGTTTTGACTTGCATTTCCCTAATGACTAAGGATGTTGAACATTACTTTAGGTGCTTCTTGGCCATTTGGTATTCCTCAGTTGAGAATTTCCTGTTTAGCTCTATACCCAATTTTTTTTTTTTTTGGTTTTTCGAGACAGGGTTTCTCTGTGTGGTCCTGACTGTCCTGGGACTCACTCTGTAGACCAGGCTGGCCTCGAACTCAGAAATCCGCCTGCCTCTGCCTCCCAAGTGCTGGGATTACAGTTGTGTGCCACCACGCCCGGGATATTTGGTTCTCTGGAGCCTAACATCTTGAGTTCTTTGTATATAGTGAATAATTAGCCCTCTATCAGATGTAGGATTGGAAAAGATCTTTTCCCAATTTGTTGGTTGCCATTTTGTCCCATTGACAGTGTCCTTTGCGTTACAGAAGCTTTGCAATTTTATGAGGTCCCATTTGTTGATTCTTGATCTTAGAGCATTAGCCATTGATTCAGGAAATTTTCCCCTGTGCCCATGTGTTCGAGGCTCTTCCCCCATTTTCTCTTCTAATAATTACAGTGTATCTGGTTTTATGTGCAGATCCTTGATACACTTGGACAGGGAGATAAGAATGGATCAATTTGCATTCTTCTAAATGCTGACTGCTAGTTGAAGTAGCACAATTTGTTGAAAATACTGTTTTGTTTCCATTGGATGGTTTTAGCTCCTTTGTCAAAGATCAAGTGACCATAGGTGTGTGGGTTCATTTCTGGCCTTCAATTCTTTTTCCATTCATCTACCTGCCTGTCACTGTGCCTATACCATGCAGTTTTTGTTACTATTGCTCTGTAGTACAGCTTGAGGTCAGGGATTGTCTCAGAAGTTCTTTTATATTTGAGAATAGGCTTCACTGTCCTGGGTTTTTGTTATTCCAAATGAATCTTCACATTGCTCTTTCTAACAATATAAAAAGCAATTGGAATTTTGAAGGGGGATTGTATTGAATTCATAGATTGCTTTTAGCAAGATAGCCCTTTTTACTATATTAATCCTGCCAATACATGATCATGGGAGATCATTCTACTTGCTGAGAACTTTATTTTTTTTCTTCAGAGACTTGAAATTTTTGTCATACAGATTTTCACTTGTTTAGTAAGTCACACCAAAGTATTTTATATTATTTGTGATAATTGTGAAAGGTGTCCTTTCCCTAATTTCTTTCTCAACCTGTTTATCCTTTGAGTAGAGAAGGCTATACTGATTTGTTTGACTTAATTTTATATCAAGCCAATTTGCTGAAGTTGTTTATCAGGTTTAGGAGTCCTCTGGTGGAATTTTTGGGGTTATTAAAATACACTATCACATCATCTGCAAATACTGATATTTTGACTTCTTTCTTTCCAATTTCTATCCCTTTGACCACCATTTGTTGTCTTAGTTGCTTTGGCTATGACCTTGAGTACTATATTGAATAGGTAGGGAGAGAGTGGTGAGCCTTGTCTAGTCCCTGATTTTAGTGGGAATGCTTCAAGTTTCTCTCCATTTAGTTTGATGTTGGCTACTAATTTGCTATATATTTCTTTTACTATGTTTATGTATGGGCCATGAATTTCTGATCTTTCCAAGACTTTTACCATGAAGGGGTGTTGAATTTTGTCAAATGCAGCATCTAATGAGATGATCATGTGGTTTTTTTTTCTTTGAGTTTGTTTATAGATTGGATTATATTGATTGATTTCCATATATTAAACCAACCCTGGATCCCTTGGATGAAACCTACTTGATCATGATGGATTATCATTTTGATGTGTTCTTGATTCAGTTTTTGAGAATTTTATTGAGTATTTTTGCATCGATGTTCATATGGGAAGAAAATTGGTCATAATACTACCTGAGGACCCATCTATCTATACTGCTCCTCAGCATATACCCAAAAGATGTTCCAACATATAACAAAGACACTTACTCCACTATTGTTAATAGCAGCCTTATTTATAATACCCAGAAGCTAGAAACAACCCATATATCCTTCAACAAAGGAATGGATGCAAAAAAACATGTGGTACATTTACACAATGGAGTAGTACTCACCTCTTAAAAACAATGACTTCATTAAATTCTTAGGCAAATGGATGGAACTATAAAGTATAATTCCAAGTGAGGTAACCCTGTCACAAAAGAACACATGTGGTATACACTCACTGATAAGTAGACATTAGACCAAAAGCTCAGAATATCCAAGATACAATTCCTAGACCACATGAACCTCAAGAAGAAGGAAAACCAAAGTGTGGATGCTTCAGTCCTTCTTAGGAGGGGCAAAAAATACTCATATGGAGACAAAATGTGGAGCAGATACTGAAGGAAATGCCACCCAGACAGTGCCCCAACTGGGGATCCATTCCACATACAGACTTCAAATCCAGACACTATTGTGAATGCCAAGAAGTGCTTGCTGACAGGAACCTGATATAGCTGTCTTTTGAGGCTCTGCCAGAGCCTAATAGAGGCAGATACTTGCAGCCAACAATTTGACTGAGCATGAGTTCCAAAATGGAGGAGTTAGAGAAAAGACTAAAGGAGCTGAATGGGTTTGAAACCCCATAGGAAGAACAACAATATCAACCAGTCAGACACCCCAGAGCTCCCAGGGACTAAACCATCAACCAAAGAGTACACATGGAGGGACCCATGGCTCCAGCCACATATGTAGCCTTGTCAGGCATTAATGGGAGGAGAGGCCCTTGGTCCTGTGAAGGTTCAATGCCCCAGTGTAGGGTAATGCCAGGATGGAGAGGTGGGATGGGGGAATGGAATATGGTGGTTCTGGAGGGGAAACTGGGAAAATGGATAACACTTGAAATACATATAAAATATTCAATAAAAACCTGTCTTCAACATATTGAAATGAACATTCTCTGTATCACTCATTCTATAGCAGATGGTGAAAGAATAAAGGTTAATGGGGCAGAGGAAGGTAAAACAGGTTATATAGCAAAACTTCTCCAACAAATGCACATTCTCCTAAATGTGATATAACTCTAATTTACCAATCATTTATAAAAGACTTAAATACCTTTCAAAGGGCTTGACTCCCAACACTCATTGTATACATTAAGCCTGCCACACATGAACAGTAAGAGAGTCACATTCATAACATAATATTTACTTTCTACCTGGGTGCTTCACTTGGGAATAACATTTCCTCTTTGAACAGTGCAGGTTTTGGGCAAACAGCCCCAGATGCTTTCAATTCATACAGGTGACTTTCCTGTTGTATTCAGAAAACACTGCTTCACAGGAGTCATCTTTGCTTCTGGCACTTTCAATTCTTCTCCTCCATCCATAGGAATTCCTGATCCTTGAGAGTAGGTTGCATAATACACAGGTCCCATTCGTGGCTGATCATTCCATAACCTCCTCTTCTATGAACATTTATCAGTTATAATTCTCTGTGTTAATGACCATTGACTGCTTCTCTGATGAAGGTTGAAAGATGCACTTATCAACATATACAATTAGAAGGTTTTGGCAGTTGGTTTAATACTATATCCATGTATCAGAAAAAACAAAAGTAGGTTCTCCCTATTGGGGGATAATAGAGCAAGAAGTATCTTGGCTATGGTCACTCCCATTGAGTCGTGGGACCCTCCCCCGTCCAAGACTTCCTAGAGTTTCCCTTCTTCCCCAGCATTCTATAGCAGATGGTGGATTTTCCCATCAGCTGAACATTTTCATTCATTCTCTTGGTTCTCTGGGCCTCTCTCCTGTCTCTGCCCACACCTGATCCTACCCCTCAATCTACTCCCACACCTTTCTCCCACTAAGCTCCCTCCCTTCCTCTGCCTCTGATGAATATTTTGTTCCCCCTTCTTAGTGAGATTCAAACATCCTCACTTAGGCTTTCCTTCTTTAACTTCTTTGGACCTGTGGATTTTATCTGTACTTTTTGGCTAATATCCACTTCATAGTGAGTACATGCCATGTATATTCTTTTGGATCTGAGTTACCTCACACAAGATGATATTTTCTGGCTTTATCCATTTGTCTGTAAAATTCATAATATCCTTGTTTTTAATAGCTGGATTGTATCCCATTGTGTAATTGAACTGCATTTTCTGTATCCATTCTTTGGTTGAGGGACATCTGGGTTGTTTCCATCCCAATGCCCCAATGTAGGGGACTGGCAGGATTGTGAGGTGGGAGTGGGAGGGTGGAAAGGGGGAAGGGAGGATGGGATGGACATTTCTGGAGGGGAAAGTGAGAAAGGGGATATCACTTGAAATATATATATATATATATATATATATATGTGTGTGTGTGTGTGTGTGTGTGTGTGTGTGTGTGTCTGTGTGTCTGTGTGTGTCTGTGTATGTATATATATATATATATATATATATATATATATATACACAATATACAATAAAAAACCCAAAAGTGGGAACACAGAACCTAAAGAGGCCAACTTCTGTAGCCAGACAGGACCCCTAGTATAGAGATAAGGGACACCAATCTACTTTTCAACCAAAACTTTGTTCTGTCTGAAAGAAATGCAGGAACAAAGATGGAGCAGATACTGAAGGAATGGCCAACAAATAACTTGCCCAACTTCAGACACAACCTATGGGCAAACAACAATCTCTGACAGCACTGATACTCTAGTATGCTTCCAAACAGAAGCCTAGCATAACTTTCCTCTGAGAGGCTCTACCCAACAAGTAGATAGACATAGCCAAATATCCTAAGGAGGTCAGAGAACCTAATGGAAGAGTTGAGGGAAGTATTTAAGTCCCTGAAGGGATAGGAAGAGCAACAGTGTTAACTAACCTGGATGCCTGGGAGCTCTTAGAGTCTGAGCCACCAAAAAGCATACACAGGCTGGACTAAGGATCCCTGCACACATGTAGGCAGTCTCTATGACTGCCTTTTCTGGCCTCTGTGGGAGAGGATCTGCCTAATCCTGAGGAGACTTGGTGCACCACAGCTGGGGGGAAAGTTTGGGGGGTCACCCTCTCAGAGAAGAATGGGAGGGGGATAGGAGGAGTGATACTGTATGACAATGAACCAGAGTGGGTGGTCAGCAATTGAGATGTAAATAAATACATAAACAAAGAAACAAACAAACTTTTTGTTAAAGAAGGGTTAGGTGGGACAGATTTGAGGGAAGGGTAGAAGGGAGAAGTCTGAAGAAGAATACTGAACCCTTCTCTGTGGCAGTTATTTCCCCATGCCTCACACCTCTCTTACTTATCATTTGAAGTCTAGGTGGAAACAATTGATCTGAGTGGGATAACTTAGATCCAGAAAGAAAAATTTTGCCTTTTATCTCTTTATGTGTGTTACCTTTGAAATATCTATAAAGGCCACAAAATTACTAAGGAATAATGGAATCATTGTTCAGCTGATGTGAAAGTGAATGCAGTAGTATAACTGAGCAAAGGGGAATACTAGAATATGAAGAGTTAAATGGGGTGATAGTTAAATTGTAAGGCAGAAAAGGCAATAATGGGTAACTAATATTAAAGATATCTGGAATGTGCCATATGTACTTTTTCTACTACTGTAGAATCTTCTTTTAAAAAAAGAACACACATTTTTAAAAAGTGTAAACAGTTACCCCATAATGTAGCAACAATGACGCTACTGAACAACACAGGTAAACAAATGAAAACTCCAGTTGCCAGTAATGGGTGCCATAGATCCCAAAACATTATAATCTATTGAGAATGTTCTTCATTACCCTATAGAATTTGATGGTGACACCTTATCACTCAAGGTAACACATATTGAGTCATAGGACATGGAAAAAGTAAGTTGACACTGACCTAGAGACTTCTGCTCTACTGGGTATCTTGCACAGTGCTGGAAAGTTCTGTGCATGCTACTACTAGAGTAGACAATCATCAATCACATCTAGCTGTGAACTCTGCAAACTTCAAAAATGTCTTGCTTAGAAAGATATGTGCTAGCTGGGCATTGGTGGCACACACCTTAAATCCCAGCACTTGGGAGGCAGAGGCAGGCGGATTTCTAAGTTCGAGGCCAGCCTGGTCTACAGAGTGAGTTCCAGGACAGCCAGGGCTACACAGAGAAACCCTGTCTCAAAAAAAAAAAAAACCAACCCCCCCAAAAAAAATTAAAAAAAAGATATGTGCTATAGAACTTAGGCTATTTTCATTTCTTGGCTGTTAATAACAATTTTTAATGTATGTGAAAGAGTTTTATATTCAACATACATATTTTCCAATTTTTGTATCTATAATCCAGTATTTGGGTTAGTGAATCATATGGCAATTCTAGTTTTAATATTCTGAGGCAAGACTACAGTTTTTATAGCTGCTATAATGCCTACTTTTCTTTTTCTTGTAGATTTTGTTTTCATGCTCCATATGTTGAAGTAGTTGTATTTACTATGTTTGGAATTCTGAGTATGCTTATTGAAGATCCCTTAAGCATTTACTTGTTCATGGATGCATTTCTTTTTTTTCCTGTTCTACTGTTAAATATGCCAATCTTCTTCTACCCCCATGCTATTGTGATCAAAATAGATTTGTAATATATTTTTATGAGGATGCTAAAATGCCCAAATTCATTTTAGGAGGACAATATTGCCACAATACAAAAACAAACCATAAAGACATAAACATGAAATAAACTCTTTGCCAATATTCCTGATGAATTTATATGCAATATTTCTCTGATTTAAGGGACCACAGAACTGGGTATGGAGAGAAATGCACCAAAGACCAGAAAATGCCACAGAAAGAACTTAGACTTTAATAATTTCACTTTTTCTATTTCTTTGCTTGGTGACCCACTATAGAAAGATACCATCAGACATTCTTTAAATGCCTTTATGGTCAATCACTAAGCAAAATCATAGAATAATAAAATTCTAATTAATATACAGATATACACATATATGTTACATTTCTATTCTAGTACTCAGGGTAGCATGCTTAGTCTCACCAACACCTCAAAATTTGTACACATTCCTGTCTCTATATGGTCAGAGATACAAGTTCTACCTATATTATACATTTCCAACACTCATTCCTACATCATCATCTCTTCTATCTGACATTGTATTAAGCTATAGAGAGATAATTGGCATACATTACAGACTATGGGATAGTCACAGTCTAATGAAGTACAGAGATTCATGAGTAGGGAAACCATAAGCTAAATATAATGTTAAATTTAAAAGAAATATAGCATGCAAGTTATAGGAGATATATCAACCAACATTCCCTATGGCTCCAATACATCAAGGAACTATCTATTGCTGCACTGCAGGGTTACATCAAGAAGAAATTTCAAGTTAGGAACCATGATGTTGCCCTTTTGCCTCTTGTTAATTCAAGGTAAGTAGGCACATCTCACATCTCCTTTATTAATGCAGTCTAAAGTTAATTAAAGAGAGCCACTTGCATTGTCATAGATTGTCTCTGCAACTCATTTTAGTCTTACTTCATTCTTCTGAAAAATGGAGATGAATATTCCTAGCAGTCAGAACATTTGAAGGACTTAGTAAAAGGAAAAACTGTGAAAAGCACTCTAAACTGTCAGGCACTTATTCAAAATGGGAAATGTTTCTCTGCCTAATTTTGTTGGTGACTTGTAGCATTGTGTTGTCTCATAGCCCCATTTACTCAGTTAAGGGACAAAAGTCCTAAGGCTTTAGGGCACTGAGCCAAAAGGGTAGAGTGGATGCTTCCTGTCACCCCCCTCACTCAGCTTCTCAGATTTATCTTTCCTCCCATCCCCTGGGATTCATTATTGCCAATTCTTGAAGAATGTACTTGGGCCTTTGAGCTCCATAATTCCTGACTCTTGAACCAAACACGACCCCTTTGAGGTTGGAAATCCATTTACTCTTGGCAAAGTCACAACATCTTGTTTCAAAGAAAAAGGGAGTAAAAAAATTTTAGCTCACAAAATCTTAGGGAGTTTTATAACCAACGCTTATAAGACATTTTTGGAGCCGAATTCACTCTTACAACAGAGCCCTTGGATGATTTAAGTGTAAATGAATCAGAAGAGTCCAGATCAGATTTCTGTTGAAATACACAAAGTTTAGAAATGGAAGGATTGGAGGCTCAGCCAAGAGCACTCTCTGTTTGGGCAAAGCCCCCAGGGTAGCTGGAATCACAGTATTTGCAGAGATTTCCCACGGAGACACTTAAATGGGTCCTAGAGAACTACATCATTAGGTGCAGTAGGCACCTTCCTCAATGCCTGTGTTGTTGCCCAGGCCACCCAATGGCCATAAGAGCTCCTGGGTACAGGATGGATAACTTTCAGGAATGTTTCTCTAAATGAGCATCTCTAAATATAATGAAAGAGAGAAGTTGCATTCTCTGCTTGCAGTCCCTTAATATAATCACAGAGACAAGCAAGATACACAGGATACTTTACTGAAAGAACAGGCTCCTGTGCCATGGAAGAGGTCCAGTGCAAGCTAATAGCAGCAGCAGGGAAGAGTAAACAGCTTAGAGAAATGGTAAGAGCTTTGGATGAAACTCAAGAGACTTCAAATCTAGGTTCTTAGCTTCTGTTCTTTTTTTTTTCTTTTTTTCTTTTTTTTACATATGCTTGATTCTTTTTATTCCCAATTAGCCAATAATCAATCAGGTTGTGTGGTTTGAATCTTAAACAACTCACAGTTTTTAAATTTGAACTCACTGACTGATATTTGTACCGTAAATATGCTTACATAATTTTCACATAGTCTTAAAAATGAAACTTAGGATTCTGTGGAGCATGAATGTGTTGGGTGGAGTTTTGCTGGGGAAACACATGAAAGAGTGTTTTCCTGAAGTGGACACAGCTGAGAGGCTAAGACAGACTCCTGAAGGAATGCTTCCCTGAAGCAGACACAGGAGAAAGAATGTTCTGCGAAAGCAAGCACAGGAAAGGACACATGATGAGGGATTGTTTGCAAGTCCCAAATATACTGGTCCACCTTACATTTCATAGTTGAGCTGTATTTGTCAGGACTCCATAGAGAGAAACACACCCACCAAACAAAACAACAACAATGACAGCATCAACAACAACAAATCTTCTGGTACTGTGCCAAGGTTTTTTTCTGCCTCTTCCTCGAACATAGGGTGATTAACAGAGTGATGTCAGCTGAGACAGGTGCATGTGCTGAGGCATGATCCATGGAAGATACATGATGTTTGGAGGGCTATGGATAGGACTCAAAGGACAATGTCTGAGGCTGACTAGGCTTTCTTATAGAGATAGCTATAAAACACTTGTTGGTCTTGAGTCTTTGCTAATCTTCACTTTGCTGAAAAAGGCACAGCTGAGAACTCCTGGCGTTCCTGCTGGTCCCTCCTGCTGAATTGTGCCAAGGCTAAGGCCTGACTGTAAGTGCTAGGTCATGCCACCACTGCTGCTGACCCAACTCTACTGAACTGGACAGCTAATATATCTGAAAAGTGTTTGCAAGTGGATTGAGCTGCTGCTGCTGCTGACATGTAAACTGAACTCCTGATTTCTGTCAACACAGATGGGAGTTTCTCCAAAGAACCTTTCTAAACAGGTCCACTCTCCCAACACCACCATATTCTTTTTTTTCAACTACCTCTGGTGGGGAGTGGGCTAAAAGGGAGGTTAGAGCATTTACGAACTGACATTAAAAGTAAACCTTGAAAAAATTAAAGTTACATAGTCTCAAATTCTCTTTCCTATTTAGTGTATCTCCAACATAGAGAAAAAAAGTGTATCCTAATATGATTAAGACACTATTCTGCTATGAGTTATCACAGATTTCTCTTTCCTGTAGGATAAAAATCTAGGCATTTTATATCTGAAAAAAGTATAGTGATGCTTGTGATCTGAAGTAGGTCCTAAATTTCCATTCCATATATTCTTATGTTTTATTAGTATATTAAAATATTTACCCTCAATTGCAATATCTATCTTCACAACTATCACCAATCTACCACTTAAAATATTTTTAGGTTTTGAGAATATAATGTAATCAAATAATTTCCCCTTCACTTTTCTGTCTTCAAAAACTCTCATGAACACCTATGTTTCTTTCAAATTCATGCCCTCTTTTCCTTTGTTATATACATATTCTTAATACAGCCTGCTCAGTCTATGTTAGTTGTACATGTATATTTTCAGGGCTAATAATGTGTCATCCTTTTTATAAGATATTTAAAAATTTCATGTTATTTTTAAACAGTTGTAATCAAATTGTAGAATATAGAAATGACAGACATTTGAAAGATAAAGGGGGCTTAATTTCTACAGGTGTGCAATCGCTCATATATAAGAACAGTATTGCTATTCTAACAACAAATACTTTAGGATTCATAATAGCAAATCACAAAATATAATGCCATTTTTAAATGTCTGACTTATTTTTCTCACTTGATTATTTCATCACTTTATTATTGATTGCATAGACATACATTCCATCTATCTACCTTTATTCTGTTTTAGGAGTGTGAAAGAAATAGCACAACTGTTGTGACAGAAAGTATTAATGAATCCCCCAAAGACCACCAAGGATCTGTTTCCAATATAAACACATTAGGATCTCTTTATTAAAACTCCAGTTTGGGCTTACTCACTGCTGACCCACAGGACAGTTTGGTGAAACAACCCACGACTATCACTGTGACAAGGTTTTATAGAAAATTGAAGCAAGTAAGGGGGAGAGTCCATCCTGGCAAGCGTCTAACCTAATGCCTATTGTAGGCCCATGGGTGGGTGCTCAGAAGAAAGACCTTATACAATCACAAACAGTCTGAAAGTACACCTGAAACAATCAGATTAATCTTTGATTAACTGTTGCTAGAAAGTAGCTAGGGAGTAACTCTGGCCAAGGACAAGCTGTGGGGGTCCTTTCTGGTACATGGGTGCAGCTTGGGTTCTGCTGCATGTCAAGTTCTCAGGCCTTTTTTTATCTTTTTAGATAGAGGCTGGTCCTAAGATGGAGTAGATTTGGCCTCTCATCTCTCCCTGACCCTTTTTCTGGTAACTAGAAGGCCCAAACCAAAAGTGCTTTGAAAATAACAGCCAACAATAACATGAGATACAATGTGTTAAACACCATTTTAAATATATACATTAACAGATGATTTACTTTCCCATCAATCCTATTAGATTAGATAGATAAGTGCAGGAACCCCAATGGAGGAGTAATAAAAAGGCCTGAAGGAGCTGAAGGAGTTTGCAACCTCATAGGAAGAACAACAATATCAACTGACCTGACCCCCAGAGATCCCAGGGACTAAACCACAAACCAAGGGGTACAAATGAAGGGACCCATGGTTCTAGCCACATATATAGCAGAGAATGGCCTTGTTTGGCATCATTGGAAGGAGAGGCTCTCGATCCTGAGAAGGCTCGATGCCCCAGTATAGAGGAATGTCAGGACAGAGAAGTGAAGTGGGTGGGTTTGTGAGCAGGGGAAGGGTGGATGGGATACGAGTTTTCTGGGGTGGAAACTGAGAAAGGGGATAACATTTGAAATGTAAATAAAGAAAATATCCAATAAAAAAGAAAAAATAAATAGATAATGCTTCTATTTCCACGTTATGAAAGAGGAAAGTAAAACAGAGTGACAGGAAGGAATTTTTAATTCATAATCATAGAGAGGAACTAGAAAAGGCAACATATGAATGCAGCTAGGCCCCAAGAATGGATTTCAGGTGATTTCTTCTATTTTCCTCACATGTATGGCTACCTATCTTTGAAATACTCCCTTTCTTTTAGTAAAGTCACAAATTCCCCCAGTAAATGTATGGGAAATTTCTTTCCAAGTTATTAATCAGGGAATTCTAATAGACTCCTCAAATAATACAGGTCACTTCTTTTTCCTTTGGTTTCCTTCTAGAACATGAATATAAGATTCTTTTGATAAAAACACCACATACTTCAGAATATGACTTGGATTAATGAAGCTGGAACTGATCCAAAAGTTTTCTTTCTTAGGACTTGATCTCATAGCATCCAAGGTAATTAAACTGCCAAGGGAGAAAAGTAATCCATAGTTTTTCCAAGATGGAAAATCTATGAACTAAAACAGTAACTTGCATAGCAAGGAATCAACAAGGGTGCAGTAGTGGCAATGATATTTGGGGAGAAACCAACACTTGGTTGAACTTAAGTCCTAATTAATAGGAGAAAATTCATGCTTGTTACTATAAACTCAGCCAACTACCCATGGCTGGGGAGGTCATGGACCCCAGAGAAGAATCTATCATTATTGATACTGTCTTAAACTCATATAATTTCTAACTACATTCTAAATACCTATCCATACACCAACACAGAAATCTAGCTTTTATACTTCATTAAACATGCTTACTTTTATACCACAAAGAGACCACTGGGGGTATCTACAACTTCTCAAAATGCAGACATTTACTGATTATGATGTGCCCAAACTCAATTGATACATACACAACACTAATTCTACACACAGATATTTGAAGAAGTTTTGAGAAGATTCTGCTACTTAGAGTGAAATGTCACACCTACTTCACCTTAGATCTGGCCTCCATCGTAAAATAAAAAGAGGAAAGAAAAAATAGCCTGAAAACTTGACCTGCAGCAGAACCCAAGCTGCACCCATGTACCAGGAAGGGCTCCAAGGCTTGTCCTTGGCCAGAGTTACTTCCTACCTACTTCCTAGCAACAGTTAATCAAAGATTAGTCTGATCATTTCAGGTGTTCTTTCAGACTATTTGTGATTGTCTAAGGTCTTGCTTCAGAGGCCCCACCTGTCAGCTTACAATAGGCATTCAATTAGATACTTCCCAGAATAGACCCTCCCTCTCTTACTTTCATTTCTTATAAAACCTTGTCCTGCTTAGGGTTCAAGGCAGTTCCACATTCCCATTCTGCTGTTTCAGGGATGGGTTAGAGGAGAGCCTAAGCCCATGCTTACAGTAAAGAGACCCTATTGTGATTTCCTTGGAAATTGCTCCTTGGTGTTCTTTTGGGGTTCACAAATGCTTCTGGACACAACAAGAGGATCAGGACACACATCTACTACAAGATAGTTTCTTCTGTATATGTTATATAGATATACATACATATATGATGTCAACAAGAACAGTATATGAAGGTACCAGTTAAGATCGCAAGGCAGGTGGGGAAAATCTCATGTTACCCAACCTGTAGGTGAAGAGCAACAATCAATCAATGGCTGTTGAGAGATGGAGAATCCATCTTCTCCAGACATGAGTCCCCTAATATGTTGCCCAGATTTAATCAGAAACACACACACACACACACATGTCCTGCACTACGGTCTCACCAGCAAGAATGACGCAGCACACTCAGGATCCTTCTGCAGCAAAGCTTTAATGCTCTTGAGAGGGAGAGCATAAGCCTACAGAGCAGAGAACCCAAACTCCCAGAAGCCCATCAGTTATGTCGGTTACAACCCCTGCCTCGGACGTGTCATCCCCTGATTGGCTGCAGCTCATCAGGCCATATGATGCAACGGGAGAGGCGGAGACTAAGGGATGGAAAACTACCCAGCACCTGCCCACTGACCTGTTTATTCACGGCGCTGGCCAGATGTCGGTGCTGGCTCCCCACATCTCCCCCTTTTTTATTATTTAACATAAAGACCACAGACTGTTGATCAACCTTCAGGCTCTTGTCTGGACCTTCAGCGTTCAAGATAATCTAATAAGAGGCCCTTTTGCTCTTATAGCAAGTAGGTCACCCAGTCTTTAAGGGGTGGAGACAGAGGTCGAACTCCCAAGCAACAAAATTTAGACTTTGTATGAGAGTCGCCACTAGGCTGTTGGTTTGACCCGAAGTGCCCTCGACCTGTCACTCTGCCGATTTTCTGGGAAAGGGAGACTAGGGCAGGCAACCCTTATGCAGGACAACATGCCTCCCAGAGAGACCCTTATGTCAGGTGTCTCTCTGTGCGATGCTTTGCTCAGCATCCCCCATGGGCTGCTCAAGCTGGACACTCTACCCTGTGCAATGAGTCTAAGATCCGGGTGTGCAAGAGCTGTCCAGCCGGCGTCCTACTGCTTAAGCATTGTTAGCCAAATGTCAGTGGAAGCTCCTTGTTCCAGAGCCACAAGCGCTTGAGCAATAACCACCTTGTCTCTCTTGGTTTGAGCCCAGAGCCTACAGACCAGCCAGAGAAGTAACACCAGTCCACAGCAAAGGGCTGCACCAAACAATCCCACCCCCACCCATTCCTTAAAATAGGAGACAGCTGAAGTGATCCATGATGATAGTCCCTCCGTCCAGGACAGGTCAAGGTGCATAGAGTTGACCTGGATAATGGCTGCTCTCAACTCTCGGAGTGTCTGCTCAAACTCGGAGGTCCAATTCGGCATCGGGAGTGGAAATGTTGACATGATTCCCCAACGTTGCTCCCCCTGGACAGCTGGTGTGCTGATCATCATTATTAGCATTGGGAGGAGTAACTGGGCGATCTGCAGTGTCCTTCTGCTCCAAAATTGTTCTAGTAAGCCTCTCAGGGACCCAGAAGGGGTTTTCTTCATTCTGTGGGAAGACACAAACGGCTCCCCTGGATCTTATTAGAATAGGATCCGGGCCTTTCCATTCATTAGTCAACACATCCTTCCATTTTACCAAATCTTTAGGTCGATGCAGGTCTGAGCAATGTCACTCTGCTGCAGTCTGATCATGCTTATCTGAATTTAAAAAATGTATAGTAAAGAGTGCCACTGCTATGGCAACCCATGGCATCGGGGGCAGATCTTTTATTATCCCCCCTTTTTGTTTAATTAAATATGATTTGAGCATACGGTGTGCGCACTCAATGATACCTTGTCCTTGAGGGTTATATGGCAAGCCCGTAATATGTGTGACTTGCATTTGTGCACAAAATTGTTTAAATTTTTGAGAAGTGTAAGCGGGTCCATTGTCAGTTTTTAAGCACTTAGGCTTTCCCCAGGCACTCCATGCCTCAAGGCAATGTTGGATGAATCTGATTATATTCTACAGGTGCCTGTACCCGCCCTCCTTCAGCGCCTTCAAAGACTGGGTAAGCAAGGCGCAGCTTTCTTTTTACTTTTTCAGACAAAAAGGAGCAAGACTTCGGGTGTTTCTCATAGGGAGAGGGCGTCGAAGGAACAACCTGTGAAAGGGCTGTTAGGGGCTGCCGTTTTTGAGGTTCTTTACTATTCTGCCTTTGATCATCCGGATGGTATCTTTCCTCCTCATATCTGGCAGCTTCCTCCTCTAACTCAGCCTCTTCGTCGGGGTCCAAGACCTCATCCTCTGAGCTATTAGAGCTATCAGATTTATCAAGGTTTAACGCCTCAAGATCATGTACTGGATACAAGCTAGCTCCTCCTCTTGGTTTAACAATAGAAGGTTCCTTAGGATCTGACACATTCACTCCCTTGTCTCTAGACTCACTGGGAGGGCCTTTTTCCTTTTTTGGGACGGGTTTTTTCTTGTGCGCGCCCAACCTCTCACTACGCTCGGTTTCTGATATGCTATCCTGGACCTCTTCAAGGGTGTTCCGACCTTCCACCACGGCAGCCCTACAAGCTTTATCTTCTAGACAGTTTTTAACAAGTTTCCAAATTGCTTTTGTCCCCTGCCTCAAGTCTCCTTCCACCATTTTGCGGTCAAGATCTCTACCTAATTTGTTCTGCGAGGCAAGAGTCAAAGACCTGGAGCATACATACATGACAAAGAGAAAGATTAAAAGGGCTCCAAGAATGGTCACAAAAGCTTCAATACTACCTTCCCAGGGTGGCGACAATCCCAAGTCGAAGCCAAAGAAGAACATACCTCTCCGAACATATCTGCCTGCAGTTCTGAATCCTCCTAGTAGCCGAGGTGTCTCCGAAGGTGCTGACGATGATGAGGTCTCGTTTCCCGGGTTTCGGTACCAGATGTCCCGTGCTACTGTCTCGCCAGCAAGAACGAGGCGGCACACTCAGGATCCTTCTGCAGCAAAGCTTTAATGCTCTTGAGAGGGAGAGCATAAGCCTACAGAGCGGAGAACCCAAACTCCCAGAAGCCCATCAGTTATGTTGGTTACAACCCCTGCCTCGGACGTGTCATCCCCTGATTGGCTGCAGCTCATCAGGCCATATGATGCAACGGGAGAGGCGGAGACTAAGGGATGGAAAACTACCCAGCACCTGCCCACTGACCTGTTTATTCACGGCGCCGTGCTCCTCCCCCCAACACACACACTCACACACACACTCACCCATGAAAGCACCACACACAAATTATGTTAAGTGGAATCTCAGGGTTGTATTTGTATTATATTCTATGTGGATATGTATGTTTATATTTATATATATACACATATATATATTTGAAAATTAATGAAAAAGATGTTGAATTTTAGTGGAAGAGACACAAATGGAGTTGGAGGAGTCTGTGAGGTAAAGATTATGTATATATAGTATTCACATGCGAAATTTGGAAGCCAAACCCAGAAAGACAATTATGTTATATAGTCACTTATAATTGGATTATTAGCTGTTAAATAAATGATAACCAAGCTGCAATTGATATACCCAGAGAGATTAGGTAAAGAGGGGTTGATTAGGGGGGACACATGGATCTCCTTGGGAGGAAGGAATAAAATGTTTTATTGGTGGACTTGGCATAGGTGGGGGACAAAGTCGAGAATCAGGTGTGAAAAGAGATAGGGTGGAAGAAGGAGAGCGTAAGGAAAGATAGATGGAATTGGAGAGCATTTGGGGAAATGAGATGGAAACCTAGTACAGAAGAAATGTCTTAGATTCTATGAAGGTGATTCTAATGAGGACTCCTAGTAATGGAGGTACAGAGTTGGAACTGCCTTGTCCTCAGGCAAGGCTTCCAGTGGTGGGACTGGTGTTGTATTCAATTGAATTGTTGACTTAGGAGTTCCCATGGAAACTCCCAAACAATCCTACTCAGAAAGGCTGTTATAAAACTGATGGTCTATTTTTCAGTCTGTATCATATTTTATAGAAGTGGCAATGCTTGCTTTATAAATTTATTGTAGGTTTTACATGAGATTTTAATATAAAATATAATGCCTAGTTTATGTTCAAAAAATAAATGATTAAATCAAAAGGATGGAAAAGATGGCCTGAAAATGCTTATGGTTTTAGATATTCTCCATTTTCTTTTGTACTCAGACTCTCATTATTACTTTCTAGATTAATAAAAGGTGGTCCATGTCACTTCCAGCCTACTGAGACAAAACTCTTGAATTGGTTAGTCAATTCATTTTGAAATATAACTCTCTATTGTATATCCCAAACTATGTAAGCACTAGTCCCATGGAAATGAAAAGAACTCACAATAATCTCAATAATTATGGAGTTTATGTTCTTGCAATGAAATTAAAGAAAACACAAATGTGGTTGTAAAGTGTTAGGGATAGAAGATTCATTATAAAGAATGTAGCCAGGGAAAGTCTCAGAGATAAGGTAACATTTTAGGAAAGACATGTTAACATTTGAAGGAAGTACACTGCAACTCCCAGGTACAGTGAATGCCAATGATATAAAATAGGAAGGAACATGCCTTGTGTATTTGAAGAAGCAAGAAAGTTAGTGTACCAGGAAGGTGAATGTCAGTAGCCATGATAAGAAATAATGCCACAGAGCAGACTATAGGAAAAGGTTATGTGGGGCTTTGGAACTAAAATGGCATGAGAACTTTTGTTTCAACCATTAAATATGATTTGTAAAATTCATGAAAACGTAGTCTATCATATACATCATCCATATTTTTATTTTATTGTCCTTTATATTTCTCCATTGTTCTAATTTAATATCTCATCTTTTATAATTTATTTTTTCCTTTGTCATCCTTTAAGGATTAGTTTACAAAGTCACAAATCCTGGAACTTCTCTTCTGTAATTAAGTTTACTATTTCCTTTTTAAATATTGAGTAGCCATTTTGATAAATTACAGAATTTTCTGAGGAAAATTCTCTTTTTCTGAATCTTGGTGTACATTCCTTCAGATTCTGATAAGAACTTTTATCATTATAATTGACCTTTCTCTATAATATTGGATGCTATTTCAGTTACTGCCTTCAAACATGAGCATATCATCTGTCTTCTACAGAATGTTTTTAAATATTATTTTTATTTGACATTTTTTTCTTTTCTGGATTCTTTTATTTATCCTTTATTTAGCCTAAGTAAATAATTGGTCCAGCACAGCTATGCCTAAATGAGATAATCACCTTAATAAGGCAAACCTTTTTTTTTTTACAAGATATATTCTTTATTTACATTTCAAATGTCACCTTTCCTAGTTTCCACCCCTAAAAACCCCCTAACCCACCCTGCTCCTGCTGCAATCTTCATATATACTCTGCTTTCTTACCTACAACTTCCAACAGAATCTCCCAACACATCTGCCTCCTAACATTACTTTCTCAATTTTTATTATTTATTATTTATTTAGATTTCTACCTAGTCAGTTTTGATCCACTTAATCCAATCAGTCTGACATATGCACATGAATGTGGGATTGTCTACTGGAGTGTGGGTAATGAAATAATGGCTAGACCTCCAATAAAACTCTATATATAGCAGACATAAACAGCCTGTAACTCCTCAGTGACACAACCTTTATGTGGGACTCCAGTAGCCCCTCCCTCAGCAGTATTTGAATATTTAACTGGCATGCTTTTGCATAGGTCTAGTATAAGTAATTACTTCTCTGAGTTCATATGTGCAATAGTGAAATCATGTCCCACGTTTCACAGAACTCCTCCCCATTCTCCAACTCTTACATTATTCGTACTCAAATTGCCAAAATATTGTTTGACCCTTAGGGTTCAGGAACTTGATATTGATGTCATATCTATGGACGAGATCTTACAATTGTCTCTTCTCAACACATTGAATAATGATGGGTCTCTGTATTAACCTCAATCCACTGCAATAATAACCTGCTCTGATGAAAGCTGAAAGCCACACAAACCTGTGTACACAAACATAAAGATGTATAATGTAATGTGACAACATGGCTCAGTAGCAAAATAACATTAGGTTCTATGCTGGGGCCCATGACCTACATGTTTTTGACTATGGTTACTGTACTATGAATGAATTCTTGATTTTATTATTTTTCTTTGCTGGAGTGACCAGAATTTCCACATTTTGCTAGTATGGTTTCTGGTTTATTTTGATGGTAATAGAACAGGTTGCCTTACTTTATGTTGCTGTATTTTAATTGGAAACCCCTGGCCTGGATGTCCTCCTTCTTTTGGGTGAGAACTAGGTTATAATATACCCTATTTCTGTATTGTTCCTCCAATCGTAAGGAGGTGGTTGTCTGTTATATGTATTTATCAGATTTCTCTTTTAATTGCCAGTTTATTTCCATCATCTGTATATGTGTATTTAGCCAAAATGAACAAGAAAATTAGTTTAAATCCATTTTTCTTGTGAGGGTTATTTGAATAATGATGAAGACAATAATGACCAACTCCTAAAACATGGGCATACTAAGATGGCAAATGCACAAATCAACTTGGAAAACAGTCATAGCTTAACCATGGTTGACACCATTGGAAATGGTAAATAGAGATCAGATAAGAGATATATTTTAGAAGTAAATCAAATAAAATACTGGTGGTGCGGTGCTTAGTTAGAACTTTTATTACTGTGATAGAACAACTTGGCCATAAATAACTTGTGGAGGGAGGAAAGGGTTTTTTTTCTTTCATTTCCAACTGATAGTCCATCATTGAAGGAAGTTGGGGCAGTAACTCAACAAAAGAATGTGGAGGTACAAACTGAAGCAGAAGCTGTGGAGGAGTGAAGTTTGGTTTTGTTTCATGGCTTTCTCACCTTGCCTTCTTGTCATACCCAGATCCACCTAAGAATTTAAACCCCTTTAGTGAGCTGAACCTTCCCATATCAATCATTAATCAAGAAAATATGTCACAGTCTTGCCAACAAGCCAATCTAGTGGGGTCATTTTCTCAAATAACATTCTCTCTTCCCATATAACTCTAGCCTGTGTCAAGTTGACATAAAAACAAGCCAAAACAGATGTTTTGAATTAGAAACATCTCTATAGCCTCTGGAATTTGGACATTTATTCTGCAGTTGTTGGTACTGTCTAAGAGGTGTGGCCTTATTGAAGTAAATATGTCATAGGAGGTGGGCTGCAATACAGAAATTGAAAGAGAATGTGGATAATGGACAATCTTATCTCATTCTGGGTTTTTATGGTATTGCTTCCAGGCCCTCTCCATTTAGCATGATGGGAGGAGAGGCCATTGGATCTGTAAAGGCTCAATGCCCCAGTGTAGGGGAATGCTGGGGTAGGGAAGAAGTAGGTGTGTGGGGGAATACTCTCACAGAAGCAGGGGGAGGAGGGATGGGATATGGAGTTTCTAGGGGGGGGACATGGAAAAAGGCTTGAACTTTGTACAAGGAGATAAGAATGGATCAATTTGCATTCTTCCACGTGCTGATTGCCAGTTGATCTAGCACCATTTGTTAAAAATGCTCTTTTATACACTGTATGGCTCTAGCTCCTTTGTCAAAGATCAAGTGACTATAAGTGTGTGGGTTCAAGTGTGAGTCTTAAATTCTATTCCCCTGTTGTACCTGTCTGTCTCTGTATCAATACTATGTGGTTTTTGCCACTATTGCTCTGTAGTATAGCTTTAGGTTAGGGATGGTGATACCCTAAGAAGTTCTTTTCTTGTTTAGAATGGTTTTTGATATGCTGGGTTTTTGTTATTCCAGATAAATCTGAGAATTTCTTTTTCTAACTCTATGAAGAATTGAGTTGGAGTTTTGATGGGGATTGCATTGAATCTTTAGATTGATTTAGTAATATGGACATTTTTGTTATGTTTGCCCTGCTCAACAAGGAGCATAATAGATCTTTCCATTTTCTGAGGTCTTCTTTGATTTCTTTCGTTGGAGACTTGAAGTTCTTGAAATTCAGATATTTCTCTTTTTTAATTAGAATTACTCCGTAATATTTTATATTATTTGTGACCATTCTGAAGGATGTTGTTTTCCTAATTTACTCTCAGCCTGTTTATCCTTTGAGTAGAGGAAGGCTACTGATTTGTTCGAGTTAATTTTATATCCACACACTGGCCGAAGTTGTTATCAGCTGTAGGAGTTCTTTTGTAGAATTTTTGGGCTCAGTTAAGTATACTATCCAGAAATAGTGATACCTTGACTTCTTCCATTTCAATATGTATTCCTTTGATCTCCATTTGTTGACTAATTGCTCTTGCTGCAACTCTGAGTATTTACTATATTGAATAGATAGGAAGAGAGGGGGCAACCTTATCTTGTCCCTGATTTTAGTGGGATTGCTGCAAGTTTCTCTCCATTTAGTTTGATGTTGGCTATTGGCTTTTAGCATATTGCTTTTATTATATTTGGGTATGGAACTTGAAATCCTATTTTCTCCAATACTTTTAGCATGAAGGGGTGTTGTATTTTGTCAAAGACTTTTTCAGCATCTAATAAGATGATCATGTTTTTTTTCCTTTGAGTTTATTTATAAACTGGATTATGATGATGGACTTCTGTATATTGAACTATCCCTGCATCTCAGGGAAGAAGCCTACGTGTTCCTGGTGAATGATCCTTCTGATGAGTTCTTGGATTCAGTTTGTAAGAATTTTATTGAGTATTTTCACATCAATATTCATGAAGGAAATTGATCTGAAGTTCTCGTTCTTTGTTGGGTCTTTGTGTGGTTTAGGTATTAGCGTAACTGTCACTTTATAGAATGTATTAGGCAGTGTTCTTTTGGTTTCTATTTTATAAAATACTTTGAAAATTATTGGTATTAGGTCGTCTTTGAAGGTCTGTTAGAATTCTTCACTACAACCATCTAGATGGTCCTGGGATTTTCTGGTTGGGACTTTTAATGACATCTTCTATTTCCTTAGAGGTTATGGGAGTGTTTGCACAGTTTATCTGATCCTTATTTAACTTTAGTACCTGGTATTTGTCTAGCAAATCATCCATTTCATCTACATTTTCCAGTTTTGTTGAGTATGGGCTTTTGTAGTAGGATCTGAATTTTTTTTGATTTTCTTCAATTTTTGTTGTTAGGTCTCAATTTCATTTCTTATTTTGTTAATTTAGATACTGTCTCTGTGCCCTCTTGATAGCCTGGCTAAAAGTTTATTTATTTTGGTTTTTTTTTCAAAGAACCAGCTCCTAGTTTTGTTGATTCTTTGTATAGTTCTTTTTGTTTCTGCTTAGTTGATTTCAGCCGTAAGTTTGATGATTTCCTGCCATCTACTCCTCTTGGGTGTATTAGCTTCTTTCTTTTCTAGAGCTTTCAGATGTGCTGTTATGCTGCTAGTGTAAGCTTTCTCCAGTTTCTCTTTGGATGCACTCAGAGCTATAAGTTTTCCTCCTAACACTACTTTCATTGTGTCCCATAAGTTTGGGTATTCTGTAACTTTATTCTCATTAAATTCTAAAATCTCTTTAATTTCTTTATTTATTTCCTGACCAAGTTATCATTGAGTAGATATTTTTTCACCTTCCATGTGTATGTGGGCTTCCTGTTGGTTTTTTGTTGTTGGAGATCAGCCTTAGTCCATGTTGATCTGATAGGATGTGTGGGATTATTTCAATCTTCTTGTACCTGTTGAGGCCTGTTTTGTGACTGGATTTTATGATCAGTTTTGGAGAAGTTACCCTGAGGTGCTGAGAAGAAGCTATATTCTTTTGTCTTAGGATGGAATGTTCTGTAGGTATCTGTTAAATCCATTTGTTTCACAACTTCTGTTAGTTTCACTATGTTTCTGTTTAGTTTCTTTTTCCATGATCTGTCCATTTTGGAGAGTAGCCTGTTAAAGTGTCCTACTATTATTGTGTGAGGATGAATATGTGCATTGAGCTTCAGTAATATTTCTTTTTCATATGTGGTTGACCTTCTGGGGCATAGATGTTCAATATTGAGAGTTTCTCTTGGTTTATTTTTCCTTTGATGGAGATGTAATGTGTTTCCCCATCTTTTTGAATAACTTTTGGTTGAAAGTCTGTTTTATTGGATATGAGAATTGCTACTCCAGCTTGTGTCTTGAGGCAATTTGCCTGGAAAAAAATTCCAATGTTTTACTTCGAGGTAGTGTCTGTTTTTGCCACTGAGATGTGTCTCCTTTATGCAGTGAAATTCTGGGTCCTGTTTACTTATCCAGACTGCTAGTCTATGTCTTTTTATTGTGGAACTGAGTTCATTGATATTGAGAGATATAAAGGACCAATGGCTGTTGCTTCCTGTTATTTTTGCTGTTGGAGGTGGACTTATGTTAGTGTGACTCTGTTCTTCTGGGTTTTCTGTGACAAGATTAGTTTCTGGCTTTTTCTTCAGTATAGTTTCACTCCTTGTGTTGGTGTTTTCCTTTTATTATCCTATGTAGTGTTGATGGGTGGAAAGATATTGTTTAAATTTGTTTTTTTTTCATGGAATATCTTGGTTTCTCCTTCTATGGTAATTGAGAGTTTTGCTGTGTATAGTAGACTGTGCTGGTACTTTTTTCTCTGAGGGTCTGTATGACATCTGCCCCAAGATCTTCTGGCTTTTAGAGTCCCTGTTGAAAAGTCTGCTGTAATTCTGATCAGTCTACTTTTATATGTTACTTGACCTTTTTTCCATGTGGATTTCAATATTCTTTCTTTGTTCCATGCATGTGCTGTTTTAATTATTATGTGATGGGAGGAATTTCTTTTTTGGTCCCATCTCTGTTGTGTTCTGTAGGCTTCTTGTATGTTCATGTACATCTCTTTAGGTTAGGGAAGTTTTCTTCTATAGTTTTGTTGAAGATGATAGCTGACCCTTTGAGTTGGGCATATTCACTCTCTTCTATGCCTATTATTCTTAGGTTTGGTCTTTTCACTGTATCCTGAATTTCTTGAATGTTTTGATTTAGGAGTTTTTTGCTTTTGGTATTTTCTTGGACTTTTTTTTAAGGTCTTCTAGGGTATCTTCTATGCCTGAGACTCTCTCTTCTATCTCTTGTATTCTGTTAGTGATGCTTGCAGTTTTGAGTCCTGATCTCTTTTTAAGTTTTAATTTCCAGGGTTGTTTCCCTTTGTGTTTTATTTAATGGTTCTATTTCCATGCTTTAGATCCTGGCTGGTTTTGTTCAACTCATTTACCTGCTTGATTGTGCATTTCTGTATTTCTTTGAGATATTTATTTGTTTTCTCTTTAAGGGCTTCTTATTTGTCTGTGTTCTCTTGTATTTCTTTAAATGAGTTATTTATGTCCTTACATTACTCTATCATATGAGATAGGATTTGAGATCTGAATCTTCCTTTTCAGGTATGTTAGGTTATCTAGAACTTGGTGTGTTGGTAGAACTGGGTTTTGATGTCACAAGTAGAGTTGGTTTATGTTTCTTATATTCTTGTGCTTGTCTCTCAATATCTGGTTATCTCTAGTGCTAACTGCCATTGCTATCTCTGACTGGAGCCTGTGATCCTGATTGTGTCAGAATTCCTTAGAATCCAGCTGTCTCTGTGATCCTGTGATTCTGGTATCCTGTGATCCTGAGATTCCAGGTGTGTCAGAGGTCCTGGGAGTCAAGCTGCCTCTGGGTGTTGCAGGAGTGGGTGGGGAGCCAGAGTCTCAGGTCTGCTCCAGGCACAGGTGCAAGCTGTTAGGAATCCATGCCTCAGGCAGGACAGGGGTTCATGTTTCCCTGGTTCCAGTGGGGGTCCCAGTCATGATAGGTGTTGGGGCAGATGCTGTGGCCTCACCTGTGATCCTGGGCATTTCAAAGCCCAGAAAATATTTTCAACATAATCATAGAAGAAAACTTCCCATCCTAAAGAAAAAGATGCATATAAACATACAAGAAGCATATAGAAAAACAATTAGACTAGATTAGAAAAGGAAATCCTCCCTGGCACATAATCAAAAAGCAAATTCTACAGAACAACGAAAGCCCATTAAAATCAGCAAGGGAAAAAGGTAGGGTAACACACAAAGGAAGACCCATCGGAATTATACCTGACTTCTCAATAGTCTAAAAGTTAGAACCACCTGGACAGAGACATCTTGTAACCTCTACAAAATCACAGATGCGCCCTCAAAATGGCTGTCGGAGGGGGACAGGCAGAGCCTCCGGGTCAGGAGATGCCTGGCCCAGCTGAGAGCAGCAGGAGCTTATAGGCTGAGTTGGGGCAGGGAATGTCACCTGTCCAGTATCCAGCAGTGTGAACTTGTTTGCCAGTGATGGTAGCTTCCTGGAGCTATTCAAGTGGGAGATGGATGAGGAGCAGTGGCAGAGGCAGAGGCAGAGGCAGCAGCAAGAGGAGCCACCACTGACTCCACAGTGACCCGATCCACTGGCCTCCATCCCAGTGGGCCCAAGGAATCTGAAGAGGAAGGGCTACACAGACCCCATGGTCATCGTTGTGGGCAAGTGCAGAGGCAAGAACAAACTAGCCTTCAAGATGGGAACAGTAGCCAAGAAGCAGAAGACGAAGGATGAGGTAATAACAAGTAAAGGCGACAGTGATGCATGGGTCATGTACATTGCAGAAGTGAAAAAGTACAAAGCCCACCAGTCCAGTGATGATGGTAAAACACAGCCCCAAGTGAAATGACCCTCTCCTGGGTGCTCACTACCTGGGGCTCTCTGAGATGTACATAATATTTAATTTGGTGACTTATAGCAGTGGCCTTCCTGGAGGACTGATACTCAGAAGGAAACAAAGAACTTCTTGTGACCTCATACCATTCTCCAGGACTCTTTTTTTACCTTGATCACTTGCCTCCTAAGACTTACCAGACCAGTGGTTTACTGTGCCCTTTCTTCCCATCACCTTGCTCTCTCTAGCTCTGTCTGTCTCTTCTTGCTGTCTCTCTCCTTTTAGCAGTAAAATAAAAAAACCTAACAGTGCTGGAGTTTGTGCTTGATTTATTTTCTTTGTGATCTGCAAGCTGAATCTTTTCCCACTAGTGGATACCACATCTGACTAGGCCAGGGTGAACTCATTGTGGAAAGGGAAGGTTCTCTAGGCAGAGACACATGCTGCCTGTCTGTGACTCTTAAAATCTGGTCTTATTTGTGGTTGTGTTTTGAGACAAGGTCTTATGTGTAGAGTTTATCTCCTGCCTCAGCAGCATGCCTTCCATATCTCCTCACAGTATCAGTTTAGCTGTGACTTGGGTTATTCTAAGTGTTGAGTGTGCTTGCCTAGTGCATGTGGCACTTGCTGGTCAGTCTCCAGCACTTCACCTTTTTGTAGTACACTAATCTTAGGTTTTGGCTAATACAAAGATGTTATTTATTCCCCAGATACTGACCAACTACTTACTATATGCCAAGGATATCCTGGTTTCTAGGGACTAGAGCACTGAACAGCCAACATTCTCCCTATCCTTATCGGTGACAAGTTGGAAATCAGAGGAAATGGGTAAACTTTTCAGTGTAACTACTAACAAGGATAGGATAGAGTCATTTGTTGGGGGAGGGAATGTCTGTTTTGAGGCCACATTTTATATTTTTGGTTGTGATCCTAACCCTTCATGGCTGAGCTATCCCTCCAGCCTGTATGTCACTTTTCAAAAAACTTTATTTCTATGTACTGTTTCTCACTTCCATGTATGTCTGTATCACATGAATGCCTGTTACTTATGGAGGACAGAAGAGAAAAGATTCCTTGGAACTAGATTTACAACTGGTTTTGAGCTGCCTTGTAATTGCTAAGCCTCCTCTAGGAGACTGCAAATGCTTTTAATTGATGAGCTATCATTCTAGCCTCCTTAGGTGACATTTAATGCAAGTCTGGAAGGAGGTGAGTAGTAACTTCTGATGGGACCTGAGGAAGGACAGATATCTATGGTCCTAGAATGTGAAGGTGGTACCCCTGGCCTTTTTTTGTCAAAGAAGTCTAAAGGCAAGACATTCAGTTAACACATGCTGTGTAGGAGTTGGGCATGTTGACTCATACCTATGCTTGCAAGATAGAGTTCAGGATAATTCCTATTTGATGTAGATTCTTACTCCAAAACCACACACAAAAATAGTTGGTCAATGTTGATAGCTTGAGAAGATAACATTTGCTTTAGATTCCAAAAATAGGATGGTGAGTGACACATTTCTCAAATGCTCCAAGCAGAGGGAACGGTGGATAGATATAAAGATTCTTAGCACTTCCTAACACAGGAATGCTTGTTGCCTTTAGAAATCTTCAAAGGAAGGGTTGATGGGTAGAGGATAGCTAAAGAAACACAAGAAGCTAATGGAGTCAATGGTTGCTGCCTTGAAAGCCAGTAATAGTTGGATCTTAAGCACACATAGACACACAAGTAGGTCACAACAGAAAGCGGGGAAAGCTGAAACCCAAACCACTCCCTTCACAGAGCCTAACCAGGAGTAACCCAAGAAAAGTGAAAGGAACTTCAAGTACAAGTTTTAAATCCTTACAAACAGAATTGAAGAATACATCAAAAATGATAATCCACCACATTCAAGAAGGCTTCATCCCAGGGTTGTAGGGATCATTCAATATACAGAAATCCATCAATATTATCCACTATATAAACAAACTCAAAGAAAAAACACATGATCATTTCATTAGATGCCAAGAAAGCATTTGACAAATTGCAACACCCTTTCATGATAAAAGTCTTGGAAAGATCAGGAATTCAAGGCCCATATCAAAAACATAATAAAAGCAATATACAGCAAACCAGTAGCCAACATCAAAATAAATGGAGAGAAACTTGAAGCAATCCCACTGAAATCAAGGACTAGACAAGGCTGTTTACTGTCTCCCTACCTGTTCAATATAGTACTTGAAGTCCTAGCTAGAGCAATTAAACAACAAAAGGAAGTCAAAAAGATACAAATTGAAAGGAATAAATCAAAATATCACTATTTGCAGATGATATGATAGTATACAAAAGTGACCCCAAAAATTCCACCAGTGAACTCCTAAACCTGATATACAACCTCAACAAAGTGGGTGGATATAAAATTAAGTCAAAGAAGTCAGCAGTCATCCTCTACTTAAAGGATAAAGGCTGAGAAAAAATTAAGGAACAACACCCTTCACAACGGTCACAAATAAAATCGCATACCTTCTTGTGACTCTAACAAAGCAAGAGAAATATCTGTAAAATAAGAACTTCAGGGACTGCAGAGATGGCTCAGCAGTTAAGAGCACTGACTGCAGAGGAGTGTTCCTCTTTCTCTACATACTCGCCAGCACCTGTTGTCTCTTGAGTTTTTAATCTCAGCCATTCTGACTGGTGTGAGGTGGAATCTCAGGGTTGTTTTGATTTGCATTTCCCTGATGACTAATGATGTTGAACATCTCTTAAGGTGTTTCTCAGCCATCCAAAATTCTTCTGGTGACAATTCTTTGCTTAGCTCTGTACTCCATTTTTTGATAGGGTTATTTGGTTCTTTGGGGTCTAACTTCTTGAGTTCATTGTATATATTGGATATTAGCCCCATGTCAGATGTAGGGTTGGTGAAGATCTTTTCCCAATTTGTTGATTGCTGTTTTGTCCTTCTGACAGTGTCCCTTTCCTTACAGAAACTTTGTAATTTTTGAGGTCCCATTTGTCAATTCTTGACCTTAGAGCATAAGCTATTGGTGTTCTGTTCAGAAACTTTCCCCCTGTGCCCATATCCTCCAGGGTCTTCCCCAGTTTCTTTTCTATTAGTTTCAGTGTGTCTGGTTTTATGTGGAGGTCCTAGATCCACTTGGAGTTAGTTGATCTTGGTACAAGGAGATAAGAGTGGGTCAATTCACATTCTTCTGCATGTTGACCTCCAGTTGAATCAGCACCATTTGTTGAAAAGACTATCTTTTTTTTCCACTGGATGGTTGTAGCTTCTTTATCAAAGATCAAGTTCCCACAACTCTGTGCATTCATTTCTGGGTCTTCAATGCTATTCCATTGATCTACTTGCCTGTCGCTGTACCAATGCCATGCAGATTTAACACAATTGCTCTGTAGTACTGATTGAGGTCAGGGATATTGATTCCCCCAGAAGTCCTTTCATTGTTGAGAATAGTTTTAGCTATCCTGGGTTTTTTGTTACTCCAGATGAATTTGAGAATTGCTCATTCTAGACCTATGAAGAATTGATTTGGGATTTTGATGGGGATTGCATTGAATCTGTAGATTGCTTTTGGCAAGATGGCCATTTTTACTATATTGATCCTGCAAATCCAAGAGCATGAATATTTATCCATCTTCTAAGGTCTTCGATTTCTTTCTTCAAGGACTTGAAGTTCCTGTCATACAGATCTTTCACTTCTTTGGTTAGAGTCACGCCAAAATACTTTATGTTGTGTTATTTCCCTAACTTCTTTCTCATCTTGCTTATCCTTTGAGTACAGGAAGGCTACTAATTTGCTTGAGTTGATTTTATAACCAGCCACTTTGCTGAAGTTGTTGATCTGCTGTAGGAGTTCTCTGGGTTTGCAATATGGTACAACTGCTCTGGAAATCAGTCTGGCAGTTCCTCAGAAAATTGGGCATGACACTTCCAGAGGACCCTGTCATACCACTCCTTGGCATATATCAGAGGATCCCCCTGCATACAATAAACACACATGCTCCACTATGTTCATAGCAGCCTTATTTATAATAGCCAGATGTTGGAAGGAGCCCAGATGTCCCTCAAAGGAGGAATGGATACAGAACATGTGGTATATTTATACAATGGAATACTACTCAGCAATTAAGAATAATGAATTCATGCAATTTGTAGGCAAAGGGTTTGATCTGGAAAATATCATCCTAAGTGGGTTAACCCAATCACAAAAGAATACACATGAAATGCACTCACTGATAAGTGGATATTAATGAGCCAAGAAGCTCTGAATACTCGTGGCACAATTAGCAAGTCAAAAGACTCCCAAGAAGAAGGAAGGAGAGGACCCTGGGACTGAAAAGACTGGATCCAGTTTTGTAGGAGAGTACCAGAACAGAGATATGGTGGGGGGGTGATTTTGGAATAGGTGGGGGGGGAAGGCTGGGGAACAGGACTTATGGGACATATGATGAGGGGGGAACTGGGAAAGGGGAAAGCCTTTGGAATGTAAACAAAGAATATAGAAAAAAATAATTAAAAACAGGATAGTAGTGTTGATAGCTGATTACAATGATCATAGCTTTTAACAATTTATTACATATTTCATAAGAAACTAGAGAAATAAATTTGAATTGTTTAATTTTGTAGAAATGATAGAAATTTAAGGAGGTGAAAATGCTAATTATTCAAAAGTCATTGAATGCACACATTAAATTATCATACCAGTCACCATCAATATGCACTAGTCACATCATACATCATAAATATGCACTATTATATCTTAATTAAAATATCAAATATTAAATAATTATTTATAAATGGAAGCTAACAAAAAACATAGCCTAAAAGTACAACAGGATGTTGAACATTCTATAACATGTTGGATGTTTGCAGAAGAAAAGCTTCATGTCGGGAGTACATCCAAGCAAAGTGAGGCTACATGTATTGGTGGTGGGCAAAATTTAAAGGTCAAGTCTACTCAAGCTCACTGGAACCAAGACAATGTCATTAAAATCCCCACATGCTGGACACAGAAATGTAGGGATTGGTGTTTGCTCTAATGGGTTTCAATTTTGCTTTGGTGGATTTCCCTCCTACTGTTCTGATCTTCCCTTTTGCATTGGAGTATTTTCTTTGTGACATTGAATGTTGGAAACACACAACTTGTAATTTGATCTTATAGGGTCTCACAGTTGTTGGAACTTCTGAAATAAGGATGCTTTTGAAGTTGGGCAAAAAGCATTTTTTTTGTATAAAATGAACATGAAACTTTAGGGAGTAGGGATTGAATGTAATACAGTTAAAGTAATATGCTTAGGTGTTAAATTGATAAGGAATGTTTGTGACTGTCAGCTTGCTGGGATTTAGAAGATACACATCTCATGTCTGTGAAGGTGTCTTCAAAGAGGTTTAATGAAATGGGAACAGCCACCCTGAATATGAGCAATACTGTTGAATAGACTTGGGGCTCAGAGTGAATAAGCGGAGAAAAATATGCAGACCATCAATATTCATCTCTCAGGCTCCTAATTAGAACTGTGATATGGCCAGATACTCTATAGTCATGCTGTCATGTCTGCCCCACCCCCAGAATGGACTGTACCATCTAATCATAAGCCAAAGTGAAGCCACCCTTCCTAAAGTTGCTACTGTTAGGTATTTTCTCACAATAAAGAGGAAAGCAAAGGGAAAAAAAGCACTGGCTGCTCTTCTGAAGGTCCTGAGTTCAAATCCCAGCAACCACATGGTGGCTCACAACCACCTGTAATGGGATCCGATGCCCTCTTCTGGTGTGTCTGTAGACAGTTACAATGTATTCATATACATAAAATAAAATTTAAAAATATTGAGCCGGGTGGTGGTTTTAATCTCAGCACTTGGGAGGCAGAGGCAGGTAGATTTCTGAGTTCGAGGTCAGCCTGGTTTACAAAGTGAGTTCCAGGACAGCCAGTGCTACACAGAGAAACCCTGTCTCAAAAAAATAGTTTCAATGAGTTTCCCTGTGTCCCTGTTTAGTTTCTATTTTTCTGATTGGTCCATTGAGGATAGAGGAGTGTTGAGGTCCCCCACAAACAGGGACACAGGGAAACTCATTGAAACTTTGGACCAATTGGACCTAACAGATATATATATATATATATATATATATATATATATATATATGTATATATATATATATATATATATATATATAAAACCTTTCATCCTAAAACAAGAGACTATACCTTTTTCTCAGCACCTCATGGTACCTTCTCCAAAATCCACCACAAAATTGGTCACAAGACAGACCTCAAAAAATATAAAAAGATTGAACTAATCCCATGCCTCCTATCTGATCACCATGGAGTAAGAGTGGTCTTCAATAGCAACAAAATCAAGAGAAAATCCTCATATACATGGAGACTGAACAATATTCTACTCAATGATACCTTAGTCAAGGTAGAAATAAAAAAGAAATCAAAGACATTTTAGAATTTAATGAAAATGAAGGCACAACATACCCAAATCTATGGGACACAATGAAAGCAGTGCTAAGAGGAAAACTCATAGCCCTGAGTGCCTCCAAAAAGAAACAGGAGAGAGCATATACTAGCAACTTAATAGCACACCTGAAAGCTCTGGAACAAAAAGAAGCTATTTCACCCAGGAGGAGTAGAAGAGAGGAAATCATCAAACTAAGGGCTGAAATCAATCAAGTTGAAACAAAGAGAACCATACAAAGAATCAACAAAACCAGGAGCTGGTTCTTTGAGAAAATCAACAAGCTAGATAAACCCCTAACCAGACTTAGCAAAGGGCACAGAGACAGTATTCAAATCAACAAAATTAGAAATGAAAAGGGAAATATAACAGAAACTGAGGAAATTCAAAAAATCATCAGATCTTACTACAAAAGTTTATACTCAAAACAACTGGAGAATCTGGAGGAAATGGACAATTTCCTAGACAGATACCAAATACCAAAATTAAATCAGGATCAAATAGATCACCTAAACAGTCCCATAACCCCCAAGGAAATACAAGAGCTCATAGAAAGTCTTCCAACCAAAAAAAGCACAGGAACAGATGGTTTTAGTGCAGAATTCTATCAGACCTTCAAAGAAGACTTAATACCAATACTCTTCAAACTATTCCACAAAATAGAAACAGAAGTAACACTACACAACTCATTCTATGAAGCCATAATTACCCTGATACCAAAACCACACAAAGACCCAACTAAGACAACTTCAGACCAATCTCCCTTATGAACATCGATGCAAAAATACTCAATAAAATCCTTGCCAACCAAATCCAAGAACACATCAAAATGATCATTCACCATGATTAATTTGGCTTCATCCCAGAGATGCAGGGATGGTTCAATATACAAAAATCCATCAATGTAATCCACTACATAAACAAACTAAGAGGGAAAAAAAACAAGGTCATCTCATTAGATGCTGAAATAGCATTTGCAAAATTCAGCATCCTTTCATGTTAAAGTCCTAGAAAGAACAGGAATTCAAGGCCCCCTACCTAAATATAGTAAAAGCAATATACAGCAAACCAGTAGCCAACATCAAAATAAATGGAGAGAAACTTGAAGCAATCCCACTAAAATCAGGGACTAGACAAGGCTGCCCTCTCTCTTCATATCTTTTTAATATAGTACTTGAAGTTCTAGCGAAAGCAATTAGACAACATAAGGAAGTTAAAGGGATACAAATTGGAAAGGAAGAAGTCAAACTATCACTTTTTGCAGATGATATGATAGTATACATAAGTGACCCAAAAAACTCCACCAGAGAACTCCTACACCTAATAAACAACTTCAGCAAAGTGGCTGGCTATAAAATCAACACAAGCCAATCCATAGCCTTTGTATACTCGAAGGACAAGCAGGCTGAGAAAGAAGTTAGGGAAATAACGCCCTTCACAATAGCCACAAACAATATAAAGTATCTTGGTGTGACTCTAACCAAAGAAGTAAAAGATCTGTATGACAGGAACTTCAAGTCCTTGAAGAAAGAAATCAAAGAAGACCTCAGGAGATGGAAAAATATTCCATGCTCTTGGATTGGCAGGATCAATATAGTAAAAATTGCCATCTTCCATGCTTGTGGGATTGCAGGATTAATATAGTAAAAATGGCAATCTTGCCAAAAGGAATCGACAGATTCAATGCAATCCACATCAAATTCCAACTCTTCATAGACTTAAAAAGTGCAATTTCCAAATTCATCTGGAATAAAAAAGAACAAGAGAGTAAAAACTAGTCTCAACACTAAAAGAACTTCTGGGAGAATCACCATACTTGACCTCAAGCTATACTACAGAGCAACCCTAATAAAAACTTTATGGTATTGGTACAATGACAAACAGGTAGATCAATGGAATAGAATAGAAAACTCAGAAATGAAACCATATACCTATGGTCACTTGATCTTTGACAAAGGAGTTAAATTCATTCAGTGAAAAAAAAGACATCATTATCAACAAATAGTGCTAGTTCATTGCATGCAAACAAATGCAAATTGATACATTACAATCTCCCTGTACTAAGCTCAAGCCCAAGTGGATCAAGGACCTCCACATAAAACCAGATACATTGAATCTAATAGAAGAGAAACTGGGGAAGAACCTGGAGCACATGGTCACAGGGGAAAATTTCCTGAGCAGAACACCAATAGCTTTTGCTCTAAGATCAACAATAGACAAATGGGATCTCATAAAATTGCAAAATAATTGTAAGGCAAAGGGCACTGTCAATAGGACAAAATGGCAACCAACACATTGGGAAAGATCTTTTCCAACCCTACACCTAATAGATGGCTAATATCCAATATATACAAAGAACTCAAGAAGTTAGACTCCAGAGAAACAACCCTATTAAAAAATGGGGCACAAATAATTCTCAACTGAAGAATTCCAAATGGCTGAGAAGCACCTAAAGAAATGTTCAACATCCTGAATCACCAAGTAAATGCAAATCAAAACTACCCTGAAATTCCACCCTATACGAGTCAGAATGGCTAAGATCCAAAACTCAGGGGGCAACAGATGTTGGTGAGGATATAGAGAAACAGGAACTCTTCTCCATTGCTGGTGGGATTTCAAGCTGGTACCACCACTCTGGAAATGAGATGGGTCATTCCTCAGATAATTGGACATAGTACTAACTGAGAACCTAGCTATATCACTCCTGGGAATATACCCAGAATATGCTCCAACAAGTAATAATGGCCTTGCTCGGTGGTGGTGGCGCATGCCTTTAATCCCAGCACTAGGGAGGCAGAGGCAGGTGGATTTCTGAGTTCAATACCAGCCTGGTCTACAGAGTAAGTTCCAGGACAGCCAGGGATACACAGAGAAACCTTGTCTTGAAAACAAAAAAAAACAAACAAAAAAAGCAATAACAGCCTTACTTATAATAGCCAGAAACTGGAAAGAATGCAGATGTCCCTCAAGAGAGGAATGGATACAAAAAAATGTGGTACATTTACACAATGGTGCACTATTCAGCTATTAAAAACAATGATTTTGTGAAATTTTTAGGCAAATGGATGGAACTAGAAAATATCATCCTGAGTGAGGTAACCCAATCCCAAAAGAACACACAAGGTATGTACTCACTGATAAGTGGATATTAGCCCAAAAGCTTAGAATAGCCAGGATACAATTCATAGACCACATGAAGCTCACGAAGAAGGAAGACCAAAGTGTGGATACTTCAGTCCTTCTTAGAAGAGGGCACAAAATGCCCATGGGAGGAGATTCTGAGACAAAGTGTGGAGAAGAGACTGAAGAAAAGGCCATTTAAAGACTGCCCTTCTTGGGGATCCATACATTATGCCCCAGACACTATTGCAGATGGCAACAAGTACTAGCTGACAGGAGCCTGATGTAGCTGTCTCCTGGGAGGCTCTGCCAGTGCCTGACAAATATAGAAGTTGATCCTCACAGCCAACCAATGGAGTGAGCACAGGGTCCCTGATGGGGGATCTAGATAATCGATGCAAGGAGTTGAAGTGGTTTGCAGTCCCATAGAAGGAAGAACAATATGAACTAACCAGTACCTCCAGAGCTCCTAGGGATTAAACCACCAACCAGAGTACACATGGAGGGACCCTTGGCTCCAGATATCTATGTAGCAGAGTATGGCCTTGTTTGTCATCAATGGGAGGAGAGGCCCTTGGTCCTGTGAAGGCTCAATTCCCTAGTATAGGGGAATGCCAGGACAGGGAAGCATGAGTGGGTGGGTTGGTGAGCAGGGGGAGGGGGCATAGGATATGGGGTCTTCAGAGGTGAAAAGAGGAAAGGGGATAACATTTAAAATGTAAATAAAGGAATAGCTCACTCCACTTTTTTTATAGGTTTTATAGGTTTCATAGGTAGTCTCTTATGGCTATGAACTTGCCTCTTAGAATCACTTTCATTGTGCCCCATAAGTTGGGCATGATGTTTATTCACTTGCATTAAATTTTAGAAATTCTTTCATTTCTTTCTTTATTCCTGTCTTGCCTCATTATTTATACACTAGAGAGTTCCTTAGTTTTCATAAGTTTTACATTTTTCTAGTATTTCTGTTGTTAACACCCAGCTTTAATCTATGGTGATAGGATAGGATGCAGGGGTTCATTTCAATTTTCTTGTATCTTTGTAAGGAAACACAATGCAAGTCTATTTCAACCCATGCAGTTATGTAAAATTTTATGATGTCTATTTTTTCTTTATCGATTCTTCAGTTCAGGGACATCCAGGTTGTTTCAAGTCCCTGGCTGTTTTGAAGAAAGCTGCTCTGAACATGGTTGAATATCTCTGTGATAAGATGGAGCATCTGGAATAAAGTTTGCTTTTTCACCCCCCCCCAAAAAAACTTACAGATACCAAACTAGACTACTATACCTAGAAAAACCCTCAATCATCATAGATGGAGAAAACAATATATATCAAGACTAATGCAAATTCAAACAATATATATCCACAATTCCAACCCTACAGTAAATACTAGAAGAAAAACTCTAACCGAAGGAAGATAACTACAGGTATGAAAACACAGGAAATAAGTAATACCATACCATCAAAACAAAGGAAGCACATACATACACACATACACACACACACACACACACACACATACACACACACACACACACACACACACACACACACACACACCCTAACACCACCAAAATCAAAATAACAATTATTAGTTTTTAATATCTCTCAACAACAATGCACTAAATTCCCCAATAAAAGACACATGCTAACAGAATGAATGTGAAAATGTGATCCCTCATTCTACTGCATACTAGAAATACATCTCAACTATTAAGATAGACATTACCTCCAAGTAAAGGACTGGAAATACAGTTTTACCAGCAAAGGGTCACATGAAGAAAGCTGGAGTATCCATTCTAATATCTAATAAAATAGTTTTTCAGCCAAAATTAATCGAAAGACACACGGAAGGACACTTCATGCATATCAAAGGAAATATCTACCAAGATGATATCTCAATCCTGAACAACTATGCCCCAACAAAAGAGCACCAATGTTTGCAAAGGTAACATTGCTAAAACTTAATACTGCACATTAAATCCAACACATTAATAGTGGGAGACTTAAACACCACACTCTCACTATTTGATAGATCATCCAGACAAAAACTAAATAGAGAAATAACAAAACTAACAGACATGAATCAAATGGACCTAACAGACATCTATAGAATATTTCACCCAAATGCAAAAAATCCTTCTCAGCATCACTTAGATCTTTTTCCAGAATTGACCTTATAGTCAGTTATGAAGCAAGAAATAGATAAAAAACAATTGAAATAATGCTTATATCTACTTGGTGATTTAGTATTTAGACATTGTTGCTATATACGTGTGCAATATAATTCAAGCTCATTTCTTTCTTTCTCAGAACCTTTATTAATAATGAGTCACATTATGACATCGTATGCATATTTCTCATATTTTGTTGCCAAATTTCATGTCTACCCTCATCCTTTCTCTTATCCTACTCTTACTGGTACTTAAAAGTTTATAAATCACTTTTCTCATTATCATTCCTTTTATTCTCAGGGAAGAATTCCATAAAGACATTCTTTCCCTCTCCATTTTTAAGTTACAACCTAACAATCTCAGCTTTCCTTGAAAAGGTCATGTTGCTTTTGAAAATTCTGTAATTGATCCTTTTTTTGTTAGCAAACCATAGTGATATATTCACCTTATTTCAAGTAATGGAAACTTTTAAGGACATGTGTAGACATAATAAGCATAATACCTAGTGAATTACTCAGAATTTTACATGACTGTGATATGAATGGTTTCGGATCTTGTACTCTTGTATTCACCACCATGTTGAGTCTGCTTCTCTTTCTACTGATCTTAATATTATTGTGTAACTGACTTTTCATATGCTTTATATTCATTCATTCCAATAATAAGATCTTAGTGGTTTTGCAGCTAGGATATACAGATTAAATACAGTTTCCATTTGTAAAGATTAGCATTATCCATGAACAGAGCCTTTGCTTCAAATGGCTCAAATTCTATGCCTTATTAGCTGTGGCTTTGTTGCCATGATCTTATCCGAATATGCTATGGTGAAAGATTTCCAGCTGCCTTTCTACAAAGGAGGCAGATTATTTTATAGAAAAGACATGCTATGGAAAATTCAGAACTAAAATGACATATTTATTGGAATAGACATCTCACTTATTCATCATCTGTGTCACTATTCTAATTTTGTACATGTGTCTTAATTAACATCTGTTAGTTGACTTTATCTTTCTTTGTATTTTCCTTTAATTACACTTGATATAGACCTTAAATATGGTGTTTTGATCTGGTTATTAAATTTTCCAATTTGAAATTCTCTTAAGTATTTTCTCTTTCATAATGCTGTACTAGTTTCTCATGATATTTGGTTCTAGACTAAAGCAAATATATCCAGTGATACTATCATCTAACTTTTTTATTTAATTTCAATGTTTTATTCATCCTTTAATATACCTTTTACACTTTTGTTAACTTTTGCCATTTGTCATTTCTTTTAATAGTATTTATTGTTTATGAAAATACCATCTATTGTAGCATATACATCCTAAATTATTTACTGGCTCAAATATAGTGCAAGATTCTTTTCTATTACTCATCATGCAATATAAGTGATATCCTACAAGTGATGATTTATAGACATAAAATAAGTTCTATTTATATAGTCTGTATGTAATTCAAAGTTTATTTCCAGTTATTTTGATAATCTCTATCAAGCCAGTGAGAAGAGTCTATAGTAGCATAAGGCCTTCATGCAATACAAACCACTTTCATAACTCACATTGTTTTAGGTAAAACTCAGTCTTCTGGATACAATTAACTGGAAAACAAGTTTGGATGTGTGCTCAGAATGAAAAAGGAATGGGAATTTTGGCGAATATCTGTCAACGTTTTCCACATAGCTTAAATTTCTGTTTAGAAAGGGGCTTATCATAGTTACATAATTTTGTGAATAATGGAGGATTTTGGACCTCATGGATGTTTTGAACATTTATTTTGAAAATATTTGAATTTTCTTGTCAGATTACCCAGCAATAGTTGTAATAAAATATTGTTTTACTATTAACTTATTTTCTGTAACTAGGACATTAATTCTCACATATTGGAGGCACTTTGCAATCTCAGATTTAATCTCAGAAGATAAAGAATCTATACCATTGCTTTAAGTATTTTATATATATTTCGTCATACAGAATGGTGTGATTGATTCTTAACAGATGATAAATATATGTGAAATTTCACAGATTTAATAAGTGTGATTGCAAAAAATTATTCATTGCAGCATCATTTATGATACCAAAGCATTGAAAACTATATAGAAATTAGTATATATTTAATGTGATACTGTCACTGAAAACAAAATCTGCAGAAATGCTCATAAGACCAGTCAGTAGGATTTTGATTGCAAACATAATAAGGCACATAACTTGAATGATATTCAGCATGTACTAATGCTAAATACTGGTTATGGTTGAATGGTGGAATTTTAACAACCCATGGGTTGGTACCAATCTCTGACACTATCACTAATGCTATGGTTCACTTACAGACAGAAATCTTGCATGCCTGTCCTCTGAGTGGCTCTACAAGCAAGTGGGTGAGACAGATGCAGATATTCACAGCCAAGCATTTGGACTGAGGTCAGGACCCCTATGGAAAAGATAAGGGAAGGACTGAAGGAAGAACAGAGGGGATGGCAACCTCATATGAGGAACAACAGTGTCAACTAACCTGGAACCCTGGAGCTCCCAGAGACTGAGCAACCAACACAAGAGATTTTATAGGCTAGATGGAGACCAACTGAAAGAATATAACAGAGCACTGTCTTTTTTTTTGAGATTTAATATGGTCATTTTCTATATTTTTTGTTTACATTCCAAAGTCTTTCCCCTTTCACAGTCCCCCCTCACCCTATGTCCCATAAGTCCTCTTCCCTCTGCCCATTCTCCAATCACCCCCCCACCCATTTCTTTATTCTGATACTCTCCTACAAAACAGGATTCAGTCTTTTCAGGACCAGGGTCCTTCCATTCCTTCTTCTTGGGAATCTTTTGATTTGCTAATTGTGCCTTGAGTATTCAGAGATTTGGGGCTCATTACTTTCCACTTATCAGTGATTGCATTTCATGTGTATTCTTTTGTTATTGGGTTAACTCACTTAGGATGATATTTTCCAGATCCAAACATTTGCCTACAAATTGCATGAATTCATTATTTTTAATGGCTGAGTAGTATTCCATTGTATAAATATACCACATTTTCTGTATCCATTCCTCCTTTGAAGGACATCTGGGCTACTTCCAACTTCTGGCTATTATAAATAATGCTGCTATGAACATAGTGGAGCATCTGTCTTTATTATATGCAAGGGAATATGGTGGGTATATGCCCAGGAGTGGTATGACAGGGTCCTCTGGAAGTGTCATGCCCAATTTTCTGAGGAACCGCCAGACTGATTTCCAGAGTGGTTGAAACATCTTGCAATCCCACCAACAGTGTAGGAGTGTTCCTCTTTCTCCACATCCTCGCCAGCACCTGTTGTCTCTTGAGTTTTTAATCTTAGCCATTCTGACTGGTGTGAGGTGGAATGTCAGGGTTGTTTTGATTTGCATTTCCCTGATGACTAATGATGTTGAACATCTCTTAAGGTGCTTCTCAACCATCTGATTTTCTTCTGGTGACAATTCTTTGTTTAGCTCTGTACCCCATTTTTTGATAGGGTTATTTGGTTCTTTGGGGTCTAACTTCTTGAGTTCTTTGTACATATTGGATATTAACCCTCTGTTAGATGTGGGGTTGTTGAAGATCTTTTCCCAATTTGCTGTTTTGTCCTTCTGACAGTGTCCTTTTCCTTACAGAAACTTTGTAATTTTATGAGGTCCCATTTGTCAATTCTAGATCTTAAAGCATAAGCTATTGGTGTTCTATTCAGAAACTTTCCCCGTCTGCCCATGTCCTCCAGGGTCTTCCCAAGTTTCTTTTCTATTAGTTTCAGTGTGTCTGGTTTTATGTGGAGGTCCTTGATCCACATGGAGTTGATCTTGGTACAAGGAGATAAGAGTGGGTCAATTCACATTCTTCTGCACATTGACCTCCAGTTGAACCACCACCATTTGTTGAAAAGTCTATCTTTTTTCCACTGGATGGTTGTAGCTTCTTTATCAAAAATCAAGTGACCATAATTCTGTGGGTTCATTTCTGGGTCTTCAATTCTGTTCCATTGATCTACTTGCCTATTGCTATACCAATACCATGCAGTTTCTAGCACAATTGCTCTGTAGTATTGCTTGAGATCAGGGATATTGATTCCACCAAAAGTTCTCTTATTGTTGAGAATAGTATTAGCTATCCTGGGTTTTTTGTTATTCCAGATGAATTTGGGAATTGCTCTTTCTACATCTATGAAGAATTGATTTGGGATTTTGATGGGGATTGCCTTGAATCTGTAGATTGCTTTTGGCAAGATGGCCATTTTTACTATATTGATCCTGCCAATCCAAGATCATGGAATATTTTTCCATCTCCTGAGATCTTCTTTGATTTCTTTCTTCAATGACTTGAAGATCCTGTCATACAGATCTTTCACTTGTTTGGTTAAAGTCACGGCAAGATACTTTATATTGTTTGTGGCTATTGTGAAGGGTGTTATTTCCCTAATTTCTTTCTCAGCCTGCTTGTCCTTTGAGTACAAGAAGGCTACTGATTTACTTGAGTTGATTTTATAACCAGCCACTTTGTTGAAGTTGTTTATCAGTTGTAGGAGTCCTCTGGTAGAGTGTTTTGGGTCACTTACATATACCATCATATCATCTGCAAAAAGTGATATTTTGACTTCTTTCTTTCCAATTTGTTTCCCTTTGACTTCCTTATGTTGTCTAATTGCTCTCGCTAGAACTTTAAGTATGATATTGAAAAGATATGAAGAGAGAGGGCAGCCTTGTCTAGTCCCTGATTTTAGTGGGATTGCTTCAAGTTTCTCTCCATTTATTTTGATGTTGGCTACTGGTTTGCTGTATATTGCTTTTACTAAATTTAGGTAGGGGCCTTGAATTCCTGTACTTTCTAGGACCTTAACATGAAAGGATGCTGAATTTTGCAAATGCTTTTTCAGCATCTAATGAGATGACCATGTGTTTTTTTTTCTCTTAGTTTGTTTATGTAGTGGATTACATTGATGGATTTTCGTATATTGAACCATCCCTGCATCCCAGAGATGAAGCCTACTTGATCATCGTCAATGATCATTTTGATGTGTTCTTGGATTCGGTTGGCAAGAATTTTATTTAGTATTTTTGCATCAATATTCATAAGTGAAATTGGCCTGTAGTTCTCTTTCTTTGTAGGTTTTTTGTGTGGTTTTGGTATCAGCTTAATTGTGGCTTCGTAGAACGAGATGGGCAGTGTTCCTTCTGTTTCTATTTTGTGGAATAGGTTGAAGAATATTGGTATTGGTCTTCTTTGAAGGTATGATAGAATTCTGCACTAAAACCATCTGGTCCTGTACTTGTTTTGGTTGGGAGATTTTCTATAACCCCTTCTATTTCTCTAGGGGTTATGGGACTGTTTAGCTGATCTAATTGATCCTGATTTAATTTTGGTATTTGGTATCTCTCTAGGAAATTGTCCATTTCCTCCACATTCTCCAGTTGTGTTGAGTATGGGCTTTTGTAGTAGGATCTGATGATTTTTTTAATTTCCTCAATTTCTGTTGTTATAACCCCCTTTTCATTTCTAATTTTGTTAATTTGGATACTGTCTCTGTGCCCTTTGGTTAGTCTGGCTAAGGGTTTATCTATCTTGTTGATTTTCTCACAGAACCAGCTCTTGGTTTTGTTGATTCTTTGTATGGTTCTCTTTGTTTCTACTTGATTGACTTCAGCCCTTAGTTTGATGATTTCCTGTCTTCTACTCCTCTTGGGTGAATTAGCTTCTTTTTGTTCCAGGGCTTTCAGGTGTGCTGTTAAGTTGCTAGTGTATGCTCTCTCCTGTTTCTTTTTGGAGGCACTCAGGACTCTGAGTTTTCCTCTTAGCACTGCTTTCATTGTGTCCCATAGATTTGGTTAGGTTGTACCTTCAATTTCATTGAATTCTAAAGCAGTCTTTGATTTCTTCATTCCTTCCTTGACCAAGGTGTCATTGAGTAGAGTATTGTTCAGTTTCCATGTGTATGTGGACTTTCTGTTGTTCTTCTTGCTATTGAATACCACTTTTACTCCATAGTGATCTGATAGGAGGCATGGGTTTAGTTTGGTCTTCTTGCATTTCTTGAGGTCTGTCTTGTGACCAATTTTGTGGTGGATTTTGGAGAAGGTACCATGAGGTGCTGAGAAAAAGGTATATTCTTTTGCATTAGGATGAAATGTTATATATATATATATATATATATATATATATATATATATATATTCCAATTGGTCCAAAGCTTCAATTAGTTTCACTGTGTGCCTGTTTAGCTTCTGCTTTCCTGATCAGTCCATTGAGGAGAGTGGAGTGTTGAAGTCCTACAATTATTGTGTTAGGTGCAATGTGTGCTTTAAGTTTTAGTAAGGTTTCTTTTACAAATGAGGGTACCCTTACATTTGGAGCATAGATATTCAGTATTGAGAATTCTTCTTGGTGGATTTTCCCTTTGACCAGCAAGAAGTGATCTTCTGTGTCTCTTTTGATGACTTTAGGTTGAAAGCCAATTTTATCTGATATTAGAATGGCAACTCCGGCTTGTTTCCTGAGACCATTTGCTTGTAAAATTGTCTTCCAGCCTTTTACTCTAAGGTAGTGTTTGTCTTTAACACTGAGATGTGTTTCCTGTATGCAGCAAAATGTAGGGTCCTGTTTCCATATCCAGGCTGTTAGTCTGTGTCTTTTAATTGGGGAATTGTTTCCATTGATGTTAAGAGATATTAAGGAATAGTAAAAATTACTTCCTGACATTTTGGGGTTATTTTTTCTATTTGAGTGGTTCTCTTCTTTTGCGTTTGATGAGAGGGAGTTTCTATCTTGCTTCTTCTGGGGTATAGTTTCCCCCCCTGTGTTGCTGTTTTTCCCCTATTATCCTTTGTAGATCTGGGTTTGTGGATACATATCATGTAAATTTGGTTTTGTCATGGAATACCTTGGTTTCCCCAACTATGGCGATTGATTGAGAGTTCTGCTGGGTAGAGTAGTTTTGGCTGAAGATTGTGTTCTCTTAGAGTCTGCATGAGATCTGCCCAGGATATTCTAGCTTTCATAGTCTCAGGTGAGAAGTCTGGTGTAATTCTGATAGGTCTTCCTTTATATGTTACTTGGCCTTTTTCTCTTCCTGCCTTTAATAGTCTTTCTTTGTTTAGTATATTTGGGGTTTTGATTATTATGTGACGGGTGGTATTTCTGTTCTGCTCCAGTCTGTTTGGGGTTCTGTAGGCTTCTTGTATATTCATGGGCATCTCTTTCTTTAGGGGAAGTTTACTTCCATAATTTTGTAGAAGATATTTGCTGGCTGTTTAAATTGTAGATATTCACTCTCATCTATCCCTATAATCCTTAGGCTTGGTCTTCTCATTGTGTCCTAGATTTCCTGAATGTTTTGGGTTACCAGCTTTTTGCATTTTGCATTTTCTTTGACTGTTGAATCCATGTTTCCTATGGTATCTTCAGCATCTGAGATTCTGTCTTCTATCTCTTGTATTCTACTGTTGATATTTGCATCTATGACTCCTGATTCCTTCCCAAGGTTTTCTATCTCCAATGTTGTCACCCTTTGCGATTTCTTAGTTGTTTCTACTTCTGTTTTTAGATTATGGATGGTTTTGCTCAGATCTTTAACTTGTTTTGTGTTTTCATGTAATTCTTTAAGGGATTTTTGTGTTTCCTCTTTTATGACTTCTACTTGTTGACCCACGTTCTCTTGTATTTCTTTAAGTGATTTTTGTGTTTCCCCCTTAAGGGCATCCATTTTTTGATCCATATTCTCCTGAATTTCTTTAAGTGATTTTTGTGTTTGCCCTGTAAGGGCTTCTAGCTTTTGATCCATTTTCTCCTGTATTACTTTAAGAGATTTATCTAAGTGTTCCTCTATCAGCATCCTGACCAGTGATTTTAGATCTGATTGTTTTTCTGGTGTGTTTGGGTATTCGAGACTTATTGCTGTCAGGGTACTGGGTTCAGCTGCTGCCATATTGCTTTGATTTCTGTTAGTAACGATCTTACATTTGCCTTTTGCCATCTGGTTATCTCTGGTGTTAGTGGGTCCTGTAGTTACTAGCTGGTGCTTGAACGTCCTGTGGGCAAATAAGGCTATTTTCCCACGACTGGGACACCTGAACCACTGCCCTGCAGGGCTCCTGCTCACAGATTGTTGACAGGTGGCCTGAGTCCCCAGAGGTCTTAAACTCGGGGTATCTCTGGTACCTGGTTCCATCTGCTGGTTCTGCCTGCTGGTTCTGTCTGCTGGTTCGAAACAGCTGGGAAGATGGCGGAAGCTGCAGGGAGTGTGGGGTCTGCCTTCAGGACACAGAGCCCATTGAGCACTGTCTTGTCTAGTCTCAGTGAGAGAGGATGAGCCTAACATTGTAGAGACTTGATGCTTCAAGTAGTGGGGGTTGGGGGGAATGCCCAGGAGGAGGCACCCTTTCAGAGGTGAAGGGAAAGGGAAGAGAGAAATAACTCTATGAGGGAAACCAAAGGGGGCAATATTTATGATGTAAATAAATGAAATAATTAATTATTAATAAAAAGTATAAGTCACAAACAAAATTAGCCTCAAATCAGATATACCATGCCATGTATTGTGAGTCTGAACAAAAAAAAAAAAAAAAAAAAAAAAAAAAAAAAGCAAAAAAAAAAACCAAAAACCAAAAACCAAAAAACAAAAAACTAGGGGCTAGAGAGATGGCTCAGAGGTTAAGAGCACAGACCTCTTCCAGAGGTTCTGAGTTTAATTCCCCACAATTATGTGGTGTCTCACAACCATCTGTAATATGATCTGATGCTCTCTTCTGCTGTGTCTGAAGACAGCAAGAGTTCTCACATATATAAAATAAATAAATGAATCATTTTTTAAAAATCTCAGGATTGTTAACCCCCACATCCCCCCAAACATTAGAGGGTGTGAAAGTTTGTACTTCAGCATTTTTTATTATGATATTGCATTAGATAATCTATCAAATTGTGCTTTGATTCAATAAATTTTGTTTAAGATGTTTAGCATTTTATACTCTATACTTTTTCTACAATGGGCCGGCTGCTTCCCATCCAGCCAGTGGCGGGGGAGCCAGCCTCAGCCAGCTTCCCAGGTGCTCAGACCCAGCCTGCGGAACCAGGTACCCGAGATATCCCGAGTTTAAGACCTTCCGGAACTCAGACCTGGAGCTGGAGCTGCTCACAGAGTAGAGGTTTTGGGGACACCGGCCAAGCCTGTGCTCTGCGCTCACAGGGTGGACCCCGAACTCCCTGCAGTCAGCACCATCTTGCCAGTTGCTTCCCATCCAGCCAGCAGCGGGGGAGCCAGCCTCAGCCAGCTTCCCAGCAGCTTTGGACCAGCAGGCAGAACCAGATAACTGGGATATCCCGACTTTAAGACCTCTGGGGAATCAGGACACCAGAGACAGCAAACCCTGAGGAGGAGAAGTGCAGAGTAGCTGCCCAACAGGCGGAACCAAGTACCTGGGATATCCTGAGTTTAAGACCTCGGGGGAATCAGGCCACCTGTCAGCAATCTGTGAGCAGGAGCCCTGCAGGGCAGTGGTTCAGGTGTCCCAGTCACGGGGAAATAGCCTTACGAGCCCACAGGAGGGTCAAGCACCAGCTAGTAACTACAGGACCAACTAACACCAGAGTTAACCAGATGGCAAAAGGCAAACGTAAGATCGTTACTAACAGAAATCAAGGCAGTATGGAGCATCCGAACCCAGTTCCCTGACAGCAATAAACCTTGGATACCCCGAAACACCAGAAAAACAAGACTCAGATCTAAAATCACTGGTCAGGATGCAGATAGAGGAACACTTAGATAAATCTCTTAAAGTAATACATAAGAAAATAGATCAAAACCTAGAAGCCCTTACAAGGCAAACACAATTAAATCTCGGATATCTCAACACACCAGAAAAACAAGAGTCAGATCTAAAATCACTGGTAAAGATGCTGATAGAGGATCACTTAGATAAATTTCTTAAAGTAATAGAGGAGAAAATAGATCAAAAGCTAGAAGCCCATACAAGGCAAACACAAACATCACTTAAAGAAATCCAGGAGAATATAGAGCAAAAAATGAATCCCAATAAGGGGGAGAAACAAAAATCACTTAAAGAAATACAAGAGAACATGGGTCAACAAGTAGAAGTCATAAAAGAGGAAACACAAAAATCCCTTAAAGAATTAGAGGAAAACACAAACAAGCAATTGAAAGATCTGAGCAAAACCATACAGAATCTAAAAACAGAAGAAGAAACAACTAAGAAATCGCAAAGGGAGACAACATTGGAGATAGAAAACCTTGGGAAGATATCAGGAGTCATAGATGCAAATATCAACAATAGAATACAAAAGATAGAAGACAGAATCTCAGATGCTGAAGATACCATAAGAACCATGGATTCAACAATTAAAGAAAATGCAAAATGCAAAAAGCTGGTAACCCAAAACATTGTGGAAATCCAGGACACAATGAGAAGACCAAACCTAAGGATTATAGGGATAGATGAGAATGAAGATCTACAATTTAAACAGCCAGCAAATATCTTCTACAAAATTAAGGAAGAAAACTTCCCCAACCTAAAGAGAGAGATGCCCATGAATATACAGGAAGCCTATAGAACCCCAAATAGACTGGACCAGAACAAAAATACTTCCTGTCACATAATAATCAAAACCCCAAATGTACTAAACAAAGAAAGAATATTAAAGGCAGTAAGAGAAAAAGGACAAGTAACATATAAAGGAAGACCTATCAGAATTACACCAGACTTCTCACCTGAGACCATGAAAGCTAGAAGATCCTGGGCAGACATCATGCAGACTCTAAGAGAACACAAACTTCAGCCAAAACTACTATACCCAGCAAAACTCTCAATTGCCATAGATGGGGAAACCAAGGTATTCCAAAACAAAACCAAATTTGCACAATATTTATCTACAAACCCAGCCCTACAAAGGATAATAGGGGAAAAATACCAACACAAGGGGGGAAACGACACCCCAGAAGAAACAAGATAGAAACCCCATCTCATCCAACCCAAAAGAAGAGAACCACTCAAATACAAAATAATAATAATAATAATAATAATAATAATAACGCCCAAATTGTCAGGAAGTAATAATTACTATTCCTTAATATCTCTTAATATCAATGGACTCAATTCCCCAAAAAAAAGACACAGACTAACAGTCTGGATATGGAAACAGGACCCTACATTTTACTGCATACAGGAAACACATCTCAGTGTCAAAGACAAACACCACGTTAGAGTAAAAGGCTGGAAGACAGTTTTACAAGCAAATGGTCTCAGGAAACAAGCTGGAGTAGCCATTCCAATATCACATAAAATTGACTTTTAACCTAAAGTCATCAAAAGAGACTCAGAAGGTCACTTCTTGCTTGTCAAAGGGAAAATCCACCAAGAAGAATTCTCAATACTGAACATCTATGCCCCAAATGTAAGGGCACCCTCATTCATAAAAGAAACTTTACTAAAGCTTAAAGCACACATTGCCCCTAACACAATAATTGTAGGTGACTTCAACACTTGACTCTCCTCAATGGACCGATCAGGAAATCAGAAACTAAACAGGGACACAGTGAAACTAATTGAAGCTTTGGACCAATTGGATTTAACAGATATATATAGAACATTCCATCCTAAAGCAAAAGAGTATACTTTTTTCTCAGCACTGCATGGTACCTTCTCAAAAATTGATCATATAATTGGCCACAAGACAGACCTCAACAAATACAAAAAGACCGAACTAATTCTTTGTCTCCTATTGCATCACTATGGAGTAAAAGTGGTATTCCATAGCAAGAATAACAACAGAAAGCCCAAGTACACATAGACGCTGAACAATACTCTACTCAATGACACCTTGGTCAAGGAAGAAATAAAGAAAGAAATCAAAGACTTTTTAGACTTCAATGAAAATGAAGGTATGACCTACCCAAATCTTTGGGAAACAATGAAAGCAGTGCTAAGAGGAAAACTCATAGCCCTGAGTGCCTCCAAAAAGAAACTGGAGAGAGCATACACTAGCAACTTAACAGCACACCTGAAGGCCCTGGAACAAAAAGAAGCTAATTCACCCAGGAGGAGTAGAAGACAGGAAATCATCAAACTAAGGGCTGAAATCAATCAAGTAGAAACAAAGAGAACCATACAACGAATCAACAAAACCAAGACCTGGTTCTTCAAGAAAATCGACAAGATAGATAAACCTTTAGCCAGACTAACCAAAGGGCACAGAGACAGTGTCCAAATTAACAAAATTAGAAATGAAAAGGGGGATATAACAACAAAAACTGAGGAAATTCAAAAGATCATCAGATCCTACTACAAAGGCCTATACTCAAAACAACTGGAGAATCTGGAGGAAATGGACAATTTCCTAGACAGATACCAAATACCAAAATTAAATCAGCATCAAGTAGATAAGCTAAATAGTCCCATAACCCCTAAAGAAATAGCAGGGCTTATAGAAAGTCTCCCAACCAAAAAAAAAGTATGGGACCAGATGGTTTTAGTGCAGAATTCTACCAGACCTTCAAAGAAGACTTAACACCAATACTCTTCAAACTATTCCACAAAATAGAGACAGAAGGGACACTACCCAACTCATTCTTCGAAACCACAATTACGCTGATACCTAAACCACAAAAAGATCCAACAAAGAAAGAGAACTACAGGCCAATTTCTCTTATGAATATTGATGCAAAAATACTAAATAAAAATCTTGCCAACCGAATCCAAGAGCATATCAAAAGGATCATTGACCATGATCAAGTAGGCTTCATTCCAGGGATGCAGGGATGGTTCAATATACAGAAATCCATCAATGTAATCCACTACATAAACAAACTAAAAGAAAAAAAACACATGGTCATCTCATGAGATGCTGAAAAAGCATTTGACAAAATTCAGCATCCTTTCATGCTAAAAGTCTTGGAAAGAGGAGTAATTCAAGGCCCATACCTAAACATAGTAAAAGCAATCTATAGCAAACCAGTAGCCAACATCAAAATAAATGGATAGAAACTTGAAGCAATCTCACTAAAATCAGGGACTAGACAAGGCTGCCCTCTCTCTCCATATCTTTTCAATATAGTACTTGAAGTTCTAGCGAGAGCAATTAGACAACATAAGGAAGTCACAGGGATACAAATTGGAAAGGAAGAAGTCAAAGTATCATTATTTGCAGACGATATGATAGTCTACTTAAGCGACCCAAAAAACTTCACCAGAGAACTTCTACAGCTGATAAACAACTTCAGCAAAGTGGCTGGTTATAAAATTAACTCAAGCAAATCAGTAGCCTTCTTGTACTCAAAGGACAAGCAGGCTGAGAAAGAAGTTAGAGAAATAACACCCTTCAAAATAGCCACAAACAACATAAAGTACCTTGGCGTAATTCTAACCAAACAAGCTAAAGATCTGTATGACAGGAACTTCAAGTCCTTGAAGAAAGAAATCGAAGAAGAGCTCAGAAGAGGGAAAAATATTTCTTGCTCCTTGATTGGCAGGATCAATATAGTAAAAATGGCCATCTTGCCAAAAGCAATCTACAGATTCAATGCAATCCCCATCAAAATCCCAAATCAATTCTTCATAGATCTAGAAAGAGCAATTCTCAAATTCATCTGGAGCAACAAAAAAACCAGGATAGCTAAAACTATTCTCAACAATAAAAGGACTTCTGGGGGAATCAATATCCCTTACCTCAAGCAGTACTACAGAGTAATTGTGTTAAAAACTGCATGGTATTGGTACAGCAACAGGTAGGTAGATCAATGGAATAGGATTGAAGACCCAGAAATGAACCCACAGACTTATGTTCACTTGATCTTTGATAAAGGAGCCACAGCCATCCAGTGGGAAAAAGATAGCCTTTTCAACAAATGGTGCTGGTTCAACTGGAGGTCAACATGCAGAAGAATGTGAATTGACCCACTCTTATCTCCTTGTACCAAGATTAACTCCAAGTGCATCAAGGACCTCCACTTAAAACCAGACACACTGAAACTATTAGAAAAGAAACTTGGGATGTCCCTGGAGGACCTGAGCACAGGGGGAAAGTTCCTGAACAGAACACCAATAGCCTATGCTCTAAGATCAAGAATTGACAAATGGGACCTCATAAAATTACAAAGTTTCTGTAAGGCAAAGGACACTGTCAGAAGGACAAAACAGCAACCAACAAAGTGGGAAATGATCTTCACCAACCCCACATCTGACAGAGGGCTAATATCCAATATATACAAAGAACTCAAGAAGTTAGACCCCAAAGAACCAAATAACCATATCAAAAAATGGGGTACAGAGCTAAACAAAGAATTTTCACCAGAAGAAATTTGGATGGCTGAGAAACACCTTAAGAGATGTTCAACATCATTAGTCATCAGAGAAATGCAAATCAAAACAACCCTGAGATTCCACCTCACACCAGTCAGAATGGCTGAGATTAAAAACTCAAGAGACAATAAGTGCTGGCGAGGATGTGGAGAAAGAGGAACACTCCTCCACTGTTGGTGGGATTGCAAAATGGTAAAACGGCTCTGGAAATCAGTTTGTCGGTTCCTCAGAAAATTGGACATGTCACTTCCAGAGGACCCTGGCATACCACTCCTGGGCATATACCCAGAGGATTCCCCTGCATACAATAAAGGCACATGCTCCACTATATTTATAGCAGCCTTGTTTATAATAGCCAGAAATTGGAAGGAGCCCAGATATCCCTCAAAGGAGGAATGGATACAGAAAATGTGGTATATTTATACAATGGAGTACTACTCAGCAATTAAAAATAATGAACTCATGCAATTTGTAGATAAATGGTTAGATCTGGAAAATATCATCCTAAGTGAGCTAACCCAATCACAAAAGAATACACATGAAATGCAATCACTGATAAGTGGATATTAATGAGCCCAGAAGCCCTAAATGCTCAAGACACAATTAGCAAGTCAAATGACTCCCAAGAAGAAGAAAGGAGAGGACCCTGGGCCTTTAAAGATTGGATCCAGTTTTGTAGACCCAGAACAGAGAAATCGTGGGGGGGGGATGATTGGGGAATATTTGGGGGGGAGAGGAATTATGGGACATATGGTGGGGGGGAACTGGGAAAGGGGAAAGCCTTTGGAATGTAAACATAGAATATAGAAAATAAATATTAAATTAAAAAAAGGAAAAAAATCTACAATGAAGATACATTTTCTTGAGTAATTACAAAAAATGTTTAAATCTTAAATAAAATATTCCATTGCATGATAGCCTGGAACACAGTGAGCCTCAAATGATGCTGACAAATGGGACTATGCATTCATTTGCATAGTCATTAATTGTTGATGCCCTTCAAGTTATCTCAGCAGCTCTATTCCATCTCAACTGGATGCAATCACATACGCATTGACAAAAAAGCCAAAACAACAACAACAACAAAAAACCTTTGAGTTAATTTTTGCCTTCCTCTGAGGAGAATCTAGGGTGAACTTTTAAACACAAGATGAATAGATCCATGCATTATACATTCTTCAGAGCAGACCTCCCACTGTGAGATACACCAATGTATGTATTTATAAAGGTAATACAGAGACCTAATAGTATATATAATACCTGCAATGGGCTCAATCTAATCTGAAAAACCAGGAAAAATCAGAAACATGGTACAGATCTGATGTGATTTAAGCATTTGTTAGGAATGCATTTTATACAGTTCAGTTTTTTTCCTAGTAAAAGACCTCATTATTACATGCATTGAACCTTGCTACAATCTCCAAAAGGTCTCTAAAAGGTCTTGATACTCCATTTTCTCATGGTTCATATATTCTTCTATTTTTCAAAAAAAAAATGTTCTATCTGGAAACTAGAAATACAATTTTATTGAACTTTTGAAGAGATTTTTCTACTACTATCAACTAGTGAATGGTATATTAAATATATGAGAAAAATAAATGGGCAAATGTGTTAATAACCTAATCTATTTCCCCATTTTCATCAAGGAAACCAATGAAGCCCACAGAAGAGGACAATTTGGACAATGTAGTTAAACAAGGCAATGACAAGTAAAAAAGTACAACCTAGGATTCCTGATTCTCAGGCCATTATCTTACCAACTATTTTACCTTCTGTTTTGGGAATGGCAGTAGAAAAATATATAATGTAACAGAAGATGCCTGCCACACCCAGATCACTGAACACTTTATGCATCTAGGAAACAATTACATGTCTTCATTACTTTCATGAGTTTTCCAAAAAGAGGATAGATTTTTGCCACTCCTGTAATTAAAGTAGTATCTTCATCAAAGTCATACTGAGTTCTCTTTTGTTTAATATATTATGTCTGCTTTGGCAAATCTCTCTACAAAAACTTTACATGTGATATTTAATTTAATTGTATCAACTTTAAAATGTAAATGTCACTGTCTTCCCCATTTGAATGTGAGATAACAAACCCATAAGTGAAATGTATATTAACACATCTAAAAAGCTAAGAAGTTATGATTTCAGCCTAGATCTCTCTCACCTCCTTAAACACACACACATACATACACAAACACACACACACACACACACACACACACACACACACACACACACCAGACTCATAGGAGCCAGACACATGGAAAATGAGAAATCATAATACTATTTATGTTCAACCTTTGAGAAAAAGGTGATAAAGGCAACTTTAGATTTTAAAATGAAATTTTACTTTCCAATTAAAGAAAACACCACAAAATACACTTTTGAATAGGTCACTCACAAAGTAAAATGTTTCTAGGTACCAAATTATTTGCTATTATGGGCATGCTATGTTATGGAACAATCAGGTGAGTTATTTTTCTGAATCCTCCAATTCTTGTCACTGATTGAGAGCTAAACATATAAATAAATGTAGAAGGCAAATACTTTCACATAAGTAAAAAATATGAGACATTTGTGTCCAAAGAAATATAATGCAGACAATGATGTTCAGTGGAGCAGTGGAAAAATATCAAAGCTGGAAATAATTCATTCATTAGCTTGTTTTTGGCACTGAAAATGTTTGTTTTTTTGACACCATGATTCTCATTAAAGTACCATGGGAGCTGGCCGGGTAGCTCAGTTGGTTAGACTGTGGTGCTGATAACGCCAAGATTGTGAGTTCGAACTCCATATGGGGCAGTAAGAAATATTTATAGCAGGGCGGTGTTGGTGCATGCCTGTCTGTAATCCCAGCACTCTTGGAGGCAGAGGCAGGCAGATTTCTGAGTTCGAGGGCAGCCTGGTCTACAGAGTGAGTTCCAGGACAGCCAGGGTTATACAGAGAAACCCTGTCTTGAAAAAAAAAAACAAATCCAAAAAACCAAAAAAAAAAAAAGTAAAAAATAAAGTGCCATGGGTTCTGGTTTTTTCTTTCAAGAATATAGCTACTGGAATAAGAAATTGTGTGTAGGGAAAGGTAGGGGTCTTCCTAATCCAAAAGCAGAAAAGATTGATCCTAGTATAAAGCCTACTAATAATTTTTATGTATTTATATGTATATTTGTTTCACCTACTCAAGTTGGACTATTTACTCTGTTTAATTACGTCTGATTACTGGCAAAACAAATAGTTACAGAAAAGGAGAATGAGAACAAAATAAGACAAAAACATGTTGTTCCCCAATTGTATAGATATTATGTATGACTAGGATCACACTGTAACCAAATAAAGGTGTTGGTCAAATGATCAGGTCACCTTCTAGAGACTCCAAGAGAATAGTCAACTTCCTTACTTGTTAGGATGTCAAGAAGTCATCTCTATTTCTTGACTCATCTTTTTTCTTTCATCTTCAAAGGCAGATAGTTTTGTTCTGTTTTGTTTTGTTTTCATTCACATAATCTAAATGACAGGTTCCTATGATTAAAATAATACCACCCAGAGTAGTTATACCAGCTTGAAACCCCACCAGCAGTGGAGGAGTATTCCTTTCTCCACATACTCTCCAGCACCTGCTGTCTCCTGAATTTTTGATCTTGGCCATTCTGACCAGTGTGAGGTAAAATCTCAGGGTTGTTTTGATTTGCATTTCCCTGATGACTAAGGATGTTCAACATTTCTTTTGGTGCTTCTCAGCCATTTGATATTCCTCAGGTGAAAATTTTCTGTTTAGCTCTGTACCCCATTTTTAATAGGATTATTTGGTTCTTTGGAGTCTAACTTCTTGAGTTCTTTTTATATATTGGATATTAGCCCTCTGTTGGATGTAGGGTTGGTAGATATTTTCCCAATTTTTTGGTTGTTGTTTTGTCCTATTGAGAGTATTCTTTGCCTTACAGAAACTTTGTAATTTTATGAGGTCCCATTTGTCAATTTGTGATCTTAGGGCATAGGCTATTGGTGTTCTGTTCAGGAAAATTTCCCCTGTGCCCATGTGTTCAAGGCTCTTCCCCAGTTTTTTTCCTATTATTTTCAGTGTGTCTGGTTTTATGTGGAGGTTCTTGATGCACTTGGACTTGAGCTTAGTACAAGGGAATAAGAATGGATTGATTTGCATTTTTCTGCATGCTAGCCACCAGTTGAGCCAACACCATTTGTTAAAAAGGCTATCTTTTTTTTCCACTGTATCAATTTAGCTCCTTTGTCAAAGATCAAGTGACCGTAAGTGTGTGGGTTCATTTCTGGGTCTTCAATTCTATTCCATTGATCTATCTGACTGACAATGTACCCATACTGTGCAGTTTTTAACACTATTGCTCTGTAGTCCTGCTTGAGGTCCAGGATACTGATTTCACCAGAAGTCCTTTTACTGTCAAGAGTAGTTTTAGCTATCCTGAGATTTTTGTTATTTCAGAAGTATTTGAGAATTTCTTTTTCTAACTCTATGAAGAATTGATTCAGTTTTGCGGTTCCTCAGAATACTGGGCATAACATTACCAAAGGACCCTGCTATACCACTTCTGGGCATATACCCAGAGGATTCTCCAGCATGTACTAAGGACACATGCTCCACTATGTTAATAGCAACCCTCATTATAATATCCCGAAGCTGAAAACAACCCAGATGTCCCTCAACAGAGGAATGGACACAGAAAATGTGGTATATTTACACAATGTAATACTACTCAGCTATTAAAAACAATGAATTCATGAAAGTCTTAGGCAAATGGGTGAAACTGGAAAATATCATCCTGAGTGAGGTAAGCCAATCACAAAAGAACACATATGGGATGCACTCACTGGTAAGTGAATATTAGCCCAGAAGTTTGGAATACACAATACACAATTCACATATCAAATGATACTCAAGAAGAAGGAAGAACAAAGGGTCATTCTTAGAAGGAGGAACAAAATACCCACAGAAGGAGATATAGAGACAAAGTGTGGAGGAGACTCTGGGGGAAAGACCATCCAAAGACTGCCCCAATGAGGGATCCATCCCATATACAGCTACAAACCCCAGACACTATTGTGGATGTCCCCAAGTTCTTGCTGGCCAGAGCCAGATATTGTTGTCACCTGGGAGGCCCTGCTAGTGCATGACAAACACAGAGGGGGGCATTCTCAGCTAGCCATTGTACTGAATACCTGGTCCCCAATGGAGGAGCTAGAGAGAGGACCCAAGGAGTTGAAGGGGTTCACAGCATCATAGGAGGAACAATATGAGCTTCCTAGTACTCCCAGAGCTCCCAGAGACAAAACCATCAACCAAAGAGTACACATGAAGTTATCCATGGCTCCAGATCCATAGGCAACAGAGGATGGCCTTGTTGGACATCAAAGGGAGTAGAGACCCCTGGTCTGGGGAAGGCTCAATGCAGCAGTGTAGGGGAATACCAGGACAGGGAAGTGGGAGAGGATTGATTGGGGAACAGGGGGAGGGGATATGGGTTATGAGACTTTGGGGGAACCAGAAAAGGCAATAGCATTTGAAATGTAAATAAAGAATATATCTAATAAAAAATAATACCATGCAAGAAATACTGAATAAAAATCCTCCTGATCAACTAACTATTCACCTCCATACCCAAGTCCTCTTATATGTACCTCCTTCTCTTCCTACCTTATTTTGTATCCTCTTTTTTAACTTATTAATTCCAAATTGGACTAGCAATGTATTTTTCTATGTGTGGCATTTCATCAAAGCATGGTCAACTTACCATAGACTACCGTCTCTTTTTCATTTATTAATTTATTTTTGCATTAACTTTAACCTTTTTTATAGTCCAGTAATTTCCCCCCTCCAGTTCTGCACAGTTCCCCATCCCATTTCTTCTCCCCCCTTCTTCAAGAGGATTTTCCCACCCCTACCTTCTCCTATCACCCCACTTTCCCCTACCCTCCCTCATCCTGCCCCACCCTCCCACATCTCCCATTCTTTAGCCACCCTGCCAGGGCCCTTTCTCACTCCCTGGGGTCTCAAGTCTCTCAAGTGTTAGGTGGCTCTTCTCTCAATGAGGCCAGACCAGGAAATACTCTGTTGTATGTGTGTCAGGGGCTTCAGATCAGCTGGTGTATGCTGCCTGGTTGATAGCTCAGTGTTTGAGAGATCTTGGGGGCCCAGGGTTATTGAGACTGCTGGTCTTCGTATGGGGTCTCCATTCTCCTCAAAACCCAGGGTAGCAAAAACATTTTTTGACAATAAAAGAACTTTTTGGGGAATCAACATCCGAGTTCTCAAGCTATACAACAGATCAATAGTGATAAAAATGGCATGGTATTGGTACAGAGACAAACACATTTAATAGAATAGAATTTTAGACCAAGAAATAAAACCACACACTTTGGGACACTTGATCTTTGACAAAAAAGCCAAAAATATACCATGGATCTTTAATAAATGATGCTTGTCTAACTGGCAGTCAGTATGTAGAAAAATGAAAATAGAACCATATTTGTCACCTTGGACAAAGCTCAGGTCCAAGTGGATCAAGGACGTCAACATAAAACCAGATACACTGAATCTGATAGAAAAGAAAGTGGGAAAGAGCCTTTAACTCATTGGGACAGAGGGAAATTTCCTGAACAGAACACCAATGGCTGAGGTTCTAAGATCAATAATTGATAAATGGGACCTGGTGAAATGTACAACATTCTTTTCAACTTTTCCCCCTTTTTATTAGCTATTTTCTTTATTTATATTTCAAACATTATGCCTTTCATGGTTTCCCCTCTGGAAACCCCCTATCCCATCCCCCTCTCCCTGCTTCTATGAGGGTATTCTCCTATCGACCCATCCCCTCCCACCTTCCCATCCTGGCATTCCCCTACACTGGGACATTGAGCCTTTATAAGTCCAAAGACCTCTCCTCTCATCAATGTCCAACAAGGCCATCATCTGCTACATATGAGGCTGGAGCCATGGGTCCCTCCATGTGTACTTTTTTGTTGGTGGTTTAGTCCCTTGGAGCTCTGAGGGGTCTGGTAGGTTGATATTATTTGACCTATGGGGCTGCAAACCCCTTCAGATCCTTCAGCCCTTACTCTAATTCTTCCATCGGGGAAAGCAAACTTTACTCTTCCTATTTCTTCAGCTAACAATGAGGCTTCATGTTTACCTCCCCCTTTTATGCTGAACTTTAATCTGACTTGAACTTGCATGGGGCATGTGCATGGTGTCATAATCACCTTAAATTCTTATACACAGCTGCCTCATTGTTTCTGGAAGGCATTGTTTCATTGATGTTATCGATTACGTCTGGATCTGAAGACTTTCTGCCCCATCTTTTGCAATGTTCACTAAATCTTGGGGGTGGTGAGACATGAAATGTGTGTGTGTGTGTGTGTGTGTGTGTGTGTGTGTGTTTTCATTTAGGGATGAGCATTCTTCAGTCTCTTGTTTTCTGCAGTTTGGTCAACTGTAGGTCTCTGTTAACTACTTTTGACTTCAAATAGAAGCTTCGTTGATGAGGGTTGAGAGATGCCTCAATCTATGGGTATAATGATAAATCATTGGATATCAGTTTAATAGTATGCCTATTTATCAATATAATAGTAATACATTCTTCCCTAGGGGCTATAATCTGCCTGGCTGTAGGTTCTTCTTCTGATGAAATATGGGTTTTTTCTTGTGGAACATTTTCAAAAGTTGGTTACCTCCATGTTACCATTGCACCAGCAAGCATGCCTTGCCAGAACAATTAATCATACTTTGAAAGGTTATAGAGTTCACATCTTGGTGAAAGTGAAAATTACTTTTCTCCTATAGTGGTGTGTATAATAGCCCTTTCTAGCATTGGAATTCCTAGGCAATAGGGATGAAGATGCCAAGTCAGTATGAGCATGCTGGTTTGGTTTGGTTTGGTTTTGGCTTTGATTCAGGAGATGTTGGCTCTTAGAGATAGGATTATCAGCCCAGATAAGAAAAGTTTATTAAAACTATATATGTGGGTTTATACATGGAATTATGTGTATTTTAGGTTTTCTTTTTGGTAAAGAGTTAAAATAGTATGATTCATTGTGGCTTTCTTAGATGTCCTTATAATTAGTTTACCCACTTTCCTCTTTCTTATGCATTTAACTCCATTGCATTTCCCTAAAGAGTCCCTCTATTTCCCAGAAGGAAAGAGGAAGATAAAGGGTAAAAGCAGGATATAAGTTAACTCATAGGTGAATTGGGAAAAGGGTCCCTCCTTAGGGATGGAGAGGGCAGTAACTACAGAAGTTAGAAAGAGAATAAGAAGAATAGCACTATCATCCTGAGTGAGTTAACCCAATCACAAAAGAATACACATGAAATGCAATCACTGATAAGTGGATATTAATGAGCCCAGAAGCCCTAAATACTCAAGGCACAATTAGCAAGTCAAATGATTCCCAAGAAGAAGAAAGGAGAGGACCCTGGGCCTGTGAAGATTGGATCCAGTTTTGTAGAGAAACCGTGGGGGGAGGGGGAATGATTGGGGAATAGTTGGGGGGGAGAGGAATTATGGGACGTAGGGTGGGGAGGAACTGGGAAAGGGGAAAGCCTTTGGAATGTAAACATAGAATATAGAAAATAAAAATTAAAAACAAAACAAAACAAGTGATCTGATGGGGGATATATCCTTGTTTTCTGACTCCATTATGTGTTATCTTCAGTGACAGTATCTTAATATCAAGTTCTGGAGGGTAATTAATAGGATTACCAATAAACTGTGCTGTTTATGGGTATATGAGATATATGAGATTTTATTGTCCAATAGTTACAAAATAAGTAACATTGCTAGTATGAAGCATTTTAATTGTTAGACAGTAGTGTCTAGGATAACACTGTTAACCTATTATAGAGTAGTTATTTTAAATCTCTGACTTTTTCTAATATATATATATATATATATATATATATATATATATAAACATATATTAGCAAGCTTAGATAGGGTTCCATGAGTTTTAGAAGTCCCCATATTACCTTATCTGTCTTGCCCTACTGCCCCCATGACTCTTAATCCTTCATGATCCACTAATCCCATGAAACATTATTTGATCATGTATTCGTATGATTAATACATAGCAAATGCCTATCCTACCAAATGCAGTCTACAGATTCAATGAAATACCCATCAAAATGTCAATCCTTCACAGAAGTTGAAAATGATTCTTAAATTTCATCTAAATGCACTTTAGTGACCCAGCAACCACAAAAAACTGGTGTGGTATCATCATGCCAGATTTGAAATTATTTTATATAGCTTTAGGTATAAAGACTGCATCTTATTGATTTCAAAACAAACACATTGATCAATGGAATACTATGCCTAGACTCCTACTCCTGCCTGATTTTTTGACAGAGGCAAACAATACATATAAATAGTGCTGCTCCAACTGGATATATAAGAATGTAGAAAATGAAATTTGATCCTTATCTCAGTATAAAATTTAACTCCAAGAGGATCAAGGACCTCTACAGAAAACATCAGACTCTGAGTCTATAAAAGAACAAAGTATAGAACATTCTTAAAATCAACAGCACTGGAAAATATTTTTGGAACATTGCCCCTATATGACAGGAATTAAGACCTACAATTAATAAATGAGACCTCATGAAAATAAATTGTTCTGTACAGCAAAGGACATCATAATTCAATTGAAGAGGCAGCATAGGGAATGAGAAAAATATTATAGCTATATGAGTCACATAGGGATAGTATTAAAATATAAAATGAACAATAGCAAAAACAAAAAAAACAAATATCAAGAAAAACAATTAAAATGTTTTATAACACTTATATACTTTCCATTATAAGATAACATACTCACAGATTCAAAACTTGGTCTGGAGACATCTTTATAAATTCATTATTCATCTTATCATAACATTTTTATATAAGGAAAGAAGGTTCATATCATTTATTTTATTTTATTCATACATTATACTCTGATTATGGATTTCTCTCCCTCTATAACTCCCAGTTTCACCTCACCTTCCTTCCCACCCATATCCATGCCATTTCTTTTTTCAGGCTTCAAAATGATAATAGCAACACAAAGCAGTAAAATATAAACACATCAGAATAAGTAAAAGCAAATAAATAGAACAAAATGAGCCCATGAAAAGGCAAAAAGTACATAGATGCACAGACACACTAATTTACACACTCAGGAATCCCAGGAAAAAAAGCACAAAGCCAGAAATTATAGCATAAAACCAAATGACCGAGAAAGAGACAGAGAGAGAGAGAGAGAGAGAGAGAGAGAGAGAGAGAGAGAGAGAGAGGGAGAATTCAAAAAATATAAAATAAATCATTAAAAAAAGAGAAAAAGCCATTGACATCCTAAGAAAAGAATGTCTCCACAGATGACATTGAGTTCAGTTTCTGTTAGCCATATATTGCTCGGCTTTTGGCCCTCTATTAAAAGGAGTCACTTTCCCTAGTAAGACTCCCTTGGAGAAAACTCAATTTTCATTTGAAATAGTTATCAATTTAAGATAGTTTCTGGGTTAGGGATGCTGGCGTGTGTCCACTTGTTTCAATTCAGAACCTCCTCTGGTGCAGAATTGTATAGACATATGTGCCTCAGTCTCTATCAGTTTATATGCATGTTGGTTCTTTTTTAGAGGCCCTTGTTTCCTTAGTGTCCTCCATCTCCCTCTGGCTTTTTAAATTTCTACCTTCTCTTATTCATGGTTTCCCTGAATCCTGAGGGAAAGGATTTGATGTAGATATCCAGTTAGGATTAGGGATCCAAAGTCCTTCACTCTGTTAGTTGAGCATCTCTGTATTTGTTCCCATTTGCTGCAGGAGAAAGCTTTTCTAATGGTAGCTCAACAAAGCACTGATCTCTGTGTATAACAGAATGTTGTAAGGATTCATTTTATTGCTATTATTTTTAAACAATAGTCTTTAGTTTTGCCTTAGGTCCCTGAACTATAAAGTCTAAGATTGTTGGTCACCCAAGCAATGTGAAAGTGTTGGTATGAGTTCTGTCTTGTGAAGTGAGCCATAAATCAAATCAGATATTGGTTACTTACTCCCACAATCTTTGTGCACCATTGCAGTAAGGATACCACTATAAATCAAAGATTTTGTAACTGGGTTGGTGTTTGTTTCTCTTTGGTAGGATGCAGAGTACCTTTGGGTAACAAGAACACTATGTCATTAGGGCTGAAGGCTCTAGGTTGGCATCTTTTTCACTTCTCTTTGTGCAATGAATTATGTAGGTATTATCTTCATTGGTCCTTGTTGTCAATTTGTAGAGAACAAGATATAGGTTTAGCAATAGCCTGAGTTGTTTAACTTTTACATGAAGCTGCAGTGTCCAATTAGATATAACCCATTCTCATTATTGGAAGCTTCATTTGGTGACAAGATATGTCCAGTTATATCTCTGTCTCCACCATTATTTGGCAATTTTATTTAAATTTCCTTCTTATATGTACATATTAGGTTTTCATACTACTCCTAAAATGGCTCTTAATTTTAGCTGTCTCTCCTTGTATTCCCCCTTCCACTTGCCCCTACTTGTTCCTCCCATTCCATTATACCTCCCCCATCTATTCAGTTTCCCTTTCTTAGGAAAATGTGTCTTTCTTCTCTAGTCCTTTATTCTATACCTAACCTCTGTGGTTTTGCAGATTACAATTTCATTATTATTAAATTAACAGGTGATATACACATATAAAATTATGTGTGCATTGTTTTTCTTTGTACATATGGGTTACCTCAGTCAGAATGACTTCATCTGGATCATTCTATTTACCTGAGAATTTCATTATTTCATTGTTTATGGCTGAATAATATTTCATTATTTAAATATATTACATTTTTTATCCATACTTCTGTTGAAGGCCTTCTGGGGGCTCCCCAATTCTGGTTATCATAATATGAATAGAGCAGCAATGAATGTGGTTGAGCAAGTGTCCTTATTATAGGATAGAGTATCGTTTGGGGATATGTCTAAGAGTAGTATAAATGAATCGTACAATAGAACAATTCCCAGCTTTCTGAGGAACCCCCACACTGGCTTCAATAGTGATTATACAAGTTTGCATTCTCAGGAACAGTGGAGAAGGGTTTGCCTTACTCTATAACCTTGCCAGCATAAGCTATAATTTGTTTTATTTATCTTAGACATTTTGACAGGGTTAAGATGAAATATCAGAATAACCTTGTTTTGCATTTCCTTAATAACTAAGGAAGCTGCACATTTCTTTAACTGTTTCTTATACATTTAAGTATCTACTATTGAGAACTCTTTGCTTAGTACTGTTTTTTAATTGGGCTTTTTATTTTCCTGATATTCAGATTTTTTTGTTTTGTTTTATTTCTTAGTTCTTCATATATTTTAGACATTAGTTGTCTATGAGATGTGAAGTGGGTAAAAAAAAAAAAACTTTTCCCATTTTGTAGGCTGCTCCTTTGTCCAAACAATGGTATTCTTGTTTGTGCAGATATTTGGTTCCATGGGGTTCTGTTTATGATTTCTTGTTCTTATTGTCTATGCTAAGGGGATTCTGTTCAAAAATTATTTTACTGTGATAATGAGCTCATGACACTGCCTAGATTTCTCTTTGTTCCATGTATCTGAGTTTTCTTTTCTTTTTATTCTTTTCTTTTTGGGGAGAGGGTTAGAGTCTTTGATACATTTGTACTTGAGATTTATGTGGGCAATATGTATGGATCTATTTCATTCTTTTACATGCTGCATCCAATGTGACACATATCACTTGTCGAAGATGCTGTCTTTTCTCAGTTTATATTTCTGGATTCTTTAAAAGCAAGGTAAGGGGAGATGGGATAGGTGGTTTGAATAGGAGAAACCAGGAAATGGGATGACATTTGAAATGTAAATAAGTAAAATAAAGTATAAAAAGGAAAACAAACAAAATAATAAATAAAATGTCCATAGGTATATGGAATTTATCTGTTTTTAATTTGATTCCATTGTTTGTCATGTTTGTTAATTGTGTAAGCACCATGCTATTCTTATTACTATTGCTTTGAGGTACAATTTGAGATTGGGGACAATGATGTTTCCAGAACTTATTTTAAATATACTGTTTGCTGTGTTTCCATAAGAAGCTGGAAATTGAGTATAGGCTTTTATAGTAGGAACTGCTGTTTTTTTTTTATTTCCTCTGATTCTATTGTAATGTCTCCCTTTTTTACTGAAAACTAGAAAACTTAGTTGAAATGGAATGGTTTCTGTACAGATACCACATACCAAAGTTAAATGAAGAGCAGGTAAAATATCCAATCAGGCTCCAGGGAGTTTATAGGTCAGGTGTGGTGGGGGATGAGGACATACTCATGGAGACAGTGGGGTAGGGAGGAGGTATGGGATGTGAAACAGTTGGAGGGTAGACAGGGGGTGGATAAAATCTGGAGTGTGTGTAAATAAATAAATAAATAAATAAATAAATACAATTTTAAAAAGAAGCTGGAAATTATCCTTTGATGATCTACAAAAAATGTTTTGAATTTTTTTTTATTTTCTATATTCTTTGTTTACATTCCAAAGGCTTTCCCAGTTCCCAGTTCCCCCCTCACCATATGTCCCATAAGTCCTCTTCCCTCCACCCATTCCCCAATCACCCCCCACCATCTCTCTGTTCTGGTACTCCCCTACAATACTGAATCAAGTCTTTTCAGGACCAGGGCCCTTTCCTCCCTTCTTCTTGGGAATCATATGATTTGCTAATTGTGTCTTGAGTATTCAGAGCTTCTGGGCTAATTAATATCCACTTGTCAGTGATTGCATTCCATGTGTATTCTTTTGTGATTGGGATAGCTCACTTAGGATGATATTTTCCAGTTCCAACCATTTGCCTACAAATTTCATGAATTCATTGTTTTTAATAGCTGAGTCATATTGAAATTTTAATAAGTATTTCATTAAACCTGTAAAGTGCTATTAGTGGGCTGGTCATTTATACTCTAATAATTCTACAGACCTATTAGCATGAGAGATCTCCTAGATTCCGATATCTTCTTCAGTTTCTTTCTTCAATGTCTTAAATTTTTCATTATACAAACCTTATATGTGCTTGGTTAGAGTTACCTTTATATATTCCATATTTTTTTGAGAACATTATAAAATGTGTTACTTCTTTGACTTATCTCCAAGTCTATTTGTCATTTTAATATAGGAAACTTTCTGACTTTTATTAGTCAGTTTTGCATCCAGCAACATTGCTAAAGGTGTTTATCAGTTGTTGGAGTTGGAATTTATAGAGTCAATTATATCTACAATCATAAAATCTATAAATACAGATACTTTGAGCTTTGATTTCTTCTTTGTAACCCTTTGATCTCTTTCATTTTTCTCATTGCTCTAGCTTCGACTTCAAGTACCATATTTAATAGATATGGAGAACGTGGACAGCCTTGCTTTGTTAGTAATATTAATGTAAATGTTTTGAGTTTCTCTGCATTAATGTTTACGTTTACCGTGTTAATTGCCTTTATCTGGAAACATGTGCCTTGTATCCATAATCTCTTCAGCACTTTTATCATGAACATGTATTTGTTTTTTGGGAAAGTCTTTTCTGCCTTTAATGAGATGATCATGTGGTTAATACCATGAAATTTGAAGTCTCTTTATATGATGAATTACATTTATCAATTTATATATATTGAATGAACCCTGAATGTCTGGGATGAATCCTACTTGATCATGGTACATGATTTTGTAATATATTCTTGGACTTTGTTTGCAAGTATTTTATTGAGAATCTATGTTCATAAGAAATATTGATCTGAATTCTCTATCTATCTATCTATCTATCTATCATCTATCTATCTTTGTTGGGTCTTCATGTGTATCAGATCTCAGGGTAACTATGCCCTCAACAAATGCATTGGGCATTATTTGTTGTATTTCCATTTTGTCAAATAATTTAAGGAGTATTAACTCTTCCTTGAAGGTCTAATTGAATTCTGCACTATAACAATCTGTCACTGGGATTGTTTGCATGCTTGCTTATTTGGGAAATTTTATTGACTGCTTCTGTTTCACTAGAGGTTATAGGTCTGTTTAAAATGCTTATCTGATTTTAACTGTTATATATTGAGAAAATAATCCATTTTTTTAGATGCTCTATTTTCGAGGAGTGAAGGTCTTTAACATATATCCTTGTAGTTCTCTGGATTTCTACACTGTTTTTTATGGCTACATTTCTTATCTAATCTTGTTAAAATGTTTTTTCTCTACCTGTTTCTTAGAAAATCTGGCTATGAGTTTGTCAGTCTTACTGATTTTCTTTTTCTTTTTCTTTTTCTTTTTGATTTTCTATATTCTTTGTTTACATTCCAAATGATTTTCCCTTTAGCAGATGCCCCCTCCCCCTAAGTCCCATAAGTTCTCTTCCCTCTGCCAGTTCCCCAATCAACGCCCTCCCACTACTCTGTCCTGGAAATCCCCTGCAATGCTGCATCAAGCCTGTCCAGGACCAGGGCCCCCACCTTCCTTCTTCTTGGGAATGATTTGAAATATGGGTTGTGTTTTGGGTATTCTGAGCTTCTGGGCTAATATTTACTTATCAGTGACTGCATTCCATGTGTGTTCTTTTGTGAATGAGTTACCTTAGTATGATATATTCCAGTTCCAACCATTTACCTAAGAATTTCATGAATTTGTTGTTTTTAATTCCTGAGTAGTATTCCATTATGTAAACATACCACATTTTCTGTATCTATTCCTCCATTGAGAGACATCTGGGTTCTGTCCAGCTTCTGGCTATTATAAATAAGGTTGCTATGAACATAGTGGAGCACATGTCCTTATTGCATGCCAGGGAATCCTCTGGGTATATGCCCAGGAGGGTATAGCAGGGTCCTCCGGAAATGTCATGCCAAGTTTTCTGAGGAACCTCCAGACTGCTTTCAAGAGTGGTTGTACCAGCTTGCAATCCCACCAGCAGTGGAGGAGTGCTCCTCTTTCTCCACATCCTTGCCAACACCTGCTGTCTCCTGAGTTTTTAATCTTAACCATTCTAACTGGTGTGAGGTGAAAGCTCAGGGTTGTTTTGATTTGCATTTCCCTGTTGACTAATGATGACTAATAATGAATGCAGCTTGATGTTTCTTAAGGTGCTTCTCAGCCATCCAAAGTTCTACAGGTGAAAATTCTTTGTTTAGCTCTGTACCCCATTTTTAATAGAGTTATTTGGTTTTCTGGGGTCTAACATCTTGAGATTTTTGTATATATTGGATATAAGCCCTCTGTCGAATATAGGGTTGGTGAAGATCTTTTCCCAATTTGTGGGTTGCCATTTTGTCCTTTTGATGGTGTCCTTTGCCTTGCAGAAACTTTGTAATTTTATGAGGTTCCATTTGTCAATTCTTGATCTTAGAGCATAAGCTATTGTTGTTCTGTTCAGAAACTTTCCACCTGTGCCCATGTGCTCAAGGGTCTTCCCCAGTTTCTTTTCTATTATTTTCAGTGTGTCTGGTTTTATGTGGAGGTCCTTGATCCACTTACACTTGAGCTTAGTTCAAGGAGATGAGAATGGCTCAATTCGCATTCTTCGGCATGCTGACCTCCAATTGGACCAGCACCATTTGTTGAAAAGGTTTTTTTTCCACTGGATGTTGTCAGCAACTTTGTAGAAGATCAAGTGGCCATAGGTTTGTGAGTTCATTTCTGGGTTTTCAATCCTATTCCATTGATCCACGTGCCTGTCACTGTACCAATACCATGCAGTTTTTAACACTATTGCTCTGTATTATTGCTTGAGGTCCAGGATACTGATTGCCACAGAAGTTCTTTTACTGTTGACAATACTTTCAGCTATCCTGGGTTTTTTGTTATTCCACATGAATTTAAGAATTGTTCTTTCTAACTCTATGAAGAACTGAGTTGGGATTTTGATAGGGATTGCATTGAATCTGTATATTGCTTTTGGCAAGATGTCCATTTTAACTATATTAATCCTGCCAATCCAAGAGCATGGAAGATTTTTCCATTTTCTAAGGTCTTCTTCAATTTCCTTCTTCAGAGACCTGAAGTTCTTGTCATACAGATCTTTCTCTTGTTTTGTTAGAGTCACACTAAGATACTTTATATTGTTTGTGGCTATTGTGAAGGGTGTCATTTCCCTAACTTCTTTCTCAGCCTGCTTATTATCCTTTGAGTATAGGAAAGCTACTGATTTGCTTGGGTTGATTTTGTAACCAGCCACTTTGCTGTAGTTGTTCATCAGCTATAGCAGTTCTCTGGTGGAGTTATTTTGGGTCACTTAAGTATACTATGATATCATCTGCAAATAGTGATAGTTTGACTCTTCTTTTCCAATTTGTATCCCTTTGACCTCCTTATGTTGTCTAATTTCTCTAGCTAGTACCTCAAGTACTATATTGAAAAGATAAGGAGAGGGCAGCCTTGTCTAGTCCCTGATTTTAGTGGGATTGCTGAATTTTGTCAAATGCTTTTCAGCATCTAATGAAATGACCATGTGGCTTTTGTCTTTGAGTTTGTTTTTGTAGTGGATGGCATTGATGGATTTTCCTATATTGAACTATCTCTGCATCCCTGGGATGAAGCCTACTTGATCATGGTGAATGATCATTTTGATGTGTTCTTGGATTCAGTTGGCAAGAATTTTATTGAGTATTTTTGCGTGGATGTTCATACGGGAAATTGGCCTGAACTTCTCTTTCTTTGTTGAATCGTTGTGAGGTTTTGGTATTAGCATAATTGTGGCTTCATAAAATGATAGTTTAAAGAGTATTGGTGTTAGTTGGGCATGGTGGCGCACGCCTGTAATCCCAGCACTTGGGAGGCAGAGGCAGGAGGATTTCTGAGTTCGAGGCCAGCCTGGTCTACAGAGTGAGTTCCAGGACAGCCAGGACTACACAGAGAAACCCTGTCTTGAAAAAACTAAAAACAGAAACAAAGAGTATTGGTGTTAGGTCTTCTTTGAAGATCTGATAGAATTCTGCAGTAAAACCATCTGGTCCTGTACTTTTTTTGTTTGGAAGACTTTCTATGACCCCTTCTATTTCTCTAGGGGTTATGTGACTGTTAAACTAATCTAATTGATCCTGATTTAATTTTGGTATTTGGTAACTGTCTAGGAAATTGTCCATTTCCTCCATATTCTCCAGTTGTTTTGAGTATAGGCTTTTGTGGTAGGATCTAATGATTTTTTGAATTTCCTCCTTTCTGTTGTTATATCTCCCTTTTCATTTCTAATTTTGTTAATTTGGATACTGTCTATGTGCCCTTTGGTTAGTCTGGCTAAGGGTTTCTCTACTTTGTTGATTTTCTCAAAGAACTAGCTCCTGGTTTTCTTGATTCTTTGTATGGTTCTCTTTGTTTCAACTTGATTGATTTCCTATCATCTACTCCTCTATGGTGAATTAGCCTCTTTTTCTTCCAGGGCTTTGTTGACTTTAGGTTGAAAGTCAATTTTATCTGATATTAGAATGGCTACTCCTGTTTGTTTCCTGAGACCATTTGCTGGTAAAATTGTCTTCCAGCCTTTTCCTCTAAGGTAGTGTTGGTTTTTGTCACTGATCTGTGTTTCCTGTGTGCAGCAAAATGTAGGGTCCTGTTTCCATATCCAATCTGTTAATATATGTCTTTTTATTGGGGAATTGAGTCCATTGATGTTTAGATAGATTAAGCAATAGTGATTATTACTTTATGTCATTTCTGATGTTATTTTTATATTTGAGTGGTTATCTTCTTCTGGATTTGATGAAAGAAGGTTACTATCTTGCTTTTTCCAGGGTGTAGTTTCCCTCCTTGTATTGGCATTTTCTTCCTATTATCCTTTGTAGGGTTGGGTTTGTGGAAAGTTAGTGTGTAAATTTGGTTTTGTCGTGGAATATCCTTGTTTCTCCATCTATGGTGATTGAGAGTTTTGCTGGGTATAGTAGTCTTCACTGGCATTTGTGTTCTCTTAGAGTCTGCATGAGATCTGCCTAGGATCTTCTAGCTCTCATGGTCTCTGGTGAGAAGTCTGGTATAATTCTCATAGGTCTTCCTTTACATGTTACTTGGCCTTTTTCTCTTGCTGCCTTTAATATTCTTTCTTTGTTTAGTACATTTGGGGTTTTTATTATTATGTGACAGGAGGTATTTCTGTTCTGGTCCAGTCTGTTTGGGGTTCTGTAGGCTTCTTGTATATTCATGGGCATCTCTCTCTTTAGATTAGGGAAGTTTTCTTCCATAATTTTGTTGAAGATATTTGCTGGCCCTTTAAGTTGTAAATCTTCACTCTCTTCTATACCTATAATCCTTAGGTTTGGTCCTCTCATTGTGTCCTGGATTTCCTGGATGTTTTGAGTTACAAGCTTTTTGCATTTTGCATTTTCTTTTTGAGTCAATGGTTTCTATAGTATCTTCTGCATCTGAGATTCTTTCTTCTATCGCTTGTATTCTGTTCTTGATATTTGCATCTATGGCCCCTTATTTCTTCCCAAGGTTTTCTATCTCCAAAGTTGTCTCCCTTTGCAATTCCTTAGTTGTTTCTACTTCTGTTTTTAGATTCTGGATGGTTTTGCTCAGTTCCTTCTCTTGTTTGTTTGTTTGTGTTTAAGAGATTTTTGTGTTTCCTCTTTCATGACTTCTGCCTGTTGACCCAAGTTCTCCTGTATTTCTTTAAGTGATTTTTGCATTTCCTCTTTATTGTCTTCTATCGTTTGACCCGTATTCTCCTGAATTTCTTTAAATGATTTTTGTGTTTCCCTTGTAAGGGCTTCTACCTTTTGATCCATTTTCTCCTGTATTTCTTTAAGAGATTTATTTATGTCCTTCTTGTGTTCCTCTAACAGTATCATGACCAGTGGTTTTAAATCCAAATCTTGTTTTTCTGGTGTATTGGCATATCCAGGACTTGCTGTCGCTGTAGAATTGGGTTCAGATGCTGTCATATTGCCTTGATTTCTGTTAGTAACATTTCTACATTTGCCTTGTGCCATCTGGTTATCTCTGGTATTAGTTGGGCTAGTTGTCACTGGCTGGCGGTTGAACCTCTTGTGAGCCTGTAAGGCTATCCAAACTGTTTCCCCTGGCACAGATTGCTGGTGTACTGCCTTCCTCTTGGGTGCTGGTGGAGCCATGGTGTGTCCTGCCCTAAGCAATGCTTTACTCAGGTTTTCTCTGTGAACCTGGTGCTGCCTGTCTGCTCCTTCAGGAAGTGAAGCTGGAGGATGCTGCAGGGACCTTATCCAAGTGCTGCAGGGCAGATGACCACCCGACTGGGTTGGTGCATGGCCGGGTGGCGTACAGATGGCCAGCTGAGCTGCTCAGGCCCTGGGTGCAGGCAGAAGCCTGACAGGTTAGGACCCCAGCGATGTTAGCCTCAGACTATATCAGCATACCTGGCATTATCTGTTAGTTATCTGTGGTGCTCTGTAGGCAAGATGGCAGCCTCCAATGTAAGCGCTAGTCTGTCTGCTGGGCAAAGACCCCTGACCGAGTTGGTGCACAACCGGGTTGGCATACAAATGGCCTGCCTAGCTGCTCAGGCCCTGGGTACAGGCAAGAGCCTGATGGGTTAGGACCTGAGCGATGTTAGCCTCAGAGTACCTGGCATTATCTGTTAGTTGTCTGGGGTGCCCCGAGGCCGAACAATCATTTCTTTAGAGAATAATAATGTTCTTCTGGGCAGTTCTGTTTGGTCTGAGAGGTCATTTTGTCTGATCTAAGCATGAACTGTACTTGGATACATGATATATGTGTTGGCAGGAGCTGAAGTCCCTGAAAAACAAATTTTTTGAAAATGGTTAACCTTCCTTTAACTTTCTGAGACATTACATTTTTTCTGTCTTTTCTGACTTTCTTTAGGATGCTGTTTGCATCTCTCTCTCTCTCTCTCTCTCTCTCTCTCTCTCTCTCTCTCTCGCTCTGTGTGTGTGTGTGTGTGTGTGTGTGTGTGTGTGTGTGTGTGTGTACTGGTACTTTGGACTTCTTCATTATCTCTCAAATGGTGCCCATCTAGCATGTGGTTGCTTGTTTACCATGTGGCTAACATACATGCCAGCATAACACAAATGGCATGGCTCTTTTATCAATCTCTGCTTCATTCCCTTCCTTCAGGTAAAGATTTATTGTTTGCCTTCTTTAGAATTGAGCTTCCATCTAAATCCATTCTTCTTAAATTGTTTTATTAAAGAGACTAAAACCCCAAGAAGAGGATCTGGTTTTCCCAGTAGCATGTGGTTATTCCTCCAAATTTCTAGTAAGTTGTTGATGGCCACACAGCAAAATTACAGAAACTGGTCTGAGGACACAACAATTTACTGTACTTCAGGATATAAGGTAAGTCCCTTTATCTTTTATCTTGCCTTCGGACTATAGACTGTTTAACCGAAACTTTGCTTCTCTGCAAGAATGAAGAAAATTTCTCTCCCTTTTCCTTGTCCCCAAGTTTTTTTTCTCCTGGGATATAATAGCAAGATATAGAGTATACATTAAATTCATGTTCTTTGGGTTGTTTTCAATATATCTTTGTCTAATGACCACATGGTGGGCAATAAAGAAGCCCAAGTTTACCTCCCTTTCTTCTCTTCTTGGGCACAGGGATTTCATCTTTGCATCACTACCAAGGTACCCTCAGAGAGCTGATGGGACTTTATATTATGTTTAAGGGAAGAAAAGAGATTAGAGAGCCTTAGCACAGATAAGCCCACAGATCCAGCACTATAATACCAGAACTACCTTAGACCATGTGGTCTCTAGCCAATTGCTATTATAACTGAATCAAATTGCCACAAAAGTGTTGTAAAGATTTAAATGAAAGAAATTCAACAAATTGAGTTTTAAGAGTTTGTAAAATATAATAAAACATGTAAGACATTAAAAAAAGAGACTTGATTTTCTGACAACACAGAGGGCCACAGTTGTATACCATGCTTGGTTGCACCAGACAAAATGGCACCAGTGTTACTTTCTCCATCCTGGCTTCTCTATATCCTTTCTGAGAAACAGTGCCAATCTCTAAGTAAAGATGGTCCCGCTTTACCATTCTGCCCACTTCTTTCATAGGGTCCTTTTCTAGTCCAGTCCAGTGACAGTATATAGGAGCTGAGGGACAATCAAACTGAGGTCCAGATGTGAATGCTTCCATGAGCACTGCTACAGTTGATAGTAAGATGCACAGACTACCCTTTCTTGGGTTGAATCCATGAACTTCCATCTATCTTGATTCTTTGCCTGGGATATTTTGGATCTATGTCCTGTAGGACAATATCTACTACCTCATTTATATTGTCTCTTGTGATCTCCATGGTAACCTAACTAGGGCGATTTTCTAAAAGAAAAATGATGACTGTGCACATTTAATCTTTGTGGTGCACAGACACCAAAGGTAGTCATGCTCACTTTGGGGACAGACTCGTTTTATTATGGATCTTAGGTAATTGCAAACAGAAATTAACATTGTAGTTTTATAAGCATCTTGACTAGTAATGTCAGGAAGATGGCCACAAGTATGTGACTTGATTATCATCTTATGCAGTGACATGATTAATAAGGTAACAATCACAGGCCAGAGTGATAATTCCATAAAACTTCCTTCTCAGTAGCTATGAGACTTCAGGTGATTACTCTAACACTAGAATTTTCTATGCTACAGGTATCTAGATACATGCCTTGATCATTTATTTACCCCAAATTATTTTTCCTTTGGGCTTTTTGCCTTCCTAGATACTTAATGGAATCATGGAAATAGTAGACCTAGTCAAGACCCCAACATGAGTCCTGTTCCAATATGATGAGGTCAATGCATTCCCTATGCCAATCTAAAGAAGAGTTAATACCAGAATGCTGTGATAGGTTTGTTGTCTTTGACATATTGTTTTCCATGATTCATGTACTGGGTTCTAAAAGGAGACTTAAAGTTTCCCAAGTCATGTGCCTCAAATATTAGCCAGCTAATAAATGAAGCTGACACTTTGAGAAAACTAGCCCTAGAAAGCCCCAATGAAATTATAGCAACACAGGGTAGAGTATTGATACAGATCCCAAACAAAGCCTGGCAATAGACTGTTAAGTGCTAGACAATCTGCTCCCAGCTGGCAGATCTGACAGCCAAGGCAGAGAGAGAGGGACAGAATCCACCTACTCAGGCAGGAGACTGACGATGTAAAACATGAAGACTGTAAATGCTTATTATTTCTGCCTTGTTTCTACAGGCTTGTTTTTCTCTAGGTGAGATGAAACATTCCATCCTAGACTCCTTTGTTTCATATTTGTTGTCTACTTTTGTTTATTCCCCCATCACACCCTGGATACTGTTGGCTTTGTTTGTAGTTTCAGTAAATGTTACATAGGCTAAGGATAAAAAACATTCTGATACACTTTCTTTCAAAGTTCTTTTAGATATTATTGCTTTCTCTTTTCTATATTCTCTAGGCTATGGAAACTTAAATCTAAGTTACATATTGAAAATTACAAACAGGCTTTGTTAATCCAGATAACCCTCTTTAAATGGAAGTTTTGCCCTGAGTGCTTATCGTGCTTATCGTGCTTGCATAATATCTAAATTGAGAATCTAATATATACTGAGAGATTGTAAATTTTAGAGAAAAGGTCAAATCCAACGTTTAAGGAAACCATTAGAATTTCAACCCACAAGGGACATGAGACCTTCCTTCAATCATATAATATAAGAAATAGCTGACTTCAATAATACATGATGGTCAGTGTTTATTTTGTAGAGCTTTTGGAGGATGGGTGCTATACAGGCAAGCTAAGATTAACCAAACAAAGTGCATAAAGAAATTATCAAAATCTCAGGTGTTAGTCAAGTCACTATTTACACTAGTGAAAGTGCATAGTGTGATAGGCCCCATTTCTAAAGAAGGAGTTCAAGATAGAGAATCCCTTTTTTATTGCTATAAAGGTGACCACAGGAGCAGATGAAGATACAAAGGAAAATCTCCAAAGGCTGCTCTAGTGGTGAAGACAAAGAAATTTGGAACACATCCCAATCTGTGTTTCTTCTGTCTTGCAGAGATTTACCACGGCATCCCTAGCCTGTTAATTTGACCCATACCTTTAATAAGAAAAAAGAAAAGTTCTCTCTGTCTTATTGAGACCAGACTCCAAATGGCACACAGACCCCACAGACCTTGTGGCAACTGGGGATAGTTTAGGGTGGGAATTTTTAAAAGGAAAACTATGTTAGCTCATTTCAGGACTAATTGTTCTTCTCTTTTCAGTATGACTTAAAGTGAGCCTACTTAAACCTAGGGTCAGCCCCATATTGCTCAGGGTTAGTCCTTCATCCAGGACATTTACTTACTAAAATGGAAAGCTACATCTCCAGTTAGGCCAGAAATTTCATCCCTTTGATAAAGAGGAAACAACATTCACCTAATACGCCTTCAATACTGCTGTAACATTTCCTCTTCTGAATAGGTAATTATAAAATTACTTGGGAAACAAATCAGGAATCAGAACTCCCAAATTATTCTCTCATTACTAGCCTCTAGCCAAGACAAGAGTAAGGACATTTTCCACTTCTGGTCAAAGATGCTGCCCATTAGGTTTAAGCCATTTAGGGAAGAATGTGGAAAGATATGCTGTTAGGATTAATAGTATGGGTTTTAGGCACAATAGTTGGAATGTGGAAAATTTTTGAAAGCCTTAGGATACTATAGATGTTAAGTATCTGATGAATTATGCCATATACACACAGGCTCTTTACCTCAGTCTGATTATTCAAGAGTCTTTTGAAATATATTTCAGGCCATCATAGACTTAAACTCAACAAACTGCTTAAAACCAGCCTTATCTCAACTTTGACTTCCATTAGCATACTATGAAGCAAAGGACACTGGAGTGATGGTGGTTCAATAGTTAATGGCACTTGCTTATTTTACATCAGACTCATGTTTGATTCGCAGCACCCATGTGAATGCTCAAGGCCATTTGTAAGCAGAATTCAAGAGAATTAGATACCTTCTTCTAACTTTTGTGGATTTGCATACAGTGGTACACATACACAGATGCTGGCAAAACATACATAGACATAAAATAAAATAAATGTAAGCATTTTTAAAAATACGAATCAATGGATTTTATCTTATGTCCAAGTTCAAGCTCCACTGCCTCCCACTGTCTCAACTAAGCCCACACCCTTGGCCTTATTTATGTTTCCACAACAGCTTTGTTAATAGCTATATCCCCACTTTATGTTAGTTCATAACTTTCCCATCCAGTATTAAGTCTCAGTTTACCAATAAAGAGACACAGAATAACATATTAGACTATAAGATCCATCTTTCACTGCCTCAAGAAAACTCAACTTCATCACCAAATACAGATTCTCTCTTAAGACGAAATTAGTTCCATTAATTCCATTTTCTTAGAATATCCTTATTCATCCTTTCACCCTAGGAACAAGTGAGCACAGCTATTCTGTCAAAAAAGACTTCACACAAAAATTAATCATACTTATTGTCCTTCTTAGTTTTGTGCCAACTTGACACATGCTAAAGTCATTTTGAAAGAGAGAAACACAATTGATAAAATTCCCTTACCAAATTGGTCTATAGGCACACCTGTGATATTTTTTTTTTATAATTGGTGACTGATAAAAGGCCTAGCTCACTATGGACAGTATCCCATTGGGACTGGAAAAATTGAGTAATATAAGAAAGTAAACTGACCAAGCCATGAGGAGAAAATCAGTAAGCAGAAGTCCTCTATGGCCTCTACATTAATTGCTATCTTCAGGTTCCTGCCCTGAGTTTGTGTTCTAACTTTCGTTAGTGATAAACTACTACCTAGAAGTATAAAGTTAAAATAAACACTTTCCTCACCAAATTGCCTTTATCCATGGTGTTTTATTGTGGCAATAGAAAGCTAAGAAACCCATTAAAGGAATAACACTTAAAGAGGATATTGCAACTCTAAAGTCAAATGTACGCCCCCTCAAAATTCAATTCAATTTCGTAAGACAAATACAACTACATGTAAGCTGCTACTTCACCTCAAAAAGGAGACACTGAGTGACTTCAATATACCTGTATTAGTCTGGGTTCTCTAGAGTCACAGAATGTATGGGCAGTCTCTATGTAGTTAGGGAATTTGTTGATGATTTACAGTCTGTAGTCCAACTCCCCAACAGTAGTCAGCAGCAGCTGTGGATGGAAGTCCAAGAATCTTGCAGTTGCTCAGTCCCACAAGGCAAGCCGGCAAGGAAGAATCAGTCTTCCTTCTTTCAATGTCCTTATATATGTCTCCATTAGAAGGTGTAGCCCAGATTAAAGGTGTGTTTATCCATACACCTTTAATCCCAGATTATGGCTATGGATTCTAGTTCAAGATCATCTGGAATTAAAGGCATGGATACACACACCTTAAATCTGGGCTACACCTTCTAATAGAGACATATATAAGGACATTGAAAGAAGGAAGACTCATTCATCCTTGCTAGCTTGCCTCGTGGGACTGAGCAACTGCAAGATCCTTGGACTTCTATCCACAGCTGCTGCTGACTACGGTTGGAGAGTTGGACTACAGACTGTAAGCCATCAACAAATTCCCTAACTACATAGAAACTGCCCATATGTTCTGTGACTCTAGAGAACCCAGACTAATACAGAAGTTGGTACCAGGGACTGGGGTATTGCTGTGATAGGCATGGCCATGCTCTTGTTTGGAAGAATGTGGATTTTGGGACTTTGGATTTGGAAAGCCATGGAATGCTTTAAGTGGGGCTTAATGGGCCAGCCTAGTCGGAATATGGAAGACAGTGGTGCTGATGGTCATTTGAAGTTTGTAGGCCTGCTGGCCCAAGAGGTTTCAGTGGAGAAGAACTTTAATATGTGGCTGAGAGAATGTTTTGGTGATGTTTTAGTGAAGAATTGGGCTGCTTTTTGACATTTTCTGAAGAGAATACTTAGGGCTAAGGTAAAGAGATTTATATTAATTGCATCTGCAAAGGAAGACTCAAAAAGCCCAACAAAGACTTTGTTCTCTGGTTAAGTCTGATGAAGAGAATTTTGAACAAACATAGCAAGCTGAGAAAGGAAAAGTACAAAATATATAGTTTGAATATTAAAGGGACTCCAGGAAGTGAAATGGAGGGGGAATTCAAGGATATTAAATTGAATTAAAGGAGTGGTGACCTTGGGGGCAAGATTCACCCAGTTAACTTTAGGTCCAGGCATGGTAGTACAAGCCTTTAATCCCAGGAGGCAAAGATAAGCAGATCTCTGAGTTCAAGGCCAGCCTAGAACAGAGCAAATTCTAGGTGAAGAAAAACTTAAATCTAAGCTTGGTGGACCACACCTTTAATCTCAGTGTTTAGGAGACAGGCATGCAGATCTCTTGAATTCAATGTCAGTTTATTGAGCAAGATTTAGGACAGCCAACTTAGGCAGTGAAGGAGCTGGGGAAAAGGAAGCTAGTGATAATATAATAGAACAAGGGGGCCAATGTTCCAGCTCCTGCAAGCAGAACTCAGCAGAGACACAGATAAGCCATGTGTCTCTGGCTTTATATTCAAGAGAAGAAGGAGACTACTGGGACAATTGATGCTGGTTAGCTGGATCTAAGAAATTAGTGGTGATTAAGAAAAGACCAGCATCACTGAGGTGAAATCCTCTAGGAAGTGTTTTCTGAGAGCACAAAGAAGCTATGTTCCAGAGATAGCCAAAGTTGTACCTCATGCTGCAGCTTTACTTGGTAACATGTAAGAATCATTCAGGTGGTACTGGTTTTGAAGGCATGAAAGCATCATGAAGAACAGCTGAGGCTTGGTACTGTGAGAGGCCATGGAAGGCCATTGGTGAAAGTGTACCCTCAGTTGTAATTGACAGCCCAGGACTGAAGGGGTCATGCAAAGAAGTTGAGGCTTGGTACCATGAAGAGAGCCTATGAGAGGCTTTGGTGAAGCATAGTTGCAGCGGAAGACCCTAGCATATTGGAGATGACAGTACCATGGGATAACCACCAAGAACAGCAGTGGCAACAGAGTGGATCAACCTGAACTTAGAGTGCTACAGAGGGCAGAGCTGGAGAAGTGACACCAGCTCTTTGGAGATACACAGAAGATCATGTGTGGATCTCAGACATTGGAACATGAAACTGTGAAGCTGAAATTGACTTGGGGTACCCAAGATGTTAAAGATACCAGAGCCACAGGATGCCTGCCAAGGAAAGCTGCTAACAGGGAGTGGAACAAGCCCAGGAGAAAGAACCTAGTTGCAGTCAATAAGGATGAAAAAGGAGTTGTATAACTGAAGACCGCTTTGCCATCAGAAATGGAGATGCAGAGTTTGGACTTTGCCCAACTGGTTTCCTGTCTTGCTTGAAGGATTACAATTAAGTGATTGAATGAATCTCAGAAGAGACCTTGAACTTTGGACTTTTAACACTGTTGAGACTGTTATAGACTACAGGGACTTTTGAAGTTGGACTAAATGCATTTTGCATTATGCTATATTTAAGTATGGCCCCCATAGACTCATGTTTGAACAAGCCTATGGGGGCCAGGGAGTGGAATGTTATGGTTTGTATATGCTTTTCCCAGGGAGTGGCACTATTAGGAGGTGTGACCTTGTTGGAGTAGGTGTGTCACTGTGGGTGTGGACTTAAAACCTTCACCCTAGTTGCCTGGAAGTCAGTCTTCCACTAGCTGCCTTCAGATGAAAATGTAGAACTCTCAGCTCCTCCTGCACCATATCTGCCTGGATGCTGCCATGTTTCTGCCTTGATGACAATGGACTGAACCTCTGAACCTGTAAGCCAGCCCCAATTAAATGTTGTCTTTTATAAAACTTGCATTGGTCATGGTGTCTGTTCACAGCAGTGAAACCCTAACTAAGACAATACCACTTTCTAAAACAGTCAGGTAGCCAACACACAAATAAAACAAAAATATTGGAGTCAAGTGACATTGTAAATCAAGTGGACATATCACATTTATAGTACATTCTACCCTTTCACAAAATAATACAGGCTTCTCAGCATAAATTTATACCTAACACAGACTATATATTAAGATACAAAGCAAGTCTCAACAAATATATGCAAATATAAATACTATGCTACATGCTATCGAATCAAAATGAAATAAACTCAATAACAGTATCAACTAAAACTGAAAATGCACATAACATCATGGAGACTAAGCAACACATTACAAAATGATAATTGGGTAAAGCAAGAAATTAAGAATGAAAAATTAAAGAATCATAGATTTTTAATGAAAATAAAACATATTGTAAGAATACCTGTATGACACAAGGTGACTATATATAAAAAAAATTGAGAGATCTAAATACCTAAAGGCCTTGAAAAACAAAGAAGAAACAATGTTTCCAAACAGTAAATGAGAAGGTAAGATTAAAATTGGGGCCAAAATTTATGCAATAGAAAGGGAAAAGAAGAAAGAGGAGGAGAAAGACAAAAAGAAGAATCAGCTATGAAATGAAGTGCTGTTTTTAAAAATATTACTAAGAACTCAAGAGGTTAGACCCCAGAAAACCAAATAACCCTATCCAAAAATGGGGTACAGAGCTAAACAGAGACTTTTCACCTGAAGAAATTCGGGTGGCTGAGAAACACCATAAAAAATGTTCAACATCATTAGTCATTAGGGAAATGCAAATTAAAACAACCCTGAGATTTCACCTCACACCAGTCAGAATGGCTAAGATTAAAAACTCAGAAGATATCAGGTGTTGGCAAGGATGTGGAGAAAGAGGAACACTCCTCCACTTCTTGTGGGAATGCAAGCTGGTACAACCACTCTGGAAATCAGTCTGGCGGTTCCTCAGAAAACTGGACATGATACTTCCGGAGGACCCAGCCATACCACTCCTGGGAATATACCCAGAAGATTCCCCAGCATGCAATAAGGATACACGCTCCACTATGTTCATAGCAGCCTTATATATAATAGCCAGAAGCTGGAAAGAACCCAGATGTCCCTCAACAGAGGAATGGATACAAAAAAATGTGGTATATATACACAATGGAGTACTACTATTCAGCCATTAGAAACAATGAATTCATGAAATTCTTAGAGAAATGGATGGAGCTGGAGAACGCCATACTAAGTGAGGTGACCCAGTCTCAAAAGAATACCCATGGTATACAGTCACTGATAAGTGGATATTAGCCTAGAAGCTTGGAACACCAAAGTCATAAATCACATATCAAGTGATGTCTCACAAGAAGAAAGGAGTGGACACTGGTGCTAGAATAGACCAAAACATCATTGTGGGAGAGTACAAGAACAGTGAGGTGGGAGGGGGTGGATGAGGGAGCAGGGGGAGGGAAAAGGGCATGTGGGACCTTTGGGGGTGGGGAACAAGAAAAAGGGAAATGAATTGTAAATATAAAATATATCCAATAAATAAAAAAAAGATTACTAAGAATATTGGCAAACTTTTAAGCAAAAAATAACTGATAGAAAGGGAGAGATGATTCAAGCTAATGAATTAGAGATGAAAGAGAGAGACATTAAAACAGACAATGGGGAAAGATCAGAGACTTATAAGAATATTATTTAATAATTCATACTCTATTAACCTGGATTTCTAAAAGAAATCACTATATTTCTTGATGAATATAAACTACCCGAAGTTAAATCAAGATAAAATAAGTAATGTAAAAAGATCCATAATAACCAATGAAATAGAAGTAGTAATTTCAAATCTCTGAAATGAAATAAGCTCAGGGCAAGAGGAATTCAGCTTAGAATTCAGCCACACCCTCAGAAGAATACAAATACTTCAATAATCCTAGAAACTTTCCATAAGATAAAAAAGAACCCAGATACAAAACCTTGGAAGTATAATTATCCTGCCCACAAGATTTTTGGGGGTTTTGGAGGCACAGAACTTGTGGTATTGGCCAACCAATAACTGTTCTAGTTTGTGGGCCACACAAAAGGGATCTCACAACTGGCATTGCCTGGATGACCAGGAACTGAGAGTGTAATAGACTAGAGTCCTAGGATAGAAAAATATCAATAAAATGATTCCTAGTAATATTCTGTTATACTCATAGATTGGTACCTAGCCCAATCTTCATTACAAAGGCTTCCTCCAGCTGCTGACAGGAGCAGACACAGAGACCCACAGCCTGACATTAGGCAGAGAGAGAACAAATGGGAGATGTGTTGAGTCCCTCCCTTCAGCACTCAGGAAACATGTGGAAGAGCAGAAGGAGTAATTTTAGTAGCCAGAGGGGTCAAAGACACCAAAACAAAGCTAACAGAATCAATTAAGCAAAAGCTCATAGGGGCTCACAGAGATAAGATATGAGGAGAGACAGGAGAGATGGCCATGAGAATGAATGGAAATATGCAAGTGGCAGGGGTTTGGGGTGGGGGACATCTCCAGGAAGTTCCAGAGACCTGGGATTGGGGAGTCTCCCAAGAATCAATGGGAGTGACCTCAGCTGAAATTCACAGCATTGTGGATATAGAACCAGGAACCCTAATAGAGCACTCACAAAACTTTCTACAAAAATTTTATCTTGCTTATAATAAATGCAGAGACTAGGATTGGAGCAGAGACTAAGGGAATGGCCAAGCAATTGCTGGCCCAGCTAGAAACCCAGCCCAAGTGTAAGCACCGATCCTTGACATTAATAATGATACTCTGTTATGATTGCAGATAGGAGCCTAGCATGGCTGTCCTCTGAGAGGCTAAACCTACCAGACAATTAAGACAGATTCAGACATTCACAGCCAAAACATGGATGGAACTTGGGGACTATTATGGAAGTGTTGGGGACGGATTGAGGGCCCCAAAGGGGATAGAAACTCCAAGGAAAGACCAATGGAGCCAACTAAACTTGACCCTTGGTGGCTCTCAGACATTGAACCACCAAGCAAAGAGCATACATTGGCTGGACCTAGGTCCTCTGTACATATGTAGCAGATGTGCAGCTTGATCTTCATGTGGGTTCTGAACAGCTGGAGTAGGGGTTGTCCCTAAAGCAGTTGCCTTTCTGTGGAATCTGTTCTCCTAACTCAGCTGTCTTTTATGGCCTCAGGGGGAGCAGCAGCACCTAGCCCTGCAGAGATGCCATGTTCCAGGGTCGGGGGATACCCAGGAGGGCCTCCACTCTTTCAGAGGAGAAGAGGAGGGAGATGGAGAGATGGACTGTGGGAGGGAGGACAAGGATTAGGATGTAAAGAGAGAGAGAGAGAGAGAGAGAGAGAGAGAGAGAGAGAGAGAGAGAGAGAGAGAAGACGGACAGAGTCTGAAAGTTGATATACCGTGGCATGTTGGTACAGGGGGAAGGCAATGGGACAGGAGGGTAGAACGGAGGAGAGAGAAGGGAGAGGGCTGCAATCAGGGTGCAGAAAGAAAGAAAGAAAGAAAGAAAGAAAGAAAGAAGGAAGGAAGGAAGGAAGGAAGGAAGGAGAGAGAGAGAGAGAGAGAGAGAGAGAGAGAGAGAGAGAGAAATGGAGGGAGGGAGGGAGGGAGGGAGGGAGGGAGAGAGAGAGAGAGAGAGAGAGAGAGAGAGAGAGAGAGAGAGAGAAAGAAAAAGAAAAAGAAAGAAAGAAAGAAAGAAAGAAAGAAAGAAAGAAAGAGGGAGGGAGGGAGGGAGGGAGAGAGAGAGAGAGAGAGGAAGAGAAATGGAGGGAGGGAGGGAGGGAGGGAGGGAGAGAGAGAGAGAGAGAAAGAAAAAGAAAAAGAAAGAAAGAAAGAAAGAAAGAAAGAAAGAAAGAAAGAAAGAAAGAAAGGGAAAAAAGGTCAATGGAATTTTTTTGGAATTTTTGAATGAACATAAAATTGATATGGAAACACAGAATATCCAGGAGAGCCAAAAATCCCCAAACAATGCTGGACAACAAAAATACATGTGGAATCATCACTTTGTATTATTTCAAGTTATAATTTGGAGCTATACAAGTAAAAGCATGGTACTGGCATCAAAATAGGCACATTAATGAATGCAATATAACTTTACTCTCACATATAAGCTCTATCTCTTGCAGCCACTTACAAAGTCTTACAAAGGTACAAAAATGTACATTTGAGATATAAACACTGTTCAACAAACAGTGATGATCAAACTGGATAGCTATATATGGAAAAGTAAAACTTGGCAAAACTCAACTCTGAATGTTATCAAGGACTTCAATACATAATATGATACCTTGAAACTTTTAGAAGAGAAACAAAGACTACACTTCATCTTACTTCATCTTACAGGCACAGGAAAATACTTTCTGAAAAGAACCCTGTTCATGTAGCCTTTAATACCAATAATTAATAAATGGGAATTTGTGACAATAAAAACTTCTGTGCAACAAATTACATCATCACTTGAGTGAAGATGCAGGCTACAGAATTGAAAAAAAATGTATATATTTACCAGCTATACATCTAACAAAGGGCTAATGTCCAGATTATACAAAGAATGCAAAGACTAAACACTGAGAAAGTAATTATTCATTTACAAACTGCAGTGTGTGCAATAGAAGTGCAGTTTCATAAGTCTGCCCACGTTTCTGAATAAATCAAAAAAGCATAATATTTCCTGGGTTTGTGTTTGATCTCTGTTCTAAGCATGCTTTGTCGGGTACTTTGGGCTTCCCTAATCTTTTTCTAAATCTCCCTTCCCTGCCATGTGGCTGTCTGCCACCATGTGGCTGACCTCTGTTTGGGATTGACTCAAACAGCATGAGTCTCTTCTCCATTATTTTCCTCTGGCCAGCTGCTGAGATTTACAGCTTGTCTGCCCTGGGGTGTTTCTCTCTTAAACTCTAGTAAAATTGTCTTCAATATTTAAAAAACGGGAGGAGAAGCATGCAACTAATCAGCAAGTTCTCAAAAGAAGAAATACAGATAACTGAGAAATTATTTAGCCATCAAAGAAATGCAAATGAAAACTACTTTGAGATTTAATTTTCCCCAACTGAAATGGGTAATTTAAAAAAAAAATGACAACAAAAGCTAGTTTGAATAATGAGAAAAGGTAATGTTTGTCTAATGCTGATGAGAGTAAAAATGCTGAAAGTTCTCCAAAAGCTATAAATTGATACTGTGTATGATTCAGCTATGCTACAACAGGGAGTATGCTCAAATGACACTATGTCTTATTACAGAGATACTTTCTCAGCAATGTTTATGTGTTTTCTTAGATGTCTATCAATTGATAAATAAATAGACAAATACAATTCAGCTATAAAGGAAAAGGGAATTCTGGGAAATTGCAGATAAACTGATAGAATGAAAACTGATCTTTCTGAGTGAAGAATCCCAGACCCAGAAAGACAAATGCCACAGCTTTTCTCTCATGTGTAGATACTATGTAGTTCTGAATATTCAGATATGTGTGTTTAAATGGGAGTACCCATAAAATTCAGGAAACTAGTAAGGACTTATTGAAGAGATTTTAAGAGAATGCAGTGGAATTCAGGAGCTATGAAGAAGGAAAAGATAATAAGGACGCTGAAAGGTTTAGTAGGATGGAAAATGGGAGGGCAGAGTGAAAAGGGAGTATAACAAGATAGCTAACACTAAGGACCTTTGAAGATGCCATAGAGAGATCTACTACTGAAGATGCTCTCTAAACATTCATATACATAAGTAAAATGATTTTAAGTAGCATTACTACAAAATGCAGATATGAAGACTCTTCCATCTACCATAAGATATGAAATAAAAAGCCCAATGTCGAGTATGGGTTACTTATTTGAATTCTTCATCAGTGGTGTTGCATGGATGCCTGCAAACATGAAAGGCTATTTCCATTGTTCTTGATTACCCTCAAAAATTGATAGTGAGACCCTATTTCCGTTCATTTCCTTTGCCTGACTTTGTGTTTCCTCTTTAAGAGCTTCTACCTGTTTACTTGTGTTCTCCTATATTTCTTTAAGGGAGTTATTTATGTCCCTCTTAAAGACCTCTATCATCATCATGAGAAGTGATTTTAGATCTGAATCTTGCTTTTCCCGTGTGATGGTGTGTCCAGGACTTGCTAAGGTGGGAGAATTGGGTTCTGATAATGCCAAGTTACCTTGGTTTCTGTTGCTTATGTTCTTGCACTTGCCTCATGCCATCTGATTTTCTCTAGTGCTACCTGCCTTTGCTATATCTGACTGGAGCCCATTCTTGCTGTGCTCCTGGTTGTGTCAGAACTCCTCAGAGTCCAGATGACTCTGTGGTCCTGTGATTCCAGGATCTGTGATCCTGAAATCCTGGGTGTGCCAAAACTCCTGGGAGTCAAGCTGACTCTAGGGACCTGAGATCCTGGTATGACTTAAGCTTTTGTGATTCCGGGATTCCCAGATACTGGAATCCCAGGATTCTGAGATCCTGGATGTGTTAGGGCACCTGGAAGTGGAACTTCTTCTGGGTGTTACAGGACTGGCTGCAGAGTCCATGCCCAAGGTAAAATGGTCACGCCAGGAAAGTACCCATATCACTGGTTGGGTGGACTTCCTGTGTCCCTGGATCCTGCTGGTTCCTGAGACCCTATGTTGGAAAACACTACATAGTTTAGTCATAAAAACAGAGAAATCCAATCGGTATTGGCTTTGAAGGGAAGTGGAAATTTCTGGTTTCTTTGGAAACTCAATTGTGTTGTATAATGTTTTCCTGGAAGATGTCTTGTGAGAGGATTTTTTTTTCCGAAGAAGACATGTGATGTTTTGCTGAAGCAGACACTTGAGAGGGCAAGTTGTGCTTGGAAAGCATGTAAATGTCACCCTACAAACAGTAAGAGTGTTCTTCCAATGTGAAGCCATGCAACACTTCCCTGGTCCTCTCTGGTTTTCACTTTGTAGAGAGAAACACACCAAAGTACTGCTCTTGGTATTCTGACTGATTCTGCCTGCTTTTGCTGACTTGTGCAGATTAGGCAGAGCCTTGAGCTTTCTGCTAGATTGAGCCTCTGCTACTGATTTGTATTTGGTGTTTACTGTTGGACTAGAGTACTGGTATCCTGACAACAAAGAGTGAAATCACCTCAAAGAACTAATTCTAATCAGGTCCAAAAAACCTTTTTTCTGTTATCCTTCCTTCTCTCCAACCTCTAGTCTGTGAGTTAGAAGGGAGACTGAAGCATTCAAGAATGCTAAATAAAGTCAGTTTAGAAAATACAAGCCTATATCTAAGTTACTTCTGGCTAGCTACCATTCATAGTGCTGGAAGTTTCAATGCATTTTACCAGGGAACAAAGAAATAATGGATCGTACCTACCTGTGAACCCTGACTGACAAGATATGTTTTTGGTTTTTTTGAGACAGGGTTTTTCTGTGTAGCCCTGGCTGTCCTGGAACTCACTCTGTAGGCCAGGCTTGCCTCAAACTCAGAAATCCACCTGCCTCTGTCTCCCAAGTGCTGGGATTAAGGGCATGCACCACCACTGCCCAGCAAAGATATTTTCACTGTAGCAAATTATACCTTAAAACAATCACCTTCTGTTTGGATGTAAAGCCCACTCCACAGGGTGAACTCATGCCTGATACCGTGTCAAGAACCCATGACTGGCTATGTCATAGGCTTTAGAGGCAAATGTATCAATCTCCTAGAAGTACGTCTTAATAAACTGCTTTCTATGTTCTTATCTTTATACATATAGGTTAGTGTGTCTTTTAACCTCATCAGAAAAGTTTCATTTTGCTGGTCAATGTGGAGAGAAAATGAGACTATGGAGTACACAGCTCAAAATTGAAATATATAATTTTCTTGCTACAAGGCTCATGGTTCATCACAGATGAAAGGATTCTAAGAACCAGAGCCACTGTATGTTTGCCTTGAAATAACATTTGCTGGATATAGCGGTGTCATTGCCTGTGTAGACTGACAGGCTGTGGCTGCATATATAAGAACTGAGTGAAATCAAGCAAGATAAAATCTCAGTATCATTGGAAGAGAGCTTCAGTAAATCCCCATTCCTCAGATGAGGAGTTACTGGCTATTTATAGCTGCTGGAACAAGGAAAGTCACTTTTTGGGGGGGACAAAAATGCTACACATGTTCTACTAGATGGCCCTACACCCATGCATATATAAAAACAAGCCCTGTGGAGGCCCAGATCAAGATGTTTCCAAGAAAACTAATAGCATCTGGACAAGAAATGGTCCCTGTGATGTTTTGGCAAGTAAAATGTGGCTGCCTTTTGCCAGTGTATGAAGAGCTTGCCTGAGGCTAAATTTTAATGCACTTGACTAATTTCTTTGGTTGAGATTTCAAACCAGCTTAATATTGACTCTGCTCCATGGCTATTAGTAGCCATGCTATATATGTCTACAATGAAGTGTAGTAAATGGGGCAGAAAAAAAGTTAAATGTACAGTTTGAAGAGAAAAATGATACAAACAAGCTTAATGTTACAGCCAAGGACTGTCCTGAAAGAGAGGCTGCAACTGTTAAGGAGAATTAACACCCATCAGGAGAGGCCAGATCTGTACTGGAATAAAGGGAAGCATGCCTTCAAGGCCAGACCCCATCCAGCTAAACTTCGAATTTATGAAAGGAAAAGGCCTAAGGACTTTCCTGCTCCAAAAACTAAACAACAAACAAAAGTTGATACAGATGTGGTTCCAGGGGTACAAAATCTATCCAAAGCTGCCATCCAACTTGAAAATGTCCTCCTTTGGTGCTAACCAGAGAGTCATGAAAGATGTGAGAGTAAAGGTGTCATGGAGTCTTCTTCCATGTTTTCAGAGAGTTGTGACAGTGGGTAGCAAGGGAGTTCCTGCATGTTGATGCTGAGAAAGCAAGAGACTTTTAGCAAAAACTTTGTAAAGCTATGAAAGTGAATGCTGGGTTATATTAGAGACCTCATGATGTTGAAGATGCCAGAGATGTGAGAGATCTGTCATGTGTCACAGTTTGAATATGCTTGGTCCATAGAGTGGCATTATTTGTAGGTATGGCCTTGTTGGAGTAAGTGTGTCACTATGGGCATGGGCTTTTGCACCCTAGTCCTAGCTACCTGGAAGTCAGTGTTCTGCTAGCAGCCTTCAGATGAAGATGTAGAACTCTTAGCTCCTCTTGCACCATGCTTGCTTGGATGCTGTCATGTTTCTGCCTTGATAATAATGAATGAACCTCTGAAGCTGTAAAAGCCAGCCCCAATTAAATGTTGTTCTTTATAAGGCTTGCATTGATTATGGTGTCTTTTTGCAGCAGCAAAACCCTAAGACACATAATAAGTTGAATATAGAGAGTAGAGAAAGCATAAGAGTACATGGATACTGTAGGCAACAAAGATGGAAAGATAGAGAGACATCTAAGCTCTTTCACAGAGCTAGAAAATTTGTTTTCCCTTTTGTATTTTAGTCTTGTTTTGACTTAGAATTTATTCACTATGACCCCATTCTTCTATTTTGGAATCATAATGTATATTCTATACCATTACATGTTGGAAGTGTGCAGTTTGCTTGTTGTGTTTTGCTAGAAAGTTACAGTTAGGAGATTGACTTGAATCTCAGAAGAGACTTTGGACTTTCAAAAAGGGTTGGGATGATAAAATACTAAAAACACTTTGTTTTATGATATCTCCACCCATGAGACCTTGGGGCCCATGGTGCACAATGTGATGGTTTGAATGAAAATGTCATTGGTAATCTCAATCATTTAAATACCTGATCCTTAGTTGATGACACCATTTGGGAGTATTGAAGCCACAGCTTTCCTAGAAGAAGTTTGTCACAGGAGGATGACTTTAAGAGTTATCATTTTGAGTTTTCTCTGCTTCCTATTGACAGTTCAAGGTGTGAGATCTTAATTTGCTTCTCTACTACCATCTCTGCCTCTTTTTGCCATAAATAAATCTTATTACTCTCTTCTATAAGCCTAAATCAACCTTTCCACCCATATGTTTCCTTGGTCTTAGTGTTTTATCAGAGTGATAGAAAAGTAACCAATGAATATATTTCAGAACATTTAATGTCAACATTTATAACTATAAAAGTTCCTATTGTAATTCCCTTACTTACATGCCAAGGGTCAAGGGTTCTGAAAGTCCTAGTAAGCTGTATTTATATTTTCATTTAACTGTACTAATGAACTGATAGCTATCATGTATACACTATTTAGACACAGTGTATTTTGCAGTTCTTATAACTCAATGTTATTCCTGTCCATTTCATAATCTGACAAGATACAATAAAGTATTCTTTTCTTTTATATTTGTTAAAACTTGCTTAGTGGCAGAGAAGTTTTTCTATTTTGAAAAGGTGCTATGGACTTTTGTGAAGAATATGTGCTTTACATCTGTTAGCCAAATATTTTGCTATGAACTTTTACCTAGACACTAGGTTAATTCTATAGTTTATTTTTAGGTAGGATAATATATCTGAGCTTTAGATAAGTATACTTTTTGTATCAAGATCTCTCTGGCTGGGCAGTAGTGGCAGAGGTAAGCAGATTTCTGAGTTTGATGCCAGCCTGGTCTACAGAGTAAGTTCCAGGACAGCAAGAGCTATACAGAGAAACCCTGTCTCGGAAAAAAAAAATCCAAAAAAAAAAAAAAAAGATCTCTCTGATCTAGTATGTATAATTGTGTGTATTTTATAGGCTATGATATTGTATATAATATGTGTGGTTGATATATGTATTCTCTATTAATTATCACCTTTATGAATATGCAGTTGTGTTTTTATCCTCTCTGACATTTTAATCATTTCAGTCCTATTTTTATCTGTCCTGGCAGGGTTGCACACTTATCACCTAGAATACCAGATCCAGTAACATCCCTGGATCATACTTGCATCCTGAATCTCTTGTGGACTGAAATCTAGACACTAGTGGTATTTCTTATGTCTGAGCTTCCTGGGGGCTGTAGTCGGATCCTCGCTAATGCTGTGACCTCTGGAAGTCCCAGTGTTTTTGTGGGTCAGTATAAAGTCTCAGGCCCTCAGTGAACAATGGACCTACTGGAATATAAAACCCTATTCTTCAGGGACCACTGAGAAGTCAGTAATCAAAACTTTAGATCCACACTCACTTTGGGAACTTGTGGAGTCTACATCCTCATGTCAGTTTATTCAGAGTCATTGTCTACCTCTGATGAGAAACTCTTGAGATTTCTAGAGGTAAAACTCTAGTCTCTGTGAATTCTGGGACCATTGGGGCTGGAAGTATACACCTATATTGAAATTTTTAGATCTCTGGATCTGAATCCTCAGTCTCAAATTGAAATCTAGGCCCATTCGAACCAAACCCCAGGTTCCTTGGTGAATGCATGACATCTGGAGTTGAAGATTTTATTGGTGTCAAACTTGGCCATTATGTTGACTTTTCTAAACATCATGTGTTATTTTTTAAAATAGGGCATATTTGTGGTAGCTCACAGTATCTTCAAACTCACCATGTCTTCAAATTCACTATGTAGTCAAGAAGACCTTAAATTTTGGGTCGTCTTACCTTTGCCTCCCCAGTGCTAGGATTAACTATATACACTAACATATATACCATGTTTATGCAGTCCTGGGAATTGGATGTTAGCTTGCTACATGATAGGTATTCATTCTACCAACTGAATGTGAGATATAATTTATCTGGATTTGTACATTAGTTTCCATGATTTTTCTCAACTGAACGTTTGTTTTCATTAATTTTGGTATTTATATCAAAGAATAACCTTCTTAGAAATTAATTCAACAAAGAATAAATAGCTCTCTTCCTTTTATTTAGAGGCTTAGAAAATCTAACAATCAACATAAAATTTAGGTACCATATTGTATCATAAAGGAAAGAAATATGAAAGACATATTAAAATAGGTGATATTCATGATAAAGTGTCATACTCTGAATCACAAAAAAAGAAAAAGAAAAATAGGAGAGTGGATTTGAAAAATAAAAGTATAAGGGTATGTTTTCAAATCCACAATTCTGTCACCTAATATTTGTGCATCGTTGAATACCACTCATTCCTTCTGTCTGAGATCTTCATGACCACAGTAATTCTTGGAAGACATTCTTAGAGATGTAAGAGTTGTAATTCATAACAAACAACATCACTACCATTTATTAACCTTGTGTGAAACTTAACAGGCAACTGATAGTAATTTTATTACTTACACTCCACAGAAGGGGGCAGTATAACATCATAAATCAATGTGAGCTTAAAGAAGAATTGTATGGTCTTGGAATAGGCTATTTGGAAAGATAATGGTGATCAAAAAGCACCAGACAGCAGTCATACGAAACAACTAAAGACTACCATGCTCCAGGTTTTCTTTTCCTTTTATCAGGACTGCTTTTAAATATATTTGTTTTGTTGTGCTGTTTTTTTTAATCTAAGAAAGCAGATGCATTTCCTACCAACTTTGTGTAGAAAGCTTAAGACAACAGGGTTGATATTATTTAGAAAATAACAATAAATTACATTTGCATGCTGTTTGTCTGATATCAAATTTTACGCTTTTAACAAATTATCTCATTTAGTCTTCGTATTGTCCTCAGTGTGATTGCCTATTTTTAAAAGTGAGGAAATTGAAGTTCAGAAAGGTGAAGTTGCTTGTCCAAAGTCACACTGCTGGAAAGTATTCAGGTGGGGGACTGAAGGCAGTAACCTGAAATTTAATCACAAAATTAAATTAAAATGAACCACAAGGGTATGGCTTCTGGATTAGACTTCTTTATTGTTAATTCAACCTTTCTCATTTGTCAACTATAGGATGCTAGTGAAGTTATGTGAATTCACTCTGTTGTTTTACTCTTCTAAATTTAAATTGCTCTTGTATTCCTGTAAAAATAGATATAATTATACATATATTGGCTAAATATTGGAAGGGGGCAAAAAAGTAAATTTTGTTAATATGTAAATGACTGTCTCTAAAATACCTTCTGCTCAATAAATGTTATCTAACTGAACTGATTAAGAACAAAGTTACAAAAAAAAACCCCAAACAAACAAATGAAAACATTGTTCAAAATGGTCATGATGGTGCATACTTATAATCCTATTACTTAGGAGTTGCAGGCAGGAAGATCAGGAGATAAAGGCCAACTTTGGCTGCATATCAAGTCCAAGAGCCTAGACTACATAATAACTTGTCTCACAAAAGCTAAAACTGTAAAAGAAAAAACAGCAGTGTAAGATTTATGTATTTGAGACTGCCAGAGAACTGATTCAGAAATGGAGAATATAATGTTGCAAAACAAAATAGCGAAATGAAATAGTACCAGGATAATGATGAGAAAACTCCAGAAATATATGTTGTAAGGCACAGTCAGTTTATCAGCGTTTAGCCTAAGTCTGATATTTTAACTAGTTATGTTACTACGCAAGTTGCTTAACTTCATTGTCTTTTAATACAAATAGATGACTGACCCAAAGAGTACTGTGATAGTTAAATGCATCAGTACACAGAAAATATTTAGAACATAAAGTATCTTTCACCCAGGATGAACCCAACTGTTTCTGGTTAGTAGTATTATTGCAGAATGAGGAGCAGAATTCTTTAAACAAGTTTGGCAAGTGTGATCCCAGAACATGGGAGGTAGAAGCAGGAAGATCAAGAGTTTATATAGAGCTGGGCAGTGGTGGCGCAACCTGTAATCCTAGTACTTGGGAGGCAGAGGCAGGCGGATTTCTGAGTTCGAGAACCAGCCTGGTCTACAGAGTGAATTCCAGGACATCCAGGGCTACACAGAGAAACCCTGTCTCAAAAAAAAAAAAAAAAACCAAGAACCAAAAAACAACAACAACAACAACAACAACAAAAAAAAAGTTTATATAGCAACATAAGAGATTAAGAGAAACCCACTTATCATTTCTTCTAAATGGAACATTTAAATCTGTCCTCATTACCCCAGGTTTCTTTTTGACTCTGTTTATCTCTTACTTGACTGTTTTGCACAAAGAAAAGAGCAGAGGCTGAGAAATAGTAAGCAAACATGTTCCCTGAACATTATTCTAATTAAGGTTCTGAGAAAGGAATTGTCTTGATTGTCCTATACATTCTCCTATAAATAAAGAAAGAAACAGTGCTAGCCCTGGTGGTACATGCATGTATTCCCAGTTTTGTGGAGGTCAAAGTAAGAGAATTGTGAGTTCAAGGCCTGCTTAGGCTGTAATAGAGAACTCAAAATCAGTCCATGAGACTTACAAGAGTATTTCTCCAACTAAACAGTTTTAATTGGCTAGGATATCTCAATGGAAGAACATTTATTTGTCTAACATGTGCAAGGCAATAGACTCAATCTCTTGCATCATAAAAGAAAATGGCTGAGTACATACAAAATGGCACTGTAGAAACTGGAGATTTGAACATTTTTTTCTTCTCTCAAAGTTCATAGCAGATGCTGAGGAAAAGACAACAAATACATAATCAATGACAAAATTGGACAATGTTGTTAAAATGTTTAAATTCACATCTTACCCCTTCTAGATTAATGTTAGGAGCCATGCTACCTGAGTTGTGTGCTACTTAGAAAAGTGCAAGAATGCAGAACATTGAGGGAAGAGAATAAACAGTGCAGCCAATTAGAGTTAAACAGATTATCTGAGTTGTTTCACATGAGCAAGGGTATCTTTAAGGCTGTCGCATGTCAAATAAAACTATGACAATGCTTCAAATGTGACGAAAAATCTGAGTAGATTCATAGTCAGGTTTTTGATAACCACTTGGGGGTTTTGGAAAGTAATTGAAAGGAGGAACTACAGGGAATAGCATGACATCTTAGAATTAGAAGATAATACCTTAAACTGGGCCAGAAAGGGCTCTGTTTTTGCCCCTCCCCATTTTACAATTTTGAAATCCCACCCCCAAAATTAATAGCAAAATAAATAACTTGAGGAGGTGCATACTACAGAAATACATATTGTAGATGAATAAAACAAAGCCTAAAATTTCCTTATATATGATTTGGACCTCTGAGAAATGCGTACTCCAGCGCCCTCTGCTGAATTCTTATGTCTATTTTCCTAAATCCTTGTGACGCAGTTTCGGATTCAAAGCGAAACTGGCAAGGACCCTGCATCACAGACACTACAGGGTCCCTAGCAGTTGCATTGAGGGGATTGGCCAAGACCTTAATGTCTGGTTTGGGTTGGCGGTCCACTGTAGAGTAAGCTCATGTTTTTGGAAAATTAGATGTCCATACGCATTAAGAATAAAGCTGTTTTCTTTACAGAGCAGCAGTCCAGCAGGTGGAGACAGAGGGTTACAAGAAGGACTCTGCTTCTCCGAAATTTCTAGAACTGGACTGCTTTATCAGAGTTTAAGGCTGTGTTCCAGTTTTTCAATGATGAAATTAATCTTTGGCGCTATTTCTTTTATTATTTCCGTCAGAGTTTCCAGAATAACCTACACTGCAAGGATTTTAAGCAGTGGTGTAGTGAATAGTAAACAAACACATACACATTCAAATTTGTGCACTTTGTTGGAGGGAGTGGGTTTACCTTTCATTAGATTTTCACAAAGCATTTGTTTGGTAAGTGCTTGAATTAGATGACAGAGCCCTGGGCAATTGATAGCACACCATAATGGCTTTGCTGGATTCTAGAGCCAAACTCTCTTTCTAATATTTACTAGGCTTGTTCCTAGCTTGCGATCCCAGGCAATGTCCCCAGCTTGTCTCAGACATAGTTGTCTCATCCATAAAGTGGGGTTACTAGTGGTGTTAATGAAATAGCTGGTGGACATGAGTCTAGGCTTTCCCAAGAGTTCAGTAACTCTTGTCAACTTTTTAACATGTCATGTCGATATAGACTTTCAAAATCCATTATCCCCTTTGATGTTAAATACAACTGTATGAAACATGTTTGCATATAACAAAATGTGAGATAGGTTAAATAATTTGTACAAGATCATGCCGTCAAATTAATGACCAAATGGAATTCTAGGATTCTTTAAATACAAAAAAGGAAACCTTTACCATGATTGACTGCTATAAAAACCTTGTATTAATGATTTAAGCCTAAATTCTGACTCTGAATTTCATTTTACAGTTGAAAAAAAGAGATATCTAATATGGTGCTTTGTCGAGTCTTGGCTTAAACATGTATTACAAGAGGCAAAACATATCCTAGAAGAATCCAGTATAGCTTTTAGAAAGATAACTTCATTGCAATGTGTTTTGTAAACACTGAGAATTCTCTTATGATTTTACATATTTGAAAACTTTCCTTATATTCATAACTATATATGGTATGCATACCTGATGACATTTTTAGATGTAAGAAAGAATGAAGTTATGTAGTTTGCAGGAATATGAATGCAACTAGAGATAATCATATTAAAAAGTCTTACAATACAAATATTGTATGTTTGCATTGCAAAAATCGTGTGTATATATGTTATGAAAGTAGTAATACAGCTAGCTATCTTAGGGACAATGAAGACTAATAGTGATGAGAAAGGAAGGGGGTAAGAAGATATGGGGAGTAATATATCCAATATACCAGTATATACTTATATGGAAAAATTCTGTATGTATCATGTACAATGAATGTACAAAATGACCTTTCCTTGAGACAGGGTCTCGTTACATAGTCCTGGCTGTCCTGGAATTCACTATGTAGATCAGACATGGCTCAAACTTACAGAGATCCACCTGTCTTTGCCTCCTAAGTGCTAGGACTAAAGGTAGGTACCATAATGCTCAGCCTACAAAATTATTTTTCTTTCTTTTTTAAAATTTATTTTCTATATTCTTTGTTTACATTCCAAATGATTTTCCCTTTCCCAGTTCCCCCCTCCCCATAAGTCCCATTGGCCCCCCTCCCAATTCCATTCTCCAATAAACCCCTTCCTACTTCTCTGTCTTGGTAATCCCCTACAATGATGCATCAAGTAAAGCTTTCCTTGATATTGATCTCTTGCAAACTTCCCCCTCATCAATTTCTAATCTTGATCTCCTTTCTTTCTCAATAAGCTTAGAGGAAAATTTTTCAGCTAGGGTTTCAAAGCCTTCAGTTCTGATTTACCCATTAGCCTTAATGCATCTTAGCTGTGTCAGTCTCATTGACAAGACCAATAAGTGCTACTCAGAATTTGTGTGTCCTTCTATGGGACACAATGAAAGCAGTGCTAAGAGGAAAACTCATAGCTCTAAGTGCATCCAAAAAGAAACTGGAGAGAGCATACACTAGCAGCTTAACAGCACACCTTAAAGCCCTGCAACAAAAAGAAGCTAATTCACCCAGGAGGAGTAAAAGACAGGAAATCATCAAACTCAGGGCTGAAATCAATCAAGTAGAAACAACGAAAACCATACAAAGATTTAACAAAACCAGGACTTGGTTCTTTGAGAAAATCAACAAGATAGATAAACTCTTAGCCAGACTAACCAAAGGACACAGAGACAGTATCCAAATTAACAAAATTAGAAATGAAAAGGGGGACATAACAACAGTACCAGAGGAAATTCAAAAGATCATCAGATCCTACTAAAAAAGTCTATACTCAACACAACTGGAGAATCTGGAGGAAATGGACAATTTCCTAGACATATACCAAATACCAAAATTAAATCAGGATCAATTAGATCAGCTAAACAGTCCCATAACCCCTAGAGAAATAGAAAGCCTCACAACCAAAAAAAGTACAGGACCAGATGGTTTTAGTGCAGAATTCTACCAGACATTCAAAGAAGACTTAACACCAATACTCTTCAAACTATTCCACAAAATAGAAACAGAAGGGACACTGCCCAACTCGTTCTTCAAAGCCACAATTATGCTGATACGAAAACCACACAAAAATCCAACAAAGAAAGAGAACTACAGGTCAATTTCCCTTATGAATATCGATGCAAAAATAGTAAATAAAATTCTTGCCAACCGAATCCAAGAGCACATCAAAATGATCATTCACCATGATCAAATAGGCTTCATGCCAGGGATGCAGGGATGGTTCAATATGCAGAAATCCATCAATGTTATCCACTACATAAACAGACTAAAAGAAAAAAAAAACACATGGTCAACTCATTAGATGCTGAAAAAGCATTCGACAAAATTCAGCATCCTTTCATGCTAAAAGTCTTGGAAAGAGCAGGAATTCAAGGCCCATACATAAACATAGTAAAAGAAATCTACAGCAAACCAATAGCCAACATCAAAATAAATGGAGAGAAACTGGAAGCAATCCCACTAAAATCAGGGACTAGACAAGGCTGCCCTCTCTCTCCATATTTTTTCAATATAGTACTTGAAGTTCTAGCAAGAGCAATTAGACAAAATAAGGAAGTCAAAGGGATACAAATTGGAAAGGAAGAAGTCAAAGTATCATTATTTGCAGACGATATGATAGTCTACTTAAGCGATCCAAAAAACTTCACCAGAGAACTTCTACAGCTGATAAACAACTTCAGCAAAGTGGCTGGTTATAAAATCAACTCAAGCAAATCAGTAGCCTTCCTGCACTCAAAGGAAAAGCAGGCTGAGAAAGAAATTAGGGAAATAACAACCTTCACAATAGCCACAAACAACATAAAGTACCTTGGCATGACTCTAACCAAACAAGCGAAAGGTCTATATGACAGGAACTTCAAGTCCTTGAAGAAAGAAATCAAAGAAGACCCCAGAAGATGGAAAATATTTCTTTCTCTTGGATTGGCAGGATTAATATAGTAAAAATGGCCATCTTGCCAAAAGAAATCTACAGATTCAATGCAATCCCCATCAAAATCCCAAATCAATTCTTTATAGATATAGAACGAGCAATTCTCAAATTCATTTGGAGAAACAAAAAACCCAGGATAGCTAAAACTATTCTGAGCAATAAAAGGACTTCTTGGGGAATCAATATGCCTGACCTCAAGCAGTACTACAGAGCAGATGTGTTAAAAAAAAAACTGCATGTTATTGGTACAGCAACAGGCAAGTAGATCAATGGAATAGAACTGAAGATCCAGAAATGAACCCACAGAGTGATGGTCACTTGATCTCTGATAAAGGAGCTACAACCATCCAGTGGAAAAAAGATAGCCTTTTCAACAAATGATGCTGGTTCAACTGGAGGTCAACATGCAGAAGAATGCAAATTGACCCACTCTTATCACCTTGCACTAAGATCAACTCCAAGTGGATCAAGGACCTCCACATAAAACCAGACACACTGAAACTAATAGAAAAGAAACTGGGGAAGACCCTGGAGGACATGGGCACAGGAGGAAAGTTCCTGCACAGAGTACCAATAGCTTATGCTCTAAGATCAAGAATTGATAAATGGGACTTCATAAAATTACAAAGTTTCTGTAAGGCAAAGGACACTGTCAGAAGGACAAAACGGCAACCAACAAATTGGGAAAAGATCTTCACCAACCCCACATCCGACAGAGGGCTAATATCCAATATATACAAAGAACTCAAGAAGTTAGACCCCAAAGAACCAAATAACCCTATTAAAAATGGCGTACAGAGCTAAACAAAGAATTGTCACCAGAAGAAATTCGGATGCCTGAAAAACACCTTAAGAGATGTTCAACATCATTAGTCATCAGGGAAATGCAAATCAAAACAACCCTGAGATTCCACCTCACACCAGTCAGAATGGCTAAGATTAAAAATTCAGGAGACAACAGGTGCTGGCGAGGATGTGGAGAAAGAGGAACACTCCTCCACTCTTGGTGGGATTGCAAGATGGTACAACTGCTCTGGAAATCAGTCTGGCGGTTCCTCAGAAAATTGGGCATAACACTTCCAGAGGACCCTGTCATACCACTCCTGTGCATATACCCAGAGGATTCCCCTGAATACAATAAAGACACATGCTCCCCTATGTTCATTGCAGCCTTGCTTATAATAGCCAGAAGTTGGAAGGAGCCCAGATCTCCCTCAAAGGAGGAATGGATACAGAAAATGTGGTATATTTATACAATAGAATACTACCCAGCAATTAAAATTAACGAATTCATGCAATTTGTAGGCAAATTGTTGGATCTGGAAAATATCATCCTAAGTGAGTTAACCCAATCACAAAAGAATGCACATGAAATGCAATCACTCATAAGTGGATATTAATGAGCCCAGAAGCCCTAAATACTCAAGGCACAATTAGCAAGTCAAATGATTCCCAAGAAGAAGAAAGGAAAGGACCCTGGGACTGAAAAGATTGGATCCAGTTTTGTAGGAGTGTACCAGATCAGAGAAATAGTGGGGGGGGGTGATTGGGGAATAGTTAGGGGGTAGAGGACTTATGGGACATATGGTGTGGGGGGAAACTGGGAAGGGGAAAACCTTTGGAATGTAAACAAAGAATATAGAATATAGAATAAAAAAGATTATAGAATAAAAAATAGAATTTGTCTGTCCTAACCTATGCATTATTTTTCATCGTGTTACCCCTTGAACTCTAATATCATATTACTTTTAGTTTTCTTTAGTATCTGTCTTTTTCCTCACCCTTTCCCTGTGTGGTTTATTGTCTACTTCATATGTGTTGTTGTTCTAGTTATATCCTTAGCCCTCTCTTAGTCTTATGAGTCTCTGAGTCTCTGGATGATCTCACCCCTCACTCACCTTCAACCAATGCTTGAAGCTAATGGCTAATCACTTTAAGACCACAGTCCAATCATCTTGCCATAACTCCAGATTATTACATCCAACTGCCTATGATATATCTCGAAAGCATCGCCATGCTCTCCTAAAACTAAACTAATCATTTCCCCTTCATTTCAAATCTAAGATACTACATTGAAATGGTTTGCCTAAATCAGAAATTGGCTATAATTCTTAAGAAATGTTGTTGGGTCCTTGGAGCCTCTCACTTCCCTGGCAACTGGTACATTCTAGTGGCTACCCCCAATGTACCCATACCCCACTGCTACATGTTTCTATTCACTTTTCTGTCTGTCTCTTCCCATACCTGATCCTGTTCCCCTTTTTTCCCTCCCCCTACTTTCTTCCTCCCACATACCTACCTCCCTCTAGCTCCTATGATCATTGTGTTCCCCATTTTATGTAGGATTGAAGCATCTATACTTTGGTCTTTCCTCTTCTTAAGCATTATATGGATTGTATCATGGGAATTCTGAGCTTTTGGTCCCTGGACCCAACACAATGACTTTAGCTAAAATACCCAACAAAGGGGTGATACAACCTGTAGAGATCACCTCCAGTATATAGGCACAGCCCCCAGTTCAGGGATAGGGCCATCATTTCAATATTTTTAACCCAGAAATGTTCCTGTCCAAAGGAAATAAAGGGACAAAAATTGGAACAGAGACTGAAGGAAAGGCCATCCAGAGACTGTTTCACCTAGTGATTTATCCCATCTGCAGACACCAAATCCCTACACTATTACTGATGCCCAAGCAGGTCTTGCTGACAGGAGCCTGATATGGCTGTTCCCTGATTGGTTCTACCTGATGCAGATACTCACAGACAACCATCAGACTCAGCCCACGGACCCCAATGGAAGAGCTAGGGTAAGTCCTGAAAGAGCTGAAGAAGACTGCAACCCTATAGGAAGAACAATATCAAGTAACTGGACCACCCAGAGCTCCCAGGCTCCAAACCACTAAACAAAGAGTATACATGGATGTATCCATGGCTCCAGATACATATTTAGCAGAGGATGGCCTTATCTGACATCAAAGGCAGGGTATGCCCTTGGTCCTATGGCTTGATGGCCCAGCATAGTGAGAGATGGGAGTAGGTGAGTGTGTGGAGGAGCACCCTCATAGAGGCAAAGGGAAGGGGGAGATGGGATATGGGATGGGGGGTGTAGATGGGTTAAGGGGAAGAGGGACATCATTTGAAATGTAAACAACTACCGGGCAGTGGTGGCACATGCCTTTAATCCCAGCGCTTGGGAGGCAGAGCCAGGCAGATTTCTGAGTTCGAGGCCAGCCTGGTCTACAGAGCAAGTTCCAGGACAGCCGGGGCTGCACAGAGAAACCCTGTCTCAAAAACCCAAAAAACAAAATAATAATGAAATGTAAACAGCTAAAATGACTAATAAAAATAAATGTTGTAATTACTGAATTAACACTAATACATTATTTTCTCCTTCCAGTATTTTATTCCTTTTGAAAATTGAATATATAATCTTACTATTTCCCCTTTTCTTTAAAACACACACAGATGCATACACACACACAAACATACACACAACACACTGTGTTTGCTGGTGTGTGTGTGTGTGTGTGTGTGTGTGTGTGTGTGTATGATTTCAGGGCTGGCCAATTTATATTGGATAACAAATTAAGGGATTTACCCCTAGAAAGGCAGAATTCTTTAGTGACCTATAGTGCTTTGTATAGGGATGGAGATCTATAAGATATTCCCTTCCATGTTAGCATGCTTATTAGAGTTGTAGTTCTTCAAATCTTATTTGGGCAGTCATATAATTGATATATCATGCATGAAGTTTTCTTGTAATTTCTAGGAATCACAATCCTATAGCAAATTTCCTGACCCTCTGGACCTTACAATCATTCTACGATCTGTTCCAATATATTCCCTGAGCCTTATGTAGATGTAGGAGTTGGGTTGTAGCTGTATAAAATGGTGCTGAGTACCATATGATCAGCTGTTTTCTATATTTTGTGCAGTTCTTTTCTGTATTGGTATCCATAGGTTACAAAAAGAAGGATCTTTGAATATGTATAAGGGCTTTATATATTTCTGGTATAAGAATAAGTATTCAGAATGCAGTTAGAAATTAGTTTAGAAAGATGGAAGTAAAAACTTTTTTGTCCAAGATCCATGTCTTCACTAGCTCTGGGTAGTTGGTTATATTTACAATACCAGGCATGATTTGGTTAGTTGAGTATATTTACAATACCAGGCATGATTTGGTTAGTTGAGTATATTTATAATACCAGGCATGATTTGCTAACTGTTGAATGACACTTAAGTACAATTAGACAGCTGTTGGTACGAGTAGAGAATACCACTATTAAACCCTTGGAGATATATCACCATGATGCTTATTGTTGTGGTTTGTAGACACCACAGCTCATTTGGACCATTTATTGTTTCTCTTTCCAGTATTATAAATGTTGATCTTTAGAGAGGATGCTTTCAAATTTTATAGAGTCCAGATCCTCCAATGTCTGAGTACAAAGTGCATGACATCTTCACCAAGATAAACTTACCCTCAACCTCTGGGAGGTAACCATGAGCAACAGCAATAGCACATATGGTTCTGGGAATCTCTTGTGTTCCCTTTGACCAAAAAAATCAAAATGGGTTTCTAATATCATTTGTTAGATATTCTATGACTCTGTGGGGGGAAATTGCCAGCCCAAGTGATATAATTTCATTTAAACTGTACATGTATGTGTGTATACATGCATTTATATGTATTATTTCTAATTACTCTTCATGATGTTTTCAAGTATATTTAATGCTATTTCTCCCTCCTACCACCCACTCCTTCTGTATAGAACTTCAATACTTCAGTCCTTCTTAAATAGGGTACAAAATACCCATAGGAAGAAATACAGAGAAAAAGTGTGGAGCAGAGACTGAAGGAAAGACCATCCAGAAACTGCCCTACTTAGAGATCCATACCATATACAGTTACCAAACCCAGACACTATTGTTGCTGCCAACAAGTACTTGCTGTCAGGAGCCTGATATATCTGTTTCCAGAGAGGTCCTGGCCATGCCTGACAAATACAGAGGGGGATGCTCTCAGCCCACCATTGCACTGAGCACAGGGTCCCAAATGAAGGAGCTAGAGAAAGGACCTAAGGAGCAGAAGGAGTTTAGAGCCCCACAGGAGAAACAACGATATGAACCAACCAGTACTCCCAGAACTCCCAGGGACTTAACCACCAACCAAAGAGTACAGATGGAGGAACCCATGGCTCCAGCCACGTGGGTAGCAGAGGATGGCCTGGTTGGTCATCAATGAGAGGAGAGGGCCTTGAACCTGTGAAGGCTCATTGGCCCAGGGTAGTGGAATGCCAGGTCAGGGGAGCGAGAGTTGGTGAGTTAGTGATCAGGGGGAGGCGGGATGGCATAGGAGGTTTTCAGAGGTGAAATGAGGAAAGTGGATAATATTTGAAATGTAACTAAGGCTTCTTGTATATTCATGGGCATCTCTCTCCTTAGGTTGGGGAAGTTTTCTTCCATAATTTTATAGAAGATATTAGCTGGCCCTTTAACTTGTAAATCTTCACTCTCGTCTATACCTATAATCCTTAGGTTTGGTCTTCTCATAGTGTCTTGGATTTCCTGGATGTTTTGGGTTACCACCTTTTTGCATTTAGTATATCTAATAAAAAGGAAAAATAAAATAAAATAAATTCTCCCTCATTTTTTCTTCATTTTTCTTTTCATACCACTTGTACCCCATTTTTCTCTCTAGTGTCCCTCACATACTCCATTTTTATTTTCATGGTTTTTGAAGCTATTCAAGGTTATATCCTCATAACTGAAGATTTGGAGGTAGGAACATGGATGAAAGACAACACATGATGTTTGTCTTTCTGTATCTGGGTTAACTCACTAAACATACCCAACATAATACTGCTTCCATCCATTTACTTGTAATTTTCTTTATAGCTTTCTTTACCATATCCTATGATGTATATGTATCCATTTTCAGTGAATGTTTATCAGTGAAGAACATGTAAATTTTCCATTTTCTAGCTATTGTAAATAGAGTAGTAGCAAACACAAGTGAGCAAATTTGATAAATTATTTTAATATGAGTTCATAGTACATAAACATGGGGCATAGGAAGTTTCTCAAAATGGAAAATAAGAGGGGGTAACACAGAAAAGTGATATGATTTGCTTCTTATTTCTATTCAACTAGAAATGCCACAGAAGTAATTATAGGCTTATATTTTTCAAAGCCTACTTTTAATATGATTTCATGAATACTTTCATCTCCATTCTAGCCCACCACCCACCAGAGGTAGAAGAAAAGAAAGATTATTAGGATACAAGGAAAGGAGATCTGTTTAGAAATTGTTTGTTAGAGTAAATGCCATCTGTGTTATCAGAAAATCAGCAGTTCAGTCCACAGGAAAAAGTAGCAGCACCTAGACCCTCTTGCAAATACTTCATAAATATACCAGGAAGTCCAGTTTGGTAATGCTGAGATAGCAAACACAAATCAGCAGAGGTGGCACGACCTATCAAAAATAACTAGGCCTCAGCAGAAACTGCAGAAATCATCAGGAGAATCCAGGACCACCAAAGACACCAGGAGACATTCTTTGCTGTGCCCCTCTCAACAAAGCAGAGATTATTGAAGACATGAGAGCAAGATGCATTACAAAGCTAGCAATATAAACAAACCATTCTTCTATCACTGTCCTTTGAGTACTATTTAAATTCCCTCCAAATATCATGTGTCCTCTAAGGGTCTTGCCTCACCATGTGTCTTGCCTCAGCACATGAATCTGTCTTAGCAAAACTCCATGTTAGTCTGTATCAGCTGACATCACTGACAATTTACCCAAGTCCGAGAAAATGGCAAGAAGCCTCAGGAACCTGAAGAGGTTTTTTTTTGTTGTTTTTTTGTTTCTGTAGAGTCATGACAAATGTAGCCCTCCATGACAGTGTAGTGTAAACCTGAATGTCATTAGCGAAAAATCCTTCATTATGAAACCTGCTTATTTTTCAATAGCCACAAACAATATAAAGTATCTTGGTGTGACTCTAACCAAACAAGTAAAAGATTTGTATGACAAAAATTTCAGGTCTCTGAATAAGGAAATTGAAGAAGACCTCAGAAAATGGAAAAATATTCCATGCTCATGGGTTGGCAGGATTAATATAGTTAAAATAGCAATCTTGCCGAAAGCTATATACAGATTCAACACAATCCCCATCAAAATCCCAATGCAGTTCTTCATAGGGATAGAAAGAGCAATTCTCAAATTCATCTGGAATAACAAAAAACCCAGGATAGCTAAAATTATCATCAACAGTAAAAGAACTTCTGGGGTAATCAGTATCCCGGACCTCAAGCAATACTACAGAGCAGTAGTGTTAAAAACTGCATGGTATTGGTACAGTGACAGGGAGGTGGATCAATGGAATAGGATTGAAGATCCAGAACTGAACCCACATATCTAAGGCCAATTGATCTTCGAAAAAGGAGATGAAAACATCCAGTGGAAAAAAGATAGCCTTTTCAACAAATGGTGCTGGCTCAACTGGAGGTCAACATGCAGAAGAATGAGAATTGACCCACACTTATCGCCTTATACTAAGCTCAACTCCAAGTGGATCAAGGACCTCCTCATAAAGCCAGACACACTAAAACTAACAGAAAAGAAACTGGGGAAGACCCTTGAGGACATTGGCTCAGGGGGAAAGTTCCTGAACAGAACACCAATAGCTTATGCTCTAAGATCAAGAATAGACAAATGGGACCTCATAAAATTACAAAGTTTCTGTAAGGCAAAATATACTATCAAAATGATAAATCAGTAACCAGCAAATTGGGAAAAGATCTTCACCTACCCCACATCTGACAGAGGGCTAATATCCAATGTATACAAAGAACTCAAGAAGTTAGACCCCAGAAAACCAAATAACCCTATCCAAAAGTGGGGTACAGAGCTAAACAAAGAATTTTCACCTGAAGAAATTCGGATGGCTGAGAAACACCTTAAAATGTTCAATATCATTAGTCAATAGAGAAATGCAAATCAAAACAACCCTGAGATTTCAACTCACACCAGTCAGAATGGCTAAGATTAAGAACTCAGGAAACAGCAGGTGTTGGTGAGGATGCAGAGAAAGAGGAACACTCCTGCACTGCTAGTGGGACTGCAAGCTGGTACAACCACTCTGGAAATCAGTCTGGCGGTTTGTCAGAAAACTGGACAGGATACTTCTGGAGGACCCTGCCATACCACTCCTGGGCATATACCCAGAAGATTCCCTAGCATGCAATAAGGATACATGCTCCACTATGTTCATAGCAGCCTTATTTATAATAGCCAGAAGCTGGAAAGAATCCAGATGTCCCTCAATGGAGGAATGAATACAAAAAATGTGGTATATATATGCAATGGAGTACTATTCAGCCATTAGAAGCAATGAATTCATGAAATTCTTAGAGAAATGGATGGAGCTGGAGAATATCATACTAAATGAGGTAACCCAGTCTCAAAAGAATACCCATGGTATGCAGTCACTGATAAGTGGATATTAGCCTAGAATCTTGGGACACCAAAGACACAATCCACATACCAAATGATGCCTGACAAGAAGGAAGGAGTGGACCCTGGTGCTGGAAAGGTTCAAAGCATCAGTGTAGGAGAATACCAGAACAGGGAAGTGGGAAGGGGTGGATGGGGGAACAGGAGGAGGGAAAAGGGCATGTGGGACCTTTGGGGGGCAGGGAAGGAAAAGGGAAATGAAATGTAAATATAGAATATATCCAATAAAAATTTTAAAAAAATATTACTTTTTTAATATTTATTATATTTCAATGTTGAAATCATCAAGTCCTGAGATTTTCTTTGAGGGACTTTTGACTACTGATTTAATTTCCTTATCTGTTTTTTCTAGTTCCATTGGTCATAGTGATTCCTTATCAGATTGTATACTTGTAATAATTTACCATTTCTCTTAGGTGATTTATTTTGTTGTCTTATATTTTTATAGCAGTTTATTTGATCTTCATATTTTGTGATATTTGTAAAATTGAATGGTCATCTTTTTCATTTACAGTTTTATTTGAGTCTCCTGTTCTTAGGATAAAATAATGGAAGTTTTGTTTATCTTAAATAAAAATCAGATTTAATATGAAAAAAAAACAAGCATCCTTTAACCTTTTTCGACTTCAACAAAACTTTCCTTCATATCTCTGCTTTGGCATAACATCATTCGACACAACTGATTTTCCTAAGAAACCAGAAGTTTCTACTTCATGTGTTGCTCTGAGTTGTGAATAATACTAGGAGTACATTTAGCATGTAAAAGGGTAATCTTATTTGAGATGGAACAAGTATATAAATTCAGTTTTGATTTCTTTAAGTATAGTAAAAAAAAATGGTACTTATTAAGATCAGTGACATATTAATTTAAGTCCCGCTTAGTTATTGAAAACTAGCATGTGGATGAAATCACATAATGGATTCAGAAAAGAAGGGAGTTAAAGTATGAATCTCAAAGATGATTAACATTCAACTACTTGATGGAGGAATGGGAGCTGACAATGAATACTGAGATATAACATGTAGAGACATCAGAATAAACCCAGTAGCAACTAATTTCTCAGAAGCAAAGAGAAGGGTATATTTTTTAAAAAAAGAAAACAGTTTAAAGATAAGAAATAAAGAATATATACAATAGATATATATTATAACATGCATATAATATATATTATAAAATTCTCAAGATTTTGCAATAGTTAGGATTGAATGATGCTTTGAAATAAGAAACCAAATAAACAAATATATCACAGACTCATGAATTATTTGTGTGTTTATTTTTTGTTTTTTTTTTTTTTGGTTTTTTTTTTTGAGACAAGGTTTCTCTGTATAGCCCTGGCTGAACTGGAACTCATTCTGTAGACCAGGCTGGCCTTGAACTCAGAAATCTGCCTGCCTCTGCCTCCCAAGTGCTGGGATTAAAGGCATGCACCACCACCACCTGTCCTTTGTTTTTTGGTTTTTATTTATTTTTTGAATTGTGTGTTCATTAATTATTTGTCAATATACTGTTCCACAAAAAATACTAAAAATATGTAATATTTAAGACAGCTATGTTATTCTTTCCTGCAGGGAGCATGGCAATGTTTCTTTACTTCAGACTAGAGATAGTCAATATATTTATCAGATGAAGAATAGCTTAATAGAAAATATACAGCAACTATACAATGAACTTGTCTTAATAATTGCAAACTCCTTGAATTTTTCGGCTTTCTTAAATATGTCATTTTCTATCCCAGTACATAACTGTACCGACTAGTTTTATATCAGGTTGATGCAATCTATAATCATCTGAAGGAAAGGATGTCAACTGAGAAAATGCCTGCATAAAATCTAGCTGTAGGGCATTTTTAAAATTAATGATTGATGTGGGAGGGTCCAGTTCTTTGTAGATGATGTTATCGATAGGCTGGTTTGAGTTGTATAGGAAAGCAAGTTGATCAAGCCATGTTGATCAAGCCAATAAGCAGCACCCCAAATGTGGTCTCTGTATCAGCTCCTGTTTCCAGGTTTCTCCACTGTTTGAGTTCTTTTGTTTTTAATATATTTATTTACATCCCAAATGCTGCCTCCTTCCAGTCCTCCCTCACAGAGTTCCTCCCCATTCTTCTTCCTCCTTGCCTCTGAGAGTCACTACATGCTTTTGTAAATGAATGCTGTGATATGCTCCCACATTGGTGCATTAAGTCTTTACAGGATTGGGTACATCCTTTCCCACTGAGGCCAGACATGGCTGCCCTCTGCCAGGAACTAGTCCATGTATGCTCATTGGTTGGTGGCTTAGTCTCTTGGAGTACCCAGAGGTCCAGGTTAGTTGACACTGTTGGTCTTCCTGTGGGGTTGCCATCCCTTTCACCTTCTTCACTTCTTATCATAACTCTTCCACAGTGGTCCAACCTCAGTTCAATGGTTGGCTGTGAGTATCTGCATCTGTCTCAGTCAGCTGCTGGGTGGAGCCTCTCAGAGGACAACCAGCACATATCATAGCATCACTTACAGTGTCAGGGATTGTGGTGCCTGTCCATGGAATGGGTCTCAATTTGGGCAAGTCACTGGTTGGCCATTCTCTCAGTCTCTGCTCCATCTTTGTTCTGGCATTTATTTTAGACAGGACAAATTTTGAGTCAAAAGTTTTGTAGCTGAGTTGGTGTTCCCATCCTTCCACTGGGGGTTCTATCTGGCTACTAGAAGTGGTCTCTTCAGGTTCCATATTCCCACTGTTGGAACATCCCACATGCCCAAGACAGGCTGTGCCAGCCAGGCAAATATATATATATCCATTTCTCTTTTTCCTAAAACATAGTCACTACATGATTGTGTAAATGAATGCTGCAACATAACAAACACATGGCTTGTTTGCTAAGGGTGGGAAAAGTCAGAGCTATAGTTTCAGTGCTATCTTGCTCCTGTTTGTGTTCCTGACTTTCTTCAGTGATGGACTATATAAAAGTATAAGCTAAATAAACATTTTTCCTGTGCAACTTGCTTTTGGTAACGGTGTTCCATCATAGCAGTGGTAACACTAACTGGCATAATAAAGCATGCTGGGAGATATTTGCACACAAAGATTATATCAACTCAAATCCCAACTACAGTGGAGTATGTGGCTTGGAAATCATAATTATTTATTAACTAATATCTGTCTTTGAATCTTTTGTCTCACCCTTCTTCAATGCATTTTTCAAAGTATACAACACTATCTGTATCTATAAGAGTTGAGTATTTTATGCAGCTACTAAATTTTTGCTAATGCTTTGAAAATATAAGAGCCTTTGTTTTATCTTAGCAATCTTTGGTAAGGGTTATGTCAAGTCTAATATTCAGAACAAGAAATCTACTCCATGTCACAATAAACTTTGAAAACTGAGTTTAGTATAAATAAAAACATAATATTGCTCAATGTGACTAAAAGTTATTGCTATGGTTTGAATATCTGTCACCTTCCAAGATCATTTTAAAATCTACTTGACATTTTAGCAGCCTTAAAATGTAAGATGTTTAAGTTTATGGGGCATCATGGTTTTTTTTTCATGAATAGATTTATACCATTACCAAAAGAGCAACCTTTCTATGAATAAATACAAATTTGAATGCTTATTGCTGGTCCAGAACCAAGAGTTCCATTTCTTCTTGCTCCTCATCCTTTTGCTATAGCTGTAAGGAGCCAAGGCTCCTAACAAATGTTGGCAACTTGATCATGGAGGTCCTAGCTTCAGAGTTGTGATAAGTAAATTTCTGTTCAGCAAAATTTACCAAGTATATGATATGTTAGCAGAAAAAAATGAATGATACCCAAGTGGCACAGGGAGGTAGCTTAACCACCCAGGAGTGCAGAGAGGACAGACTGCACAAGTAGAACCACCCCTGCCACTCAAATGATCAAGCCCAGGACCCTCTGGCAGAAGCCCTCCAGTTTCTGTCTCTGGCTTGGGACCAACCTCTGCCACCATGCACCATATCCAAGTGGCAAACATAGGTAACTAATGACTCAGGAGTGCAGAGATGCCAGACAGCATGGGTAGGACCACCCCTGCTACTCAAAGAAACAGCCAGAAACTCTGAGGACACAAGGGCCTAGGAGCAGCCTGAGACATGAGTTTTCTGATTTCCACCTGCACCCAGAATTGATCAGAGCCACAGAGCTATATACCTGAATACAACCAAAAGAGAGCAGGTCTCGCAGAAGTACCTACATACTTGTGTACACAGAGAGAACAGGTCTTCCACGAGCACATATACAGAGGTTTGCATAACAGATAAGCCACAGTCAGAGACAACAAGAACAGCTAACACCAAAGATAACCAGATGGCAAAAGGCAAAAACAAGAATATTAAGAACAGAAACCAAGACAGCATGGCACCAACTGACCCAAGTTCTCCCACAACAGCAAATCCTGGCTACCCCAACACACCAGAAAAGTAAGACCTGGATTTAAAAACATATCTCATGATGCTGATAGAGGATTTCAAGAAGGATATAAATAACTCCCTTAAAGAAGTACAGGAGAATATTATTCAACAGGTAGAAACCCTTAAAAAAGGAAACACAAAAATTACTTAAAGAAATACAGGAGATCATCAGTCAACAGGCAGAAGCTCTGAAAGAGGAAACACAAAAATCCTTTAAAGAATTACAGGAAAATAGAAACAAGTGAAGGAACTGAACAAAGCCATCCAGGATCTAAAAACAGAAGTAGAAACAACAAAGAAATCACAACAGGAGACAACTCTGGAGATAGAAAAACTTGGAAAGAAATCAGGAGTCAATGATGCAAACATCAACAACAGAATACAGGAGACAGAAGAAAGAATATCAGGTGCTGAAGATACCATAGATAGCACTGACTCAAAAGTCAAGGAACATGCAAAATGCAAAAAGCATGTAAACCAAAACATCCAGGAAATCAATGACAAAATGAGAAGACCAAACCTAATGATTATAGATATAGAAGAGAGCAAAGATTTAAAACTTAAAGGGCCAGTAAGTATCTTCTACAAAATTATAGAAGAAAACTTCCCTAACCTAAAGAGAGAGATGCCCATGAATATACAAGAAGCCTACAGAACTCCAAACAGACTGGACCAGAACAGAAAGTTCTTCCATCACATAATAATCAAAACACCAAATGTACTAAAAAAAGAAACAGCATTGAAATCTGTAAAAGGCCAAGTAACATATAAAGGAATACCTATCAGAATTACACCAGACTTCTCACCACAGACCATGAAAGCAAGAAGATCCTAGGCAGATTTCATACAGACTCTAAGAGAACACAAATGCCAGCCAAGACTACTATACCCAGCAAAACTCTCAATCACCATAGATGGAGAAACCAAAGCATAAAAATAACATCAAAAATAACATCAAGACAGGGTTTCTCTGTATAGCCCTGGCTGTCAACATCATTAGTCATCAGGGAAATGCAAATCAAAATAAACCTGAGATTCCACCTCACACCAGTCAGAATGGCTAAGATTAAAAACTCAAGAGACAATAGGTGCTGGCGAGGATGTGGAGAAAGAGGAATACTCCTACACTGTTGGTGGGATTGCAAGATGGTACAACTGCTCTGGAAATCAGTCTGGTGGTTCCTCAGAAATTTTGGCATGACACTTCCAGAGGACCCTGTCATACCACTCCTGGGCATATACTCAGAGGATTACCCTGCATGCAACAGAGACACATGGTCCACTATGTTCATAACAGCCTTATTTATAATAGCCAGAATTTGGAAGGAGCCCAGATGTCCCTCAAAGGAGGAATGGATACAGAAAATGTGGTATATTTATACAATGGACTACTACTCAGCAATTAAAAATAATGAATTCATGCAAATTGTAGGCAAATGGTTGGATCTGGAAAATATCATCCTAAGTGAGTTAACCCAATCACAAAAGAATACACATGAAATGCAATCACTGATAAGTGGATATTAATGAGCCCAGAAGCTCTGGATACTCAAGACACAATTAGCAAACCAAAAGAATCCCAAGAAGAAGGAAGGAGAGGACTCTGGTCCTGAAAAGACTGGATCCAGTTATGTAGGAGAGTACCAGAACAGAGAAATGGTGGGGGGGATGGTTGGGGAATGGGTGGGGGGAAGAGGACTTATGAGACATATGGTGAGGGGGGGAATGGGAAAGGGAAAGCCTTTGGAATGTAAACAAAGAATATAGAAAATAAAAATAAAAAATAACATCAAAAATAACAGGAAGCAACAATAACTATTCCTTAATATCTCTTAACATCAATGGACTCAATTCCCCAATAAAAAGAGATAGATTAACAGACTGTATACAAAAACAGGACCCAGCATTTTGATTACATACAGGAAAAACAACTCAGTGTCAAAGACAAACACTACCTCAGAGTAAAAGACTGGAAAACAATTATCTAAGCAAATGGTTCCAGGAAACAAGCTCTTCTAATATTGGATAAAATTGACTTTCAACCAAAAGTCATCAAAAAAGACACAGAAGGATGCTTCATACTCAGCAAAGGAAAAATTGACCAAGAACAACTATGCATTCTGAACATCTATGCTCCAAATGTAAGGACATCCTCATTCATTTAAAAAAAAAAAAGTTTACGAAAGCTCAAAGCACATATTGCACCTCACATGATAATTGTGGGTGATTTCAACACTCCACCCTCCTCAATGGACAGATCAGGGAAACATAAACTAAACAGAGACACAGTGAAACTAACAGAAGTTTTGGACCAAATGGATTTAACAGATATCTATAGAACATTTCATTCTAAATCAAAGGAACATACCTTCTTCTCAACACCTCATGGTACCTTCTCCAAAATTGACCATATAATTGGTCACAAAACAGACCTCAACAGATATAAGAAGATCAAACTTATCCCATGCCTCCTCTCAGATCACTATGGAGTAAGGGTGGTTTTCAATAGCTACAAAAACAATAGTCCACATACACATAGAACCTGAACAATGTTTTACTCAATGATACCTTGGTCAAGGAAGAAATAAGGAAAGAAATCAAAGACTTTAGAATTTAAAGAAAATGAAGACACAATATACCTAAACTTATGGGACACACTGAAAACAGTGCTAAGAGAAAAACTAATAGCTCTGAGTGCATCCAAAAAGAAACTGGAGAGAGCATACACTAGGAGCTTAACAGCACATCTGAAAGCTCTAGAACAGAAAGAAGTGGATACACCCAAGAGGAGTAAAAGGCAGGAAATAATCAAACAAGTAGAAACAAAAAGAACTATACAAAGAGTCAACAAAACCAGAAGCTGGTTCTTTGAGAAAATCAAAGCCATACTAATCAGAGGTCAGAGAGGTAGTATCCAAATTATCAAAATCAGAAATGAAAAGGGAGATATAACAACAGAAACTGAGGAAATTCAAAAAATCATCAGATCCTAATACAAAAGCTTATATTCAACACAACTGGAAAATCTTGATGAAATGGACAATTTCCTCGACAGATACCAAATACCAAAGTTAAATCAGGATCAGATAGACCATCTAAATGGTCCTGTAACCCCTAAAGTAATGAAAGCAGTCATTGAAAGTCTCCCAACCAAAAAAATCACAGGACCACATGGTTTTAGTGCAGAATTATATCAGACCTTCAAAGAAGACCTAATACTCTTCAAACTATTCCACAAAATAGAAACAGAAGGAACACTACCAAATTCGTTCTATGAAGCCACAATTATGCTCATACCAAAACCACACAAAGATCCAACAAAGAAAGAGAACTTCAGACCAATTTCCCTTATGAATATTCATGCAAAAATGCTCAATAAAATTCTTGCCAATTGAATCCATTAACACATCAAAATGATCATTTACCATGATCAAGTAGATTTCATCCCAGGGATGCACGAATGGTTCAATATGAGGAAATCTATCAATGTAATCTACTCCATAAATAAACTCAAAGAAATGCTGAAAAAGCATTTGACAAATTTCAGCATCTTTTCATGTTAAAAGTCATGGAAAGGAGCCAGCCGCCATCTTCCCTTGGGTCACTGCGGACTGCCTGCCAGCGACTGGGTTCAGGTGTGTGGACAGAGACTTGGCTTAGCAACAAATACCCAGTCAGGCCCTTGCTGGCCCCCAGAGCCAGGGGAGGTCGGCAGGAGCTCTGTGTACCTGCAGCTCAGAGGCTGTCCCTGATCACTGGGGACCGGCTAGCGGGCTTGCAGCCGGCCGCCATCTTCCCTAGGGTAACTGCGGACTGCCGGCTGGCGACTGGGTCCAGGTGCTTGGACAGAGACTTAGCCTGGCAAAGAACACCTAGTCAGGCTCTTGCTCACGCCCAGAACCAAAGGAGGTTGGAGATAGGTCTGTGCACCAACAGCTTGGCAGTGCACACAGAGCCAGATCAGCTTGGCAAGCAGTCTCTGCGCCAACCCAAGGGGGCACCAACCTGCTAGTGGGTCGGTGCTTGTAGTACAGCCAAAGGCTGACATCTTGCCTCAGGACACCACAAACAGCTAACATGACAGAGCCATGTGGACTGAGAATACTACCATCTAGGTTCTAGCAGCCCAACCAGGGAACCTCCAATCCTGTATGGAACCCAGTGGTTAGACAGAGCCTTTAGACTCGCCACCATATTGGAGCTGGTGGCCTGAACAGGTCACCATAGAGAACCAACAGAGAAACCCAGGTCACCATAAAGATCTAACAGACTAGCCCAGATCGGTGGAGGAAAAAAAATCTGATTTTTAAGAGCTAGCAACTAGGCAGGCCAGGAGGAGACTGCGGGAGGCCAATTGCAGGTCCAGCAGCGAGCCTCGGGAAGACTTAGATATGGCACTGCAGAGCTGAGGAAGTAACTGAGAGCCCAGTAACTAAAACCTCCCGGTCTCCACCTCGGGAGCTCAGACACCCTCTACTACAGCAGCACCAAATGCCAGGCTCACAGGAGCCTCAAACACCAACCACTAAGAACAAGACCAATTAACTCCAGAGATAAACAGATGGCAAAAGGCAAACATAGGAACGTTACAAACGAAAATCAAGGCAAAATGGCAGTATCAGAACCCAATTCGCCAACCACAGCAAGTCCTGGATACCCTAGCACACCAGAAAAACAAGAGTTGGATATAAAAGCACTGGTCATGGTGCTGCTAGAGGAACACAAAAAAGACATAAACAAATCTCTTAAAGAAATGCAGGGGAACATCGGGAACATCAATAGGGTAGATGCAAACACAAAAATCACTTAAAGAACTACAGGAGAATATGGGTCAACAGACAGAAACCAATAAAGAGGAAATGAGAAAATCAGTTAAAGAAATGCAGGAGAACTTGAAACAACAGCCAGAAGTCACGAAGAGGAAACACAAAAATCTCTTAAAGAATTAGAAGAAAACACAAACAAACAAATGAAGGAACTGAGCAAAACCATCCAAGATCTGAACACAGAGGTAGAAACAACTAAGAAATCACAAAAGGAGGCAACTTTGGAGATAGAAAACCTTGGGAAGAAATCAGGGGCCATAGATGCAAACATCAACAACAGAATACAAGAGATAGAGATAAGAATCTCAGATGCTGAAGATAACATAGTAAACATTGACTCCACAGTCAAAGAAAACACAAAATCCAAAAGGCTTGTAATCCAAAACATCCAGGAAATCCAAGACACAATGAGAAGACCAAACCTAAGGATTATAGGGATAGATGAGAGTGAAGATCTACAACTTAAAGGGCCAGCAAATATCTTTAACAAAATTATGGAAGAAAACTTCCCTAACTTAGAGAGATGCCCATGAATATACAAGAAGCCTACAGAACTCCAAACAGACTGGACCAGAACAGAAATACCTCCCATCACATAATAATCAAAACCCCAAATGTACTAAACAAAGAAAGAATATTAAAGGCAGTAAGAGAAAAAGGCCAAGTAACATATAAAGGAAGACCTATTGGAATCACACCAGACTTCTCTCCAGAAACCATGAAAGCTAGAAGATCCTGGGAAGACCTCATGCAGACCCTAAGAGAACACAAATGCCAGCCAAGACTACTATACCCAGCAAAACTCTCAATCAACATAGATGGAGAAATAAAAATATTCCATGAAAGGACAAAATTTACACAATATCTTTCCACTAACCCAGCTCTACAAAGGATAATAAAAGGAAATCTCCAAGACAAGGAGGGAAACTGCACCCAAGAAAAAGCAAGATAGTAACTTACTTCCATCAATCTCAAAGGAAGATAACTACTCAAAAACAAAAATAACATCAAAAATGACAGGAACAAATAAGCACTATTCCTTAATATATCTTAACATCAATGGACTCAATTCCCCAATAAAAAGACATAGACTAACAGATTGGATACGGAAACAGAACCCTACATTTTGCTGCATACAGGAAACACACCTCAGAGTTAAAGACAAACACTACCTTAGAGTAAAAGGCTGGAGGACAATCTTGCAAGCAAATGGTCGCAGGAAGCGAGCTGGAATAGCCATTCTAATATCAAATAAAATTGACATTCAACCCAAAGTCTTCAAAAGAGACACAGAAGGTTACTTTTTGCTAGTCAAAGGAAGAATCCACCAAGAAGAACTCACAATTCTAAACATCTATGCTCCAAATGCAAGGGTACCCTCATTTGTAAAAGAAACTTTACTAAAGCTCAAAGCACACATTGCACCAAACACAATAATTGTGGGGGACCTCAACACTCCACAGTCCTCAATGTACCAATCAGGAAAACAGAAACTAAACAGGGACACAAGGAAACTCATTGAAACGTTAGACCAATATTTAACAGATATATATATAGAACATTTCATCCTAAAGCAAAAGACTATACCTTTTTCTCAGCGCCTCATGGTACCTTCTCCAAAATCGACCATATAATTGGTCACAAGACAGACCTCAACAAATATAAAAAGATTGAACTAATCCCATGCCTCTTATCAGATCACCATGGAGTAAGAGTGTTCTTCAATAGCAACAAAAATAACAGAAAATCCTCATACACTTGGAGGCTGAACAGTATTCTACTCAATGATACTTTAGTCAAGGAATAAATAAAGAAAGAAATCAAAGACTTTTTAGAATTTAATGAAAATGAAGGTACAACATACCCAATTCTATGGGACACAATGAAAGCAGTGCTAAGAGGAAAACTCAGAGCCCTGAGTGTCTCCAAAAAGAAACAGGAGAGAGCATACTTTAGCACCTGGGCACCTGGATCTATGTATCTGGGTTCATGGCTCCAGATACAAATGTAGCAGAGGATGGCCTTGCCTGACACCAACTGGAGGGGAGGCTTTTGGTCCAGGGGAGGTTTGATGCCCCAATGTATAGGGATGCTGGAGCGGTGGGGCTAGAGCATGTGGGTGGGTGAGGGAGCACTCTCATACAGGCAAAGATGAGGGGGGAGGGCAGATGGGGGATGGGGGATGGGGGAGGGAATAACCAGGAAGTGGAATATCATTTGAGATACAAAGGAATGAAATTGTTAATGAAAAAAGGAAAGAAGAAAACTATAAATACAATGCCTAAAAATAATGCTGAAATATAAGACTAGCAAAGTATTCAAGAATAATACATTAAAAAGCTGAATATTTGTATAATTATATAAATTTAAACTGATGTACTAACAAGCTTTTTAAAAATGCATTTATACATATATATAAATGCATAGAGAAGTTTTTATGGCTATTTTTTAACTATATGTGTAAGAGATTATGTTTGGAGATAGTAGATGAGAAAGAACTAAAAACATTTCAATTTTTATTTTTTTAACAAAAAACAATGTATTAGTTCTTTTCAAATTTTGTACGTGTCTTGATCATATGCATCCCAACTCTTCTCAGATCTTCTCCTCTCCCTAACCTCCCAACTTTTTGTCCTCATTTTTTAAAGCATTTTGTGCTGCCTATATGCGTGTGGATATGTGGTCTTTCAGTAAATCATGGGTAAATTCAGATTTAAAATAAAGATTTAAAATCAAATATTAGTCAAATAAGTTAAAATACCTTAAGTTAGTATCACAAGTTTATTAAGATCACTATCTTAAAGATATAGAAACAAATAAAGTAACTTGAATAAGGCCAGAGTCTGTTGTCCAAACCTGATGTATAAAGGCCAAGAAGCAGAGGCCAAGAAGTAAAAAGAAATGAAAAACTACATTTGGCACTTCATTGCTCTGTCTTATGCAGATGAAACTGAAAAATAGAAAGCAATACAGTGGTACTATAATAGCTCATGCAATCCAGGAACTAATAATAATTATAATGGCTTTGTGTGAATACATGTCAAATCATAACCAAATAGTTTTCAAAGCAAAATTGTACTGTAAATATTTACTCGAACTGGAAGACATATTAAAACCAAATAGAAATATGTAGTATTTTTATAAATAAATTAATATTAATGATGTTTTAATATAGAATCAAAGCATCCCACCTTAATAATATGGTCTATTGTGTCATTTGAAAGTTTTCAGAAGTAAGTAGCATAATTGATACTGAAAATATTACATTTAATTTGGTATAAGTATCACATATACTTCTATATTGGGACTCTGGTTAAAGGCAAAAGCCCAGAAGCCCAAGGGCTTCTTCCCTCCCTTCTTCATTTGCTTACAAAAAACAACATAACAACAAAAAAGCAAACAAAATGAAGACCTAAAACAAAATACCTTAACCAGAGCAGCTCGGGAATGAAGAATTTTTCCCAACTTACAGTTATAGTCTGTCATGAATGGAAGTCAGGGCAAGAACTCAAGGCAGAGAGGCTACTGAGGAACTCAACTTATTGACTTGATCCCCGTGGGTTTTCTGATCTTGCTTTTTTATACACCCCAGGACCACCAGGATTTATACCACCCTCAGTGGGTTAGGTACACCCACATCAATCACTAAGAAAATACTCCATGAACTAGCCTACAGGACAATATGCTGGGGGTATATTCTCAGTTGAGGTTCCCAATTTTCCAGTGACACCAGCTCATGTCAACTTGATGTAGAACCAGCCAGCACACTGAGCGTGCCTAGACATATACTTGTCTAGCACCCTGATTTTTTAAGTAGGTGCTCTGTGACTTTAGCTGATCATAACTCCAAATGGGACTACTATCTTTTCTTTTTGAACAATGACCTCATCCTGTATATTTCTTCTTCAAATTGTCTTTGTCAGAGCATTTTATCACAGCAACAAGAAATAAACAAAAAATGTTTTAAGTAAATTTAGGACTTATCCTTTTGTAGCTTTTGTAGCTACCCCTGTAAAAGACATACCTAAAAGCAATGCAAGAGTTCACCAAATGATGAATAAATAATATTTGTGGTGTTAGTTATGTCAATAGACACTATTCAGCTATAAGGAGAAAGAAGATACTGGAATACATCACAATATGTATGAACTCAAAACCTCTTGAGTGGAAGAAAAAAAAAAACGCAAGAGCTCAAGTTGTTCTATGCCAGTGATATGAGACCTAGAACTGGATGCTTAAAGGACATGGAAAGTGGCAGTTATCACCTAGATCTAGGAAGGATGCTGGGGAGAAATGAGAAACAGGCATTGTTTCTTCTGGGAATGATTAAATTTTTCTGTTATAGTAATGGTTGGATAATGTCTGAGTATACTAAAAACAATTGAATTGTAAGGTTTTTGCTTGTTGGTTTAATTTTTTTCAAACAGGGTCTTTCTGTATCTCCCTTAAACTTACTTTGTAGACCATAATGTCCTAGAACTCCCAGAGATGCACTGGCTTCCGCCTTTCAAGCACTGCTGTTATAGGTGGACACCATTACACCTGGACCAACCAGAAACATTTGGTGGGTGAGTCAATCATTGCAAACTATGGATCAATAACATGGATTTTTTTTAAAAAAAATGGATTTGAATATACCTGTGTAGAAGATTAATAGTGCACAATAACCACGCCATGTTTGAGATGGACAAGCAATCCTATGCTATAATAAAGAGCATATTGTTTAAATAAGATCATTCTGCACACACTCTATGCTTTTTACATATGTGCCTTTATATCAATGGGACCACTGCCTTTTCTGAATTACCTTAATTCTTGTCATTTTCATTTTTAAAATCTTTCCTTGTTTTTTAAATTTTTTGAAAATTTCACAAATGTATTATTTATGTATATCCCATAGTCTCTCTCTCTCACTCCAGGTTCTACTGACAACCTTAAGATAGCTCTCATCTCCCTCCCAACTTCATGTGTTATTTGTAGACTACTCAGTGTACCTGTGTGTATGTATGTGTGTATGTGTGTGTAGTCCTACATATTATCACTTACCATAAAAATGGCATTATTATCTCAGGAGTCACCAAATGTAGAGCTGGATATGAGCTCATGATCCTACAAGCACCTGGTTTTCCAGAAAGACACCAAAAATACACACTGAAAAAAGACAACATCTTCAAGAAGTGTGCTTTAAAAACTGGATATACAGAATAATGAAACTATATGCTTTTCTTTCACATTCCACAAATCTCAACTCTAAATTGATCACCATAATACCTGACACACTGAATATGTTAGAAAAGAAAATACAAATTTTGCTTCAATTTATAAGTACAGGAAAGAATTTTCTATGTAAGATCCCATTAACAAAAATTAAGATTCATAATTTATAAATAAAACCTCATAAAACTAAAAGCTTTTGTATATCAAAGAAAACCATAAGTTAAAGGAAGAGATAGCCTATAGGTTGAGAAAAGATTTATCAGGTATACATATATCTTACAGTGATTGTTATCTAGAATAAACAAAAAAGCTTACATATACATATATATACATATACATATACATATACATATACATATACATATGCAGTGAGAATTTGGCTTCTTGAAAAACACAGAAATAGTATGAAAGTATAGTTTCTTTTATTGAAAGTACAGCTTCATTTTAATCCAAGGAGTCGAATAATGGGGTTGCTTCAGATTGTCCACAGCAGTTGACTATGATTTGCCTCATGTTATAGCAGGGGCATGACTTTGGAATCTGCATATTTTTTCTGCAATTGTGTGATATTTGGAATTCTGGGGATTTTTCAGAGGGTATATAAATGCCAGGTCCTTGAAAGGCAGTGTGAGTTGTTAGTTGGTTGCTGTTGGTTGTGGTTGTTTTCAATTTGTTAAGTAGCAAAGAAATGAGAATAAATTAGATATTCTGATGGCAAAGATCAAACTTGCCTTAAAGAACTCAAGACCTGTAATCAGCAGGAAGTAGTCTAGTTAAAATATTGCTGATATCTACTCTATCCTTTTTTCTCTCCTATCTACCAGAGTGTTTAAAAGGTAGAAAATGGGTGGAGAAGGGTGGAAGAAACAAAAACAACAATGTAGCTGAATCCTGGCTACAATAAATAGAAATAAAATAAATAACCCAATTAAAACAGTCACGAACAACTAAGCAGAAAGCTCTCAAAAGAAGAAATATTTTTTAAATGTTTAACATCTTAGACATCAGAGAAATACAAATTGACATTTCACTCTGAATGGATAATAATAATAATAATAATAATAATAATAATAATAACAATAGACAAAATTGTTATGTATGTGAGAAAAGGGGAATCCTTATTTGCTATTAGTGACACCACTAATATGAAAATCATTTTGGAGGATCCTCAAAAAACTGGGAATAGTTTTATCACATAACTCAGCTATCACACTCCTGGGCATATGCTTAAGACTTTATCATATATTGGAAATTTACTCCTCTTTGTTCATAGCTACTCTATTCACAATATCCAAGATATAGAAACAGCTTAGATGGCTGTCAAATGATGAATGGGGTAATGAAAATGAAATTTTATTAGGCTGTGAAGAAAATGAAATTAGGAGTCTTGAAAATAAAGAGAGCTGAAAATACACATTCTGAGTGAGCCAACTAAACCCAGAAATACAAGCACAAGCGGATCTGTTTCATACACATATTAGAGCCTTGAAATCTTAGATATATACTAATTTTAGTATTTACAAAAGTCAGAAAACTAGTAAGGCTTCATGGGAGGGATTTTAATGGAAGAAAGGGGTAGATTAACCCAGGGACCCACAACTGGTCAACATGCGTAGACTAAGAAAATATAGAATCCTCAACCTGAAATGGGACATATATGTTACACCCTTCCTCAAGGTTCAGTTATTATCATGAGACAATGGAAGTAAAGATTTCAAGAGCAAGTGACAGTATGGATCCATGCAGAAAGCAGTATTTTCTGAACATGAAAAGGCTGTTGCACAAAAACTACAGAATTTACAAATGACTACACAATATTTGCTCAAGACCCAGCCATATAAAATCTCTGCCTGAATGGACAAGTGGAGTCACAACTAAGGAGCTATTGATAAGCAGTGGCTGCTGGACAAGAGCAAGTCAGTTTTCTGTTGTGATATGTTTCTTGAGTGACTACCACCTGTACTCTGGAAGATGCTATAACTGTGGCCATGGTGGCATTTTTGAAGAGGACTTAGTTTAATTCAGAGATGTAAACAAAAAAATGCATAACTGAGGAGTTGGAGAGGTAGTAATATGGGATGGATTTGATCAAAACTCTTTATATTCATTTATAAAATTCTCAAACAGTAAAAAATAAGATTTCATGTATATTTATATCTTAGTCACATCGATCTCTCCCCTTGCCACCCCAAAACATTTCACATTTCTTAGCATTGTTATTGTTTTACAGTTCTCTGAGCTAAATTTAATACTTCCCATATACAAGTGAGGATGGAATAATCTATTAAAGTGTGTATAATTTAAAACTTCTTCCCCTTAAAGAAAAGTATCTCCCCATTCTTCAACTAAATTGACATTAGTTCCTCAACTAGCTAGGACATGAGAACCCCTTTCCTTCCATGCTTGAATTTTTTACACTCTTTATCTTGAGATCTGTGGCAAACTGAAGCTTCAGTTCACATGTGTAACATCCATGTCTTGTCTAGAAGCTTCATTTAACTGAATTATCTCTCATCTTCTGCTTCTTACAGTTTTTCTGCTCCTACTTCTATGACATTCCCTGGGCCTTGGAATATTGAGATACATATTGATATGATATTCTCTGGATGGCTAAGGACTCACACTCACTTATTTTCAGCATTTTAAAAAGCCATGAACTTTGCATTAAGGATTATTCTCTGCAATACAGTCTCTAACCAAGGTTGGGAGTGGCATAAATCTATGGCTATACACATCCATATTTTGAAGGGAGTTTGACAATATTATAGTCTAACAACAAAACATTAATAGGTTGTCACATAGAGTCTGTGGCTTTCACAACCCTGTTTTCTAACCATGATTAAATTACCATGCATGAATTCTTTCCTTTTTAATCATGCCTAAAATCCAGTAGAGAACTGGATTACTCCAATACAATCATACAACACTGTTGTACCAATAGGCACATCTTGACCATCATTGTACCATGCATGATCTAGCACTCAGAAAGACTATTGACCTTTTTTATCCTCCAGTAATGTCTAGCACTATGAAGGCTAGCTAATAAGGGCAGGGTTTCCTTGTCACTTTAAGATTTTTCTTTCTTCCTGTGGCCAAAGTTAGTGGTGTCTTCAGGAGTAGGAACTTTCTCTCTAGTTGTGATGTGCATCAGTATCCATGCTGACAACCTCTGTTGTTTTGACATCCTCACTTACCAATAATTCATATGATGGTAACCTGTGGTGGGCACAGAATTTTGTTTATTTTATACTGAGCCCATGAGAGGTAACCTATGTTTTCTGGAAGTATCATTGTTAACCCAAGTGGGCTAACTATGCTTAACCTATTTTTTTTTTAATTGTGCTTTAGTTAGCTTAGAGGGTGGCTTAACAACAACTAAGGATGTCTGAAGAAGCCTAAGAAATCCCACTAGTTCATAAACTAATTTATTTTTCAGGGGTCAGTGCTGAAGGTTGAACCAAGATCCTTATAATTGAGTCTCATGAATAAGAGGAAAGTGTTCTACTACTGAGCCACAGACAGATTTCTTAAAGACGATAACAATTCTTGCCTTATAGGATTATAAGATTGGATGAGCTTTTTTCCCATGATATTCTAGCTGAGTAAGTTGACTACAGGCAATTTTAGTTGGCAGGAATAATTGAAAGTTGAAATTTTCCAGTAATAGTTCTTCATTTCAGTTTGACTTGACTGTGTTTTTCTATAATAATTTGGGTTCTTTATCATGCGGTGCCACATATTCATGAGGAAATCCCATTGGACTAAAACCAATATGGTTTTTCATAGTTCTATTTCTTATAAATAATAGTTGGACTTACTGGGGATTAGCTTGCTTAAGAATTAACTAACCAGTCAATGTCTACCATGAATATTGGCTTAGAGACAAACATGATCAAATGATCTAGTAAAATGTAAGGTTTTTCTTTGAACAACTGAGATACTTTCTTTTTTTTTTTGCTTTTTTATTTTTTATTTTCTTATTCTTTGTTTACATTCCAAATGATTTCCCCTTTCCCAGTTCCCCACTCCCGATAAGTCCCATAAGCCCTCTTCCCTCCACCCGTTCCCCAATCAAACACCTCCCACTTCTCTGTCCTGGTAATCCCCTACATTGTTGCATCAAAGCTTTCCAGGACCAGGGCCTTCTACTTCCTTCTTCTTGGGGATCATTTGACATGTGAATTGTGTCGGGTATTCAGAGCTTCTGGGCTAATATTCACTTATCAGTGACTGCATTCCATGTGTGTTCTTTTGTGATTGGGTTACCTCACTTAGGATGATATTTTCCAGTTCCAACCATTTGCCTAAGAATTTCATGAATTCATTGTTTTTAATTGCTAAGTAGTATTCCATTATGTAAATATACCACATTTTCTGTATCCATTCCTCCATTAAGGAACATCTGAGTTCTTTGCAGCTTCTGGCTATAATAAATATGACTTCTACAAACATAGTGGAGCATGTGTCCTTATTGCATGCTAGGGAATCCTCTGGGTATATGTCCAGGAGTGGTATAACAGGGTCCTCCAGTAGTACTTAGCCCAGTTTTCTGAGGAACCCCCAAACTGATTTCTAGAGGCATTGTACCAGCTTGCAATCCCACCAGCAGTGGAAGAGTGTTCCTCTTTCTCCACATCCTCTCCAACAGCTTCTGCCTCCTGAGTTTTTAATCTTATGCTCTAAGAATGAGAATTTGCAAATTGGCCCTCATAAAACTGCAAAGCTTCTGTAAGGCAAAGGACACTGTCAATAGGACAAAACTGCAGCCAAAATATTGGGAAAATATCTTTACCAATCCTACATATGATAGAGGGCTAATATCCAAGGTATACAAAGAACTCAAAAACTTACACTCTAGAGTGTCAAATAACCCTATTAAAAAGTATGGTACAGAGCTAAACAGGAAATTCTCAACTGAGGAAACTCAAATGGCTCTGAAGCACCTAAAGAAATGTTCAGCAAGAATGCAAATCGATCCATTCCTATCTCCTTGTACTAAGTTCAACTCCAAGTGGATCAAGAACCTCCACATAAAACCAGACACACTGAAACTAGTAGAAAAGAATCTGGGGAAGAGCCTTGAGCACATGGGCACAGGGGAAAAATTCCTTGTTCTATTCACGAAAATTTCCCCTGTGCCCATGAGTTCAAGGTTCTTCCCCACTTTCTCCTCTATAAGTTTCAGTGTATCTGGTTTTATGTGGAGGTATTTTACCCACTTGAACTTGAGTTTTGTACAAGGAGATAAGAATGGGTCAATTGGCATTTTTCTGCATGCTGACCTCCAGTTGATCCAGCACCATTTGTTAAAAATGCTGGTTTTTTTTTTTTTTTTTTGGTTTTTCGAGACAGGGTTTCTCTGTGTAGCCCTGGCTGTCCTGGAACTAGCTCTGTAGACCAGGCTGGCCTCGAACTCAGAAATCCGCCTGCCTCTGCCTCCCAAGTGCTAGGCTTAAAGGCATACTCCACCACCGCCCGGCAATGCTGTTGTTTTTTACTGGATGTTTTAAGCTCCTTTATGAAATATCAAATGACCATAGGTATGTGGGTTCATATCTGGGTCTTCAATTCTATTCCATTGATCTTCCTGCCTGTCTCCATACCAATACCATAGAGTTTTTATCACTATTGCTGGAAAAAAATTAGGGAAATGACACCCTTCTCAATAGTCACAAATAATATTGCATACCTTGGTGTGAATCTAATCAAGCAAGTGAAAGATCTGTATGACAAGAACTTCAAGCCTCTGAAGAAAAAAAATCATAGAAGATCCCAGAAGATGGAAAGATCTCCCATGCTCATGGATTGAAAGGATTAATCTTGCAAAAATGGCCATCTTGCCGAAAGCAATCTACAGATTCAATGCAATCCCCATCAACATTCCAAATCAAGTCTTCATAGAGCTAGAAAGATCAATCTGCAAATTCATTTGTAATAACAAAAAACCCAGGATAGTGAAAACTATTCTCCAAAACAAAAGATCACCTGGGGAAATCACCATCCCTGATCTCAAGCTCCACTGCAGAGCAATAGTGATACTTTCTACATATGGACCAGAACCTGTGTAGATATAAGGCTCTTGTCACTATGGATGGCACTTGAAAGATGCCTAAGAATACATTTTTAAGGAGAAAATAAACTGGAAAACACTGAGTCTTGATGATATATCTTGAATACTTATAGTCAAGCATGAAGCCATATTTCCTGGAGTACTTCTGTTACTTTTTCAAGAAATATTTGCTGAATTCTTGCCTTTAAATTGTATTAGTTTATTAGTATTATTTATTATTCATGTACACATTTTGACGACTGCTACTTAAGTTTACTATAACTATAGCAAACCTCTAAATTTCAGGTTCTTGGCATGAAAACGAGAATGAAAGTTTTCTTAAGCCCTAGGGTTGTTACAAATCCTAAGTGAGTGAAAATATTTAAACTGTTTTTAATGGTGTGTTGGTAATAAGTGCTTAGAAGATGATATTGTTCATGAAGCTGTTCAAGAACCTTGGAGTAGAACATCTGAAAAACTTTACTGTGCTTTGCTCTCCCATAATAATGCTATTGCATATATATATATAACTGCTGTGCAGCAAGACACATCAAAACATCTCCAAATTCATGCAACCCACTTCTTTTTTGGGAGTATTTCTACCTCAAGACCCAGCTATAACACTACTGGACATACTCCCAAAAGCTGTTCTATCATCCCATGATGACACTTGTTCACCTATATTTATAGCAGCTTTATTTATAATAGTCAGAAACTGGAAATGACATAGATTTCCCTCAACTGAATTATGGATAAAGAAAATGTGCTTCATTTATTAAAAACAAGGACATTAATGGGATTGTGCAGGTAAACAGATGGAACTAGAAAATATCATTCTGAGTGAGGTAGCCCAGACCCAAAAGGACTTTGTATGGTATGTACTCACTCATAAGTGAATATTAGCTATAAAGTACAGGATAACCACACTATAGTTTACAGACCCAAAGAAACCAAATAACAATGAAGGTACAAGGGAGGATGGTTGAATCTCAGGAGCTGAAACAAAATAAATTGTGTAGGTCAATTTGAAGAAGGAACTGGGTGGAGTAGTAGATGGGGAAGGTAGTAGAGTAGGCATGGAGAGAACATATGTAGGGAGAGATAAGAAAAAATCAGCAGGAGCTGGATCTTTGAGAAAATCAACAAGATAGATAAACCCCTAGCCAAACTTACCAAAGGGCACAGAGACAGTATTCAAATTAACAAAATTAGAAATGAAAAGGGGGATATAACAACAGAAACTGAGGAAATTCAAAAAATCATCAGATCCTACTACAAAAGCCTATACTCAACACAACTGGAGAATCTGGAGGAAATGGACAATTTCCTAGACAGAAACCAAATAGCAAAATTAAATCAGGATCAAATAGATCATCTAAACAGACCCATAACCCCCAAAGAAATAGAAGGGGTCATAGAAAGTCTTCCAAACAAAAAAAAAGCACAGGACAAGATGGTTTTAGTGCAGAATTCTATCAGACCTTCAAAGAAGTCCTAATACCAATACTTTTCAAACTATTCCACAAAATAGAAACAGAAGGAACACTACCCAACTCATTCTATGAAGCCACAATTACCCTGATACCAAAACCATAGAAAGATCCAACTAAGAAAGAGAACTACAGGCCAATCTCCCTTATGAATATTGATGCAAAAATACTAAATAAAATACTTGCCAACCGAATCCAAGAACACATCAAAACAATCATTCACCATGATCAAGTTGGCTTGATCCCAGGGATGCAGGGATGGTTCAATATATGGAAATCCATCAACGTAATCCACTACATATACAAACTCAAAGAAAAAAACCACATGGTCATATCATTGGATGCTGAAAAAGCATTTGACAAAGTTCAGCATCCTTTCATGCTAAAAGTCTTGGAAAGAACAGGAATTCAAGGCCCATATCTAAACATAGTAAAAGCAATTTACAGAAGACCGATAGCCAACATCAAAGTAAATGGAGAGAAACTTGAAGCAATCCCACTGAAATCAGGGACTAGACAAGGCTGCCCCCTCTCACCATATCTCTTCAATATAGTACTTGAGGTACTAGCTAGAGCAATTCAACAACATAAGAAAGTCAAAGGGATACAAATTGGAAATGAAGAAGTCAAACTATTACTATTCGCAGATGATATGATAGTATACTTAAGTGACCCAAAAACTCCACCAGAGAACTCCTACAGCTGATAAACAACTTCAGCAAAGTGGCTGGTTATAAAGTCAACTCAAGCAAATCAGTAGCCTTCCTATACGCAAAGGATAAGCAGGCTCAGAAAGAAATTATGGAAATTACACCCTTCACAATAGCCACAAACAATATAAAGTATCTTGGTGTGACTCTAACCAAACAAGTGAAAGATTTATATGACAAAAACTTCAGGTCTCTGAAGAAGGAAATTGAAGAAGACCTCAGAAAATGGAAAACTCTTCCATGCTCGTGGGTTGGCAGGATTAATATAGTTAAAATAGCAATCTTGCCAAAAGCAATATTCAGATTCAATGCAATCCCCATCAAAATCCCAACTCAGTTCTTTATAGAGTTAGAAAGAGCAATTCTCAAATTCATCTGGAATAACAAAAAACCCAGGATAGCTAAAACTACCATCAACAGTAAACGAACTTCTGGGGGAATCAATATCCCGAACCTCAAGCAATACTACAGAGCAGTAGTGTTAAAAACTGCATGGTATTGGTACAGTGACAGGGAAGTAGATCAATGGAATAGGACTGAAGACGCAGAATTGAACCCACACATCTAGGGCCAATTGATCTTCGAAAAAGGAGCTGAAAACATCCAGTGGAAAAAAGATAGCCTTTTCAACAAATGGTGCTGGCTCAACTGGAGGTCAACATGCAGAAGAATGAGAATTGATCCACTCTTATCTCCTTGCACTAAGCTCAACTCCAAGTGGATCAAGGACTTCCACATAAAACAAGACACACTAAAACTAATAGAAAAGAAACTGGGGAAGACCCTTGAGGACATTGGCTCAGGGGGAAAATTCCTGAAGAGAACACCAATAGCTTATGCTCTAAGATCAAGAATAGACAAATGGGACCTCATAAAATTACAAAGTTTCTGTAAGGCAAAAGACACTGTCAAAAGGACAAATGGGCAACCAGCAAATTGGGAAAAGATCTTCACCTACCCCACATCTGACAGAGGGCTAATATCCAATGTATACAAAGAACTCAAGAAGTTAGACCCCAGAAAACCAAATAACCCTATCAAAAATGGGGTACAGAGCTAAACAAAGACTTTTCACCTGAAGAAATTCGGATGGCTGAGAAACACCTTAAAAAATGTTCAACATCATTAGTCATTAGAGAAATGCAAATCAAAACAACCCTGAGATTTCACCTCACACCTGTCAGAATGGCTAGGATTAAAAACTCAGAAGACATCAGGTGTTGGCGAGAATGTGGAGAAAGAGGAACACTCCTCCACTGCTGGTGGGACTGCAAGCTGGTACAACCACTCTGGAAATCAGTCTGGCAGTTCCTCAGAAAACTGGACATGATACTTCCGGAGGACCCAGCCATACCACTCCTGGAAATATACCCAGAAGATTCCCCGGCATGCAATAAGGATACATGCTCCACTATGTTCATAGCAGCCTTAATTATAATAGCGAGAAGCTGGAAAAAACACAGGTGTCCCTCAACGGAGGAATGGATACAAAAAATGTGATATATATATATATATATATATATATATATATATATACACACACACACAATGGAATACTATTCAGCCATTAGAAACAATGAATTCATGAAATTCTTAGAGAAATGGATGGAGCTGGAGAACATCATACTAAGTGAGGTAACCCAGTCTCAAAAGAATACCCATGGTATGCAGTCACTGATGAGTGGATATTAGCCTAGAATCTTGGTACACCAAAGACAAAATTGACATACCAAATGATGTCTGACAATAAGAAAGGAATGGACAGTAGTGCTGGAAAGGATCAAAGCATCAGTGTAGGGGAATACCAGAACAGGGAAGTGGGAAGGGGTGGATGAGGGAACAGGGGGAAGGAAAAGGGCATGTGGGACCTTGGGGGCGTGGGGAAACAAAAAAGGGAAATGAAATGTAAATATAGAATATATCCAATAAACAAATTTAAAAAAAAAAAGAAAAAATCAGCAGTGGAGTGGAGGCAATCTCTAGGACATGCCTGAGACTAAGGGTGGGGTAGGCCCCAAAGGGTTTTTAGGAGCAACTCTAGCTAATGCTACTAGCATTGGGAGATATGGATCCTGAAGTGGCCACTCTCTGTATCCAAGCATAACTCCCAACGGAGGGCCAAGCATTACAATTCATTGAGAAGACAAAAGAAGCTAGTTTGAATCAGTCAACTTGGAGAAGGCTTTGATCCAGAACTGAGTTGAACAAGACAGAGTTCAGAAAGAGCCAGAAAGGATAAGTTATATATAAGTAAGCCTCCAAGAGGACAATTACATCTTATGAATTAAAGTTGCATTTATAACAAAAACCCAGAGATGCTAAGTAACAAGAAAGGCTCATGGGAGTATGCATGGTTCTCTCTAGGATGGGGGAAATAGAATAGATTTTGTGGTTGGACTGGAGGCTCACAGGGATGAGAACAGAAAGGATCAGGCAGGGGAGGGGCAGGCATAGAGGGAGAGAGTATTTGGAAAGATTATTGACTGTAATTTGGGAGCATTTGGGGAGTGATGTAGAAAGCCAGTATAGTGGAAACTCCCTGGAATTCTGTGATATAGTGATTCTAGCAAAGTTTCCTTGTAATGAGGTTCACTATATAAGGATGCAATGAACTGGCCATCTTCCATAACAAGGCAAGACTCCAAGTAGTGGGACTGAGACATCAACCAAGCCACAAAACTTCAACCTACAATCTGTCCTGTCTGCAATACCTGATGGAGAAATAAATGGTGGTATAGAAGTTGTGGGAGTATCCAATTCATGATTGGTCCAACTTATAGCACATTCCAATAGAAGGAGTCCACTCTTCACATTGTCTGGATGGCCAGGAACCAGAGGCAGGACAACCAAGACACCCAGGATAGAACAAATGATGACTGGCCAATAAAGAAGGAAGGAAGGAAAGAAGGAAGGAAGGAAGGAAGGAAGGAAGGAAGGAAGGAAGGAAGGAAGGAAGGAAGGAGAGTCAATGAAATTATTCCCTAAAACTATTTCTACCTAGTCCCTCCAAGCCTTCCCCCTCCCCATCCACTCCTTCTTTGTTTACCTGCAGAAAAGGGCTGGTCTCCCAAAGATATTAACCAAACAGGGCAAATCAAGTTGAAATAAGACTAAGCACCTCCCCACATATCAAAGCAGGGCAAGGCAACCCTGTAGGAGAAACGGGTCGCAAAAATAGTCAAAAGAGTCAGAGACATCCCCTCTTTCCTGTGCTAGCAGTCCCATAAGAAAACCAAGCTATACAACCATAACATATATGCAGAGGGCTTAAGTCAGACCAATGCAGTTTCCATGATTGTTCGTTTTGTCTCAGTCCCTATGAACTCAGCTTAGTTGAATTTATGAGTTTTCTTGTGTCCTTGACTCCTCTGGCTCCTACAATCCTCCATCCCCTTCTTCTATAGGAATTACTGAGCTCTATCTAAACTTTGGCTGTAGTCATTGCATTTGATTCTATCTGTTGATGGATGAAGCTTCTCTGATGATACTAGTGTATCATTAGGAATCATTTCACTGACTTTTTTTCTTTGATTGGGAAATCTGTGCGTCATCTGGCCTCTGGTTTCTGGTCCTACACACAGTATCATGGGTGGGTTAGCTCTTGTGGAATGGGTCTCAAGCTGTACCAATCATTGTTTATCAACTCCTACAATTTCTGTGCCATCTTTACCCCAGCACATCATGTTGCAGGACAATTGTAGATCTAAGTTTTTGCAACTGGGTTGATGTTCCAATCCCTCTACTGGAAGTTTTGCCTGGTTATAAGAGATGGCTGGTTCACTCACACTTCTCATGGACATATACCCAAAAGATGCTCCATCCTTCCACAAAGAAATATGGTCAACTATGTTCATAGCAGCTTTACTCATAATAGCCAGAAACTGGGAACAATCTAAATGTCTCTCAACTGAATAATGAATAACGAAGATGTGGGATATTTACAAAATGGAATATTACTACACTGTTAAATAAAACCAATGACATCATGAAATTTATAGGCAAATAGATGGAACTAGAAAAATAATCATACTGAATCAGGTAGCTCAGACCTAGAAAGGCAAATATGGTATGTACTCACTTACAAGTGGATATTAACTAAAAACTAAAGCACAATTCTGCTACAGTTCATAGACCTAGAGAATCTAAGTAAAAAGTAGTGCTCAAGGCAGAACACATGGATCTCCAGGGGAAGGGGAAATAGAAGATATCTCATAGGTGGTTTGGACCTGAGTGGAGATGGGTACAGGATGGATCAAGTGGGTACAAAGATGGAGGGAGAGAGTACTGGGAGAGAGTACTAGACAACTGAAATTGGTGGGGACAATTCAGGGGTGAGGTAGAAACCTAGTGCAATGGAAACTCCCAGGAATCTACTATGGTGACCCTAGCTAAGATTCATAGTAGTATGGGATAAAGACCCAAAGCACTGTCTTATACCTTAAGAATATTTGTAAACATTCACATACTTAGACATTTATATAAGTTCTTAGGCTTCCATTGCACCTGGACTGGGTTTTCATCAATAGCTTCTCCTGAGCTCTCTTTAGGAACATCAGTCCTGCCACACAGTGCCAAGTCTCAGTTTCTTTCTATGATTATTCCTTGTCCTTTCTAAAACTAACCACTTAGATGACTCATGTATTACAAAGTTTGGTTAGCAGCATAGGGTATATTCTTATATATGGATGCATCAAGGTGCAGCCTTATGACCTTATTAAATGAGCATTACTTTTTAAATCACATCTTTCATAAACCCTGATTTTATGATTTTTTCAGACCAGGAATTACCATAAAAAAATAAAGGATACTGACAAAGGGAGCAAGCATCAGTGAAGGAGAGATGGATATGAGAGCTATCAGGAACTGAATCAGCTTTGACTGTCAGCTGTAGAGCAATTTTCAGACCCTATTAGGATGGAATATTGGTGAAAGGTAGGAGTCTCTTGGATGTTAAACATCCTTATATAAGTGCTATCACAGATAAGTGTAAATAGGAAGAAATCGAAGAGGAGAGAACATGTTTAGGTATAAGAGATTCTTGAATCATTTGTTTGTGCAGTGGCAGAAGTTGCCACCATTGAAAATTGACCATGCCAATTTTGGCCATTGAACTGTACTGAAGTCAAGCTGTTTGTGGTAACACAGTAAGGCTTTAATAAATCTGAGTCCATGGAATTAGACAGAAAGGGTCTCAAAATTAACTCAGCTGAAGGAAATTTTATCAACTACAAGTGGGAGCTAAGAGACAAGTGGGGGAATAGAGAAGCTGTGAGACTTCCAGGAAGCAGCTGAGAGACAGAAGGGACAAGGTCACAGAGGCAGCTTGAAAGGGATTAATGAAGCCATGGGACTTAAAAAGCAGCTCCTAGAGGGAAAAGTCAAGGGAACGGGGAAGGTTCCAATAGAAGGAGACAAGCAAATATCTTTGTAACTAAAGCTGTCCATGTAGTAAGTCCACAGATGGTGTAGCAGGTTCCAGGAGTGAGAGAGGACACTTACTAGGGAGGCAAGGAGAGATAGATGCTTGGAACAGGTGGAGGGAAGAATTGAGAATTGACTCAAGAGGCAAACTCTAGAATCCGGAACAAAATATGATAGGTGGCAGAAGGCACCGGAAAAAAAAATGATCCATGTGAGAGTCACATCAGTCAGTTTGAAATGTTGAGGCATGGGCATGTCTGAAAGATAATTATGGCATCTTCTATCAATGCTACAGAAATTTTACACAATAGTCTTATAAATCTTGAGATAAGATTTGTGACTTAGCAAGATTTTTGAGAGTTAAATCAAAACCAAAATAGCATAAGATGAGTATCCATAGTCCCAAATGGGAACAGATTATTTCTTGATTTTGTTTTGCTTCCTTTCTGTGTCACATAGTCAGGTGGCTCCACTCATAGAGAAAAAAATATTCTGGAGGAGCAAGCATGGTTGGGTCTAGGGAATGGGGAACCATATCCCAACTCCAAAGTTAGCTTTAATTGAAGTGGGACAGCACAAAAGAACAGTCAAATGTATCACATACCTAAAACACACCTAAAGTACACCTGAATTTCTGGAAAATTAAGTAAGTATGATGAGAACAAAGAAGGTTTGGGATTGAAAATCTTTGACTACTGGCTATATAAAGACAGAGGACACTGTCACAGGGAGGTGAGAGACCAACAGGCCAGAGAGGAGATTGGAGAGTGTGTGCCTAGTGTGTGTACCCTGCTCATAGCCTACTACTTTGTTTTCTCCCCCTCAACTAGGTATAGCTCTCTGCTCCCATTTTGTAACAAATTTACAGATCCATCAACTGTAATGTAAAAGATGGGACATTTATACAGTGTGAGTTTGGGGGAGGAAACCAGACAAAAACAAACAGGAATTTAGTGGAGAAAAGAGAAAGATTGAATATAAGGAATGAAGAATGTCTTTCCATTTCACTAATTGCTTCCAGAATTTGTAAAGATTCAAATAATGTTGGGATCTAGGGTACAATTAGGCTGATATTTGGAATAGTTGTCTAAGGAATATTGATAGCAAATTGATTACAAAAGCAAGTAAGTTTAGGGTCAGTCAGGTCCAGTGCCACAAGGAAAGGCCGGAGGTTTTCTGAAAGGCCACCGAAGGGGGAATGAGAGGGTATAGAAGACATTGTTCCTTTCTAATTTTGTTAATTTGTATACTGTCTCTGTGTCCTTTGGTTAGTCTGGCTAAGGGTTTATCTATCTTGTTGATTTTCTCAAAGAACCAGCTCCTGGTCTTGTTGATTCTTTGTATGGTTCTCTTTGTTTCTATTTGATTGATTTCAGCCCTGAGTTTGATGATTTCTTGTCTTCTACTCCTCCTGGGTGAATTAACTTGTTTTTCTTCCAGGGCTTTAAGGTGTGCCGTTAAGCTGCTCTCATCAAACCCAAAAGAAGATAACCTCTCGATTATAAAAAATAAATAAGATAAATAAATATAATTTCAAAAATGTCTGGAGGTAATAATTACTATTCCTTAATATCTCTTAACATCAATCTTAACATCAATGGACTCAATTCCCCAATAAAAAGACATAGATTAACAGACTGGATATGGAAACAGGACCCTACATTTTGCTTCATACAGGAAACACATCTCAGTGTTAAAGACAAACACTGCCTTAGAGTAAAAGGCTGGAAGACAATTTTACAAGCAAATGGTCTCAGGAAACAAGCTGGAGTAGCCATTCTAATATCAGATAAAGTTGACTTCCAACCTAAAATCATCAAAAGAGACTCAGAAGGTCACTTCTTGCTGGCCAAAGGGAAAATCCACCAAGAAGAGCTCTCAATACTGAACATCTATGCTCCAAATGCAAGGGCACCCTCATTCGTAAAAGAAACCTTACTAAAGCTTAAAGCACACATTACACCTAACACAATAATTGTGGGTGACTTCAACACTCCACTCTCCTCAATGGACCGATCAGGAAAGCAGAAACTAAACAGGGACACAGTGAAACTAATTGAAACTCTGGACCAATTGGATTTAACAGATATATATAGAACATTTCATCCTAAAGCTAAAGAATATACCTTTTTCTCAGCACCGCATGGTACCTTCTCCAAAATAAACCATACAATTGGTCACAAGACAGATGTCAACAAATACAAGAAGATTGAGCTCATCCCATGCCTCCTATCAGATCACCATGGAGTAAGAGTGGTCTTTAATAGCAACAAAAACAACAGAAAGCCCAAATACACATGGAAACTGAACAATACTCTACTCAATGACACCTTGGTCAAGGAAGAAATAAAAAAAGAAATCAAAGACTTTTTAGAATTCAATGAAAATGAAGGTACAACCTACCCAAATCTATGGGACACAATTAAAGCAGTGCTAAGAGGAAAACTCATAGCTCTAAGTGCATCCAAAAAGAAACTGGAGAGAGCATACACTAGCAGCTTAACGGCACACCTTAAAGCCCTGGAAGAAAAACACAACCATCCGGTGGAATAAAGATAGCCTTTTCAACAAATGGTGCTGGTTCAACTGGAGGTCAACATGCAGAAGAATGCGAATTGACCCACTCTTATCTCTTTGCACTAAGATCAACTCCAAGTGGATCAAAGACCTCCACATAAAACCAGACACACTGAAACTATTAGAAAAGAAACTTGGGAAGACCCTGGAGGACTTGGGCACAGGGGAAAAGTTCCTGAACAGAATACCAATAGCTTATGCACTAAGATCAAGAATCAACAAATGGGACCTCATAAAATTACAAAGTTTCTGCAAAGCAAAGGACACTGTCAGAAGGACAAAACGGCAACCAACAAGGTGGAAAAAGATCTTCACCAACCCCACATCAGACAGAGGGCTAATATCCAATATATACAAAGAACTCAAGAAGTTAGACCGCAAAGAACCAAATAACCCTATCAAAAAATGGGGCACAGAGCTAAACAAAGAATTTTCACCAGAAGAAATTCGGATGGCCGAGAAACACCTTAAAAGATGTTCAACATCATTAGTCATCAGGGAAATGCAAATCAAAACAACCCTGAGATTCCACCTCACACCAGTCAGAATGGCTAAGATTAAAAACTCAAGAGATAACAAGTGCTGGCGAGGATGTGGAGAAAGAGGAACACTCCTCCACTGTTGGTGGGATTGCAAAATGGTAAAACCGCTCTGGAAATCAGTTTGGCGGTTCCTCAGAAAATTGGGCATGTCACCTCCAGAGGACCCTGGCATACCACTCCTGGGCATATACCCAGAGGATTCCCCTGCATGCAATAAAGACACATGCTCCACTATGTTTATAGCAGCCTTTTTATAATAGCCAGAAATTGGATGGAGCCCAAATATCCCTCAAAGGAGGAATGGATACAGAAAATGTGGTATATTTATACAATGGAATACTACTCAGCAATTAAAAATAATGAATTCATGCAATTTGTAGGTAAATGGTTAGACCTGGAAAATATCATCCTGAGTGAATTAACCCAATCACAAAAGAATGCACATGAAATGCAATCACTGATAAGTGGATATTAATGAGCCCAGAAGCCCTAAATACTCAAGACACAAATAGCAAGTCAAATGATTCCCAAGAAGAAGAAAGGAGAGGACCCTGGGCCTGTAAAGATTGCATCCAGTTTAGTAAAGAAACCGAGGGGAGAGGGGGAATGATTGGGGAATAGTTGGGGGGGAGAGGAACTATGGGAACTATGGTGGGTGGGAACTGGGAAAGGGGAAAGCCTTTGGAATGTAAACATAGAATATAGAAAATAAAAATTAAAAAAAAGACATTGTTCCATGTGATGTGGATTAAAGAAAAATGTCACTTCAACCTGTAGGTGATGGCATCCCCAAGAATCAGGGAGGACTAGAGGAAGACACAAGCTTTTCAATGGATTATCACTGCACAATCAGATATCAGGGCTTTCATAGAGAGGAGGCCAGAAGGAGGGGAAGAGAACTGAATCCTAGGAGAGGGGATCTTATCCAAAGGAAAGGATCAGAAGTTGGGTAGCAAAAGCTCTGAGGGCCTAGAGGAGCTATGGCATTATAGGAAGTTCCAATGGGAAGGCCTAAAGAATCTACAAGATTTTATCTCGAAGAATGGGGGATGGGGCTAGCCATGACTTTAAACACCATATCTGGGGGTATCTCAGTCTCCTAGAGTACTAGAGGGATGCCAAATGCTCAAGGATCACTTCTTCATACTCAGGGAAGCATTAACACCAACCAAAGGTGTAACTTACCTAATTGCTTCTAGTAGATGGAGTGCAGAGTTAGCAGTGAGTGGGAAGCTGAGTCTATTGAGGGTGACCTAGAGATGAAGGATAGGGTCCATGAGCAGCTCATGCCCTGATGGGGAGCACAGAAGAAGGAGAGCCTATCTCAGTCACAGCACCAATGTTAAATATTAGAACTCTGAGAAAAAATGATTCCCTAATGCAAGCGAGAAGGGAAAGGTATCCTGGCAGTCAGAAACCAAGGAATACCACAAAGTCACACTGCTCAGCAAACCTCACACAAGAGGCTTTATGGTAAAGATGCACAAGCATAGCTGCCTCTGCCCAGACAGGAGGCAGTAGACAACTGGGCAGGAGACTGGCTGATATAAGGTTTGTTAGGTCCATCTTTTTGGGTGAGATTTCCAGGATGGGGATTGGTGGGATTTCATGTTCTTAGCTTGGGGGAGTAAGATCAGACATTTTTATCTTAAACCACCTACATCCCTACCCACCAAACTTCAGGATCTTTGTCCAGCCCAATGCCCCCATCACTGTTTCCTCTCTCTAAAACAAGAACAACAACAAAATAGAAATAAACCAAAAGCCAAAAATCAACTAAGATAATACATACACAAAACAAAAGAAAACAAAACACAAAGAGCTCACAGATAAACAACAAACATGGGGTCAGTTTTGTGTTAGTCAACTACTCCAGGGTGTGGGGCCTGTCCTGGAGTATGGTTGAGAGGAAAAAGACTTTTCACTTCCTACCAGGTCTTAATTTCATGGTAAGAGGAAGGATATTGTGCCCATTTTTCCTTCTCAGTGTTGGGATTTTCTCTGGTTTGAGACTGTGCAGGCATTATACATGCTATCACAGTTGCTGTGGATTCATATGTATATCAGTTCTGATGTGTATGAAAGACACTGCTACCTTGGAGGCACCAGGTACCTCCTACCAACAAACCCTTCCATCTACAACATGATCTATTAGAAAAATGTACCGGTGTAAAAATAGTACTAACAAGCAACATTTTTCTTTCTTACATTTGAGGCCCACTTGATGAGAAGTAACCCACACAGACCCTGCTAATGTGGCTGAGAACCTGAGACTAATAAAGTAATGAGGTTAGAGAAAATACTACTAATCGTATTGTCCTAAAGAAATATATTAGGCCCATGATTTGAGTGGAGTGTTTTCTTTACAATTCTTTTTAAAATTCATTTTAAATCCCATTTTTAGTAGCTGATCTGAATTCTTGGACAAATGGATTTCAATTCAGAAAGTTGGTTTCTACACTTATATCATATAGGATATTGCCAATGTTTTTGTCCAGTAATTTTAGTGTCTCATGTTTCATGTTTAGGTCTTTGATCTATTTGTAGTCAGTTTTAGTACAAGATGATATATATGAATATAATTTCATTCTTGTGCACCTAAGTTTTCACAGAGTGCGTGATGCTGTACTAAAGCAGCAATATCTCTAGTCACATTCTAAATATTTGTCCTAATGCACAAAAATAAGTGTAGTCCTTAAGCCTCATCAAGGAAACTTGTTTTTCAATAGACCCAGACCATTATATTTAGAATAGTACTCCATAGTGTATGTGTACGAGATTTTGACTAGACATTTAGGTTGTTTCTGTTTCTTAGCTATTCTGACTTAAAAAGCAAAGATTACAGCTGAACAAATATCTGTGTAATAAGATTTCCAGTCCTTTGGACATACTCCAAGCAGTACCTCAAACAAATTGCAGTACTGTGGAGTCCAGGCCCAGTGGATATGTTCACAAAACTCAGCATCCTTCTCTGCAGATCCTTACTCAACTGTGTTTTTGGCTACTCTAGTCCCAATAACTAAGAGATAGAAATAAACAAAATGTCATTTAGCAGATGAATAGATATTGAAAATATGATACATATGTACAGTAAGACATTTAATATCAAAGAAAAATGGATAGAATGAGAAAACATATTGAGTGAGATATTGCATGCCAAGAAAGAAAAGTGCTGTATATTCTCCTTCATTTGTTTCTCCTATGTTTAAACCTTCAGATGTGAATATATAACCTGGAAAAACTGCAGAAATGAGCAAATAAGAAAGGAAGCCTAGTGGTGTGCTATAGAGATGGAAATATCACGATCAAGGCAATATCATATTTGAAATGGAAAAATGGGATAGAGGCTTTAACTGAAGAGGTTTGAGAAATGAAAATACAGAAGGAACCCTTCCAGTAGGTCCTTCTTGCTGGGACAGGCTGCTAGCTAACCTGCTCCCCTGAATATACTACATCCTGAGGCATCCCAGGAGATCCACTGAACTCAGAGCATCTGGTAGCAACCCTCCCAATGTCCCACAGCTGCCCCTGGGAGTCCAGTGAACTCGGGACCTGTCACCAAAAGCCCTTGTCCATGGAATTCCACTACCCTTCTGGCTGGTCCTTTCTGCTAGAGCAGACTGATAGCTAGTCTAACTCCCTGAAGACACCACATCCTGAGACATCCCATGAGATCAACTGCACACAGGGCAACTAACAACCCAGCCTGAGGCATCCCAGGAGATCTACTGTACACAAGGCAACTGAGCAACTGATCACCAGCTGTCTGCTGCCCTGAAGACACCACAGCTTGAAGGCATCCCAGGAATTCCTCTGTATACAGGGCAACTGGGCAATAGTCACCACAGTCTGAAGACCTCCTGGGGACTTCACAGCACGCAGAGAAACTGATGCTGGAGTTCTGCTGCATGTAGAGAAGCAGAAACCACAGTCCATAGTGCCACCCCCAGAACAGCTTCACAACTTGACTGCTCTTCGGAAGACCCAAGTCTGAAGGTCTCCCAGGGGATCTGCTGCAGCAAACACAACAGATCAGCAGCTTCTATGCCCCTGTGAAGACCACACAGTTGGAAGGCCCTTAGTAGATCTGCTACAACCAGGGCCACAAGCCTACCAGTAGAACTGAAGCAACACAGTGACAACCCAAAGACTATCCAGTGATTCCAGAGAGACACCCAGACCAGCAAACACGAGGGAAAACCACATGGCAAAAGGAATGTATAAGGCCATAAGCAACAGAAGCCAATACAAGTGGGCATTGTCAGAACCCAGTTCTCCTACCACAGCAAGGCCTGAATATGCCAAAATACCTGAAAATCAAGAAGCAAACCTAAAATCCTACCTCATGAAAATAATGAAGTCTTTTAAGGAGGATATACATAACTCACTGAAAGAAATACAAAACACAGATAAAGTCCTTAAAAAGGAAACAAATAAATCCCTTAAAGAAATACAGAAAAGCATAATCAAACAGATGAAGGAATTAAATATAGTGTTCCAAGACCTAAAAGTGGAAGTATAATCAATAAGTGGAGACAAACCTAGAAATGGAAAACCTAGGAAAGAGGTTAGGAATTACAGATGTAAGCATTACCAACATAATACAAGAGATAGAAGAAATAATCTCAGGTGTAGAAGATACCACAGAAGAGATTGATAAAACTTGCAAAGAAAATTCAAAACATAAAAAACTCCTAGCTCAAATAATCCAGAAAATTAAGTATACAATTAAACAACCAAATCTAAGAATTATTGGAATAGAGGAGAACAAAGATTCTCAGCTCAAAGGACCTGAAAACATCTACAACAAAATCATAGAAAAAAACTTCCCCAACCAAAAGAAAGAGATGGCCATAAAGGTACAAAACACCTATAGAACACCAAATAAATGGGACCCTAAAAGAAAGTCTTCTTGTCACATAATAATCAAAATATTTAATGTACAGAACAAACAAAAGAATATTAAAATCTGCAAGGGAATAGGGCCAAGTAACATACAAAGGTAGATCTCTCAAAATTACATGAGACTTCTCAACAGGGACTGTGAAAGCCAGAAGATCCTGGTCAAAGAATGCAAATACCAGGCCAAGCTACTATACCCAGCAAAACTCGCAACATAGATGAAGAAAATAAAATATTTCAGGACAAAACCAAATGCAAACAGCATCTATCTAAGAATTTAACCATAAAGAGGATCCTAGAAAGAGTACTCCAACACAAGAAGCGACTTACACCAAAGAAAGGACAAGATATTAAGCATCTCACAACAAATCAAAAAGGAAAGAATCACAAGCACACACACACATATGGTCACTTGATCTTTAACAAAGGAGCTAAAACCATTAAGTAGAAAAAAAATAGTGCTGGTAGAACTGGAGGACAACCCACAGAAGAATGCAAATCAATCCATTCTTATCTCCTTGTACTAAGCTCAAGTCCAAGTGGATCAAGGACCTCCACATAAAACCAGACACACTGAAACTAATAGAAACTGGGGAAGAGTCTTGAGCACATGGGCACAGGCGAAAATTTCCTGAACAGAACATCAATAGCTAATGCTCTAAGATCAAGAATTGACAAATGGGACCTCGTAAAACTACAAAGTTTTTGTAAGGCAAAGAACACTGTCAAAAGGACAAAATGGAAACCAACAAATCGGGAAAAGATCTTCACCATCCCTACATCTGACAGAGGGCTAATACCCAATATATACAAAGAACTCAAGGAGTTAGACTTCAGAGAGACAAATAACCCTATTAAAAATGGGATACAGAGCTAAACAAAGAATTTTCACCTGAGGAATATCAAATGGCCGAGAAGCACCTAAAGAAATGTTCGACATCCTTAGTCATCAGGAAAATGAAAATCAAAACAACTGTGAGATTTCACCTCATACCAGTCAGAATGGCTAAGATAAAAAACTCAGGAGACAGCAGATGCTGGCTAGGATGTGGAGAAAGAAGAATACTCCTCCACTGCTGGTGGGATTGCAAGCTGTTAAAACTACTCTGAAAATCAGTCTGGCAGTTCCTCAGAAAACTGGGCATGATAGTACCAGAGGACCCTGTTATACAACTCCTGGCCATGTACCCAGAGAATTCTCCAGCATCTAATAAGGACACATGTTCCACTATGTTCATAGCAACACTATTTATAATAGTCAGAAGCTGGAAAGAACCCAGATGTTTGTCAATGGAAATTGATACACGTGAAAGCTTTAGAACATAAAGAAGCTAATACACCCAAGAGGAGTAGAAGGCAGGAAATCATCAAACTCAGGGATGAAATTAATAAAGTGGAAAAAAAGAGAATGATACAAAGAATCAACAAAACCAGAAGCTGGTTCTTTGAGAAAACCAAGAAGATAGATAAACCCTTAGTAAGACTAGCCAAGGGACACAGAGACAATATCCAAATTAACAAAATTAGAAAATAAAAGTGAGATATAACAACAGAAACTGAGGGAATTCAAAAAATCATCAGGTCCTACTACAAAAGCCTATACTCAACGCAATTGGAGAAACTGGATGAAATGGACAATTTCCTAGACAGAAACCAAATACCAAAATTAAACCAGGATCAAATAGATCATCTAAACAATCCCATACCCCCAAGGTAATAGAAGGGGTCATAGAAAGTCTTCCAACCAAAAAAAAGCACAGGACCAGATGGTTTTAGTGCAGAATTCTATCAGACCTTCAAAGAAGTCCTAACACCAATACTCTTCAAACTATTCCACAAAATAGAAACAGAAGGAACACTACACAACTCACCCTACGAAGCCACAATTACGCTGATATCAAAACCAGACAAAGATCCAACAAAGAAAGAGAACTTTAGACCAATTTCCCTTATGAACATCTATGCAAAAATACTAAATAGAGCAGGGGGAGGGAAAAGGGCATGTGGGACCTTTGGGGGGTGGGGAACCAGAAACGGGAAAATGAAATGTAAATATAGAATATATCCAATTAAAAAAATGATCATTCACCATAATCAAGTAGGCTTCATCCCAGGAATGCAGGGATGGTTCAATATACAGAAATCCATCAATGCAATCCACTACATAAACAAACTCAAAGAAAAAAAAAACACATGGTCATTTCATTAGATGCTGAAAACGCATTTGACAAAATTCAGCAGTCTTTCATGCTAAAAGTCTTGAAAAGAACAGGTGCTCAAGGCCCATACCTAAACATAGTAAAAGCAATATACAGCAATCCAGTAGCCAACATCAAACTAAATGGAGAGAAAATTGAAGCAATTCCACTAAAATCAGGGACTAGACAAGGATGCCTACTCTCACCATATCTTTTCAACATAGTACTTGAGGTACTAGCTGGAGCAATTAGAAAACATAAGGAGGTCAAAGGGATACAAATTGGAAAGGAAGAAGTCAAAGTATCACTATTTGCAGATGATATGATAGTATACTTAAGTGACTCCAAAAAAAACTCCACCAGAGAACTCCTACAGATGATAAACCACTTCAGCAATGTGGCTGGTTACAAAATCAACTTAAACAAATCAGTAGTCTTCCTATACTCAAAGGATAAGCAGGCTCAGAAAGAAATTAGGGAAATGACACCCTTCACAATAGCCACAAACAATATAAAGTATCTTGGTGTGACTCTAACCAAACAAGTGAAAGATCTGTATGATAAGAACTTCAGGTCTCTGAAGAAGGAAACTGAAGAAGACATCAGAAAAGAAAAATCTTCCATGCTCATGGATTGGCAGGATTAATATAGTTAAAATGGCCATCTTGCCAAAAGCAATATACAGATTCAACAAAATCCCAACTCAGTTCTTCATAGAGTTAGAAAGAGCAATTCTCAAATTCATCTGGAATAACAAAAACCCCAGGATAGCTAAAACTATTCTCAACAGTAAAATTATTTCTGAAAGAATCAGTATCTCTGACCTCAAGCAATAATACAGAGCAATAGTGTTAAAAACTGCATGGTATTGGTACAGTGATGAGCATGTGGATTAATGGAATAGGATTGAAACCCAGAAATGAACACAGACACACACACACACACACACACACACACACACACACACACACACACGTATGGCCACTTGATCCTTGAGAAGGTGCTGAAAACATCCAGTGGAAAAAGGATAGCCTTTTCACCAAATGGTTCTGGTTCCATTGGAGGTCAGCATGCAGAAGAATGCGAAATCATACTGGCATTTCCTCAGAAAACTAGGCACAACACTTCCAGAGGACCCTGCTATACCACTCCTGGTCATATACCCAGAGGATTCCCCAGCATGTAATAAGGATACATGTTCCACTATGTTCATAGCAGCCCTATTTATAATAGCCAGAAGCTGGAAAGATCCCAGATGTCCCTCAACAGAGGAATGGATACAAGAAATTTGGTTTATATACACAATGGAGTACTATTCAGCCATTAGAAAAAATGAATTCATGAAATTCTAAGACAAATGGATGGAGCTGGAGAACATCATACTAAGTTACATAACCAAGTCTCAAAAGAACACTCATGGTATGCACTCACTGACAAGTAGATATTAGCCTAGAAGCTTGGAATACCCAAAACACAATCCACATATCAAATGATGTCCAAGAAGAAGAAAGGAGTGGCCCCTGGTTCTGGAAAGGTTCAGTGCATCAGTGTAGGGGAATACCAGAACAGGGAAGTGGGAAGGGGTATATGGGGAATCAGGGGGAGGGAAAGGGTTTATGGGACTTTCGTGGAGCAGGGAGCCAAGAAAGGGAAAATCATTTGAAATATAAATAAAGGATATATGGAATTTTAAAAAAAAGTATGTGAATTGATCCATCCTTATGTCCTAGTACTAAGCTCAACTCCAAATGGATCAAGGACCTCCACATAAAGCCAGACATACTGAAAGTAATAGAAAAGAAACTGGGGAAGACCTTTTAGGACAGCAGCATAGGGGGAAAGTTCCTGAACAGAACACCAATAGCTTATGCTCTGAGATCAAGAATTGACAAATGGGACCTCATAAAATTACAAAGTTTCTGTAAGGTAAAGGACACTCTCAAAAGGACAAATCAGCAACCAACAAATTGGGAAAAGATCTTCACCAACCCTACATCTGACAGGGCTAATATCCAATATATACAAAGAACTCAAAAAGTTAGACCCCAGTAAACTAAATAACCCTATTTAAAAATGGGGTACATAACTAAACAAAGAATTTTCAACTGAAGAACCTCAGATGGCTGAGAAGCACCTTAAGAAAGGTTCAACATCATTAGTCATTAGGAAAATGCAATCAGTGTAGGGGAATAACAGAACAGGGAAGTGGGAAGGGGTAGATGGGGGTACAGGAGGAGGGAAAAGGGCTTATGGGACTTTCGAGGAGGGGGAAACCAGGAAAGGGGAAATCATTTGAAATGTAAATAAAGAATATATTGAAAAAAAAGAATGAAGAGAACATTTAGAAAAAAACAATCAAGGCCAGGCAGAGGTAGTGCACAATTCTACCAGACCTTCAAAGAAGACCTATGGGTAGAATTGGAAATTATCATCTGAATTAAGGTAACCCAATCACAAAAGAAAACACATGGTATACACTCACTGATAAGGGTGTATTAGACCAGAAATTTGGAATACCCAAGACACAATTCACATATCAAATGATACCCACAAAAAAGGAAGAACAAAGTACAAATATTCTGGTCCTTCTTAGAAGGGGGAACAAAATACCCACAGGAGATACAGAGACAAATTGTGGAGCAGAGCAGACTCAGAGGGAAAGACCATCTAGAGACTACCCCACCTATGTGTCCATCCCAAATACAGTTACAAAACCCAGACACTATTATTGATGCCCACAAATACTTGCTGACCGGAGTTGGATATAGCTGTCACCTGGGAGGTTCTGCTAGTGCATGACAAATAAAGAGGGGCCACTCTCAGCCAGCATTGAACTGAGCACAGGGTACCCAATAGAACAGCTAGAGAAAAAACCCAAGTTGCTAAAGAGGTTTATAGCACCATAGGAGGAACAACAATATGAGCCACGCAGTACCCCAGAGATCCCAGGGACAAAACCATCCACCAGATAGTGCATATGGTGTTAGCCATGGCTCCAGATGCATAGGCAGCAGGGGATAGCCTTGTTGAACATCAAAGCAAGGAGAGACCCTTGGTCCTGGAAAGTGTGGATGCAGCAGTGTATGAGAATACTAGGATAGGAAATAGGAGAGGGTTGATTGGGGAATAGGGGGAGGGGAGATGGCTTATGAGATTTTCAAGCTATACTACAGAACAACAGTGATAAAAACTGCATAGTATTTGTACAGAGACAGACACATTGATCAATGGATAAAACTGAAGACCCAGACATAAAACCACACACTTATAAACACTTGATCTTTGGTCCAAAGAAGCCAAAAATATACAATGGAAAAAAGAAAGCATCCTCAATAATTGGTGTTGGTCTAACTGGCTGTCTATATGTAGAAAAATGAAAATATTTTTCACCATGCATAACATTCATGTCCAAGTGGATCAAGAATCTCAACATAAAACCAGATTCACTGAATCAAATAGAAGAGAAATTGAGAAAGAGCCTAGAACTCATTGGCATAGGGAAAGATTTTCTAAACAGAATTCCAATGGCTCACACTCTAAGATCAAGAATTGATAAATGGAACCTCATGAAACTAGAAAGCTTTTGTAAGGCAAAGGACATGTTTAGTAAGACAAATCAGCAAACCACAGATTGAGAAAAAAAAATCTTCACTAACCCCACATCTGATAGAGGAGTAATATCCAAAATATATAAAGAACTCAAGAAGCTAACCATCATAAATCCAAACAACCCCATCAAAAAAATGGTATATAATACTAAACAAAATTCATAACAGAGTAATCTCGAAGGACTGAGGAACACTTAAATAAATGTTCAAAGTACTTAGTGATCAGATAAATGCAAATCAAAGCAACCCTGAGATTCCGCCTTAAAGCAATCAGAATGGCTAAGATCCAAACCTCAGGCAACAGGACATGTTGGCAAGGATGTGGAGAAAAAGGAACACTCCTTCATTGTGGGTGGGATTGCAAAGTGGTACAAACACTCTGGAAATCAATCTGGGGGTTCCTCACAAAATTGGAAATAGATCTACCTAATGACCCAGCAATACCACTTTTTGGAATATACTCAAAAGATGCCCTACCATGCCATAGGGGCACATGTTCCACCATGTTCATAGTGACCTTGTTTGTGATAGCCAGAGCTGGATACAACCGATATCAACAGAAGAATGGATACAGAAAATATGGTTCATTTACATTATGGAATGCTACTCAACTATTAAGAATGAGAACATCCTACATTTTGCACACAAATGGACAGAACTAGAAAATTTCATCCTGAATGAAATAACTCAGACCCTAAAGGACATGCATAGTATGTACTCAATAATAAGTAGAAAGTAGCCCAAAAAAGTACAAAATACCGAAAATATAGTCCATAGAACTCAAAAAGGTCAACAAGCTCAAGGGCCCAAATGAGGACACCTCAGTATCAATTGGGAGGGAGAACAAAGCAATCACAAGTGGGGAGGTTGGAAGGGACTTTGGGGGAAGAGAGTGGAGGGGAGAGGAGAACCTGATCTGGTATTGGGTGAGGGGAAAAGGACTGAAGCCTTGAGGGCCAACATAAAGAAAGGAAACAGGCAAATTTGTGAGATAGGAGGTTGGGGGACCCTCCAGTATGCACCAGAGACCTAGGAGGTGAGAGACTCTCCGGATTCAAAGGGAGGGACCTTAGATGAAATGCCTGACAGTTGGAAGAGGGAACTTATAGAACCCACCTCCAGCAGGAAGACATGGCATCAAATGAGGGAGAGGGGGGCCATTCCACAGTCACAACTCTGACCCAAAATTGTTCCTGTCTGAAAGAACTGCAGGGATGGAAGTGGAGAGAAGCCTGAGGAAAAGAAGGTCCAGTGACAGACCGAAAGTGGGATCCAGCTCAAGGGGAGGTCCAAAGGCCTAACACTATTACTGAGGCTATGGAGTGCTCACAAAAATGGAACTAGCATGACCGCATTCTGAAATACACAATAAGCAGCTAAAAGAGTCAGATGAAGATATTTGCACCCAACCAATGGACAGAAGCTGATGACTCCTGTGATTGAGTTAGGGGAATGATGGAAGAAGCTAAGGAGGAGGGCGACCCTGAAGGACAACGAGCAGTGTCAATTATCTTGAACCTCCGAAATCCCTCATACCACCAACTGGACCACCAACCAAGCAGTGTACACCAGCTGATATGAAGCCCCCAACACGTATACAGCAGAGTTCTGCATTGTCTGGGTTCAGTCACAAAAGATGAACCTAACCATCAAAAGACTGGAGGCCCTAGGGAGTGGGGAGGTCTGGTGGAATGAGGTTTGGGGGTGGGGACATCCTCGTGGAGATGAGGTTTGGAGGATAGGGAAAGGGTATGGATTGTATAACAGTTGGAGTGGGGAGGGAATAAAATGTGTAGTGTAAAATAATTAAATAAAAATTTTTAAACAGAAAGAAAAAACAACAAAAAGAAAATAGACAAAAAATGGATAAGTAACTAAGAATATTTTTAAGACAGGAAATCAACCACCTTATTTTACATGTGATTATGTATACATGTGAACATATATACATCATACACACACACACACACATATATATATGTGTGTATATATATATATATATATATATATATATATATATTCTATCAAATAAGTTTATCCAAGGTCCATAGTTAATCTAACAAATTCCTATTATCAGGCAGGAGAAACTTTCTTTTTTTATTGTATTGAATATTTATTTATATGATGTTCAAACAGAATAGACAAAGTTCTTCCATGATTGTCTCTGCAGGTTTCTTTTTTCCTTCATAAAACATAGGTGTCCTGAAGCATGGTAATAATACAGGCTTGGGCTCCAGGAAACTTTCTTTCAAGGTGTTATATTTCAGAGTACAGGGTATTTCTAAATCATTATAAGCTATGGCCTTTGTTCTCGGTTACCTCCTAGAATTTGGACGTAGTGCCCTACTGTTGAAGGCACCACAGACACTGGATGTTGAGGATTTTTGTGGCTCAGACCAAAAAGCTTCCTCCATGAAGACTAGCTTTCACAGTAAAAAATTCCTATGCATTTTGCCAAGAGAGAATGTAATCAATATTCCTATCCAGATGTGGTTCCTATGAATCACAGCAATAACTAGCACTACATATCCTTAATGGAACAATAATGGAACTTGTATCTTAGCAGCAGCCCCACTTTCTATTTGGGTACTAGGCCTACACAACAGAAGAGAAATTATGCCTGGTAATGTAAACTTACCAATTACACGTGGCTAGTGAAGTCATGGATCCTAGAGGAGAATAAATTACTACTTTCCTAAAGCAGTATAATTTCTAATTTCTTTCTACCCTTATAACCACAAGTAAGTGTAGCTCTAGCCTCTCATCCCAAAAGCTTCTTTTTTGATATAGTTAGATACAATTTCAGACCTAGATAAAACTCAGAACAATTGATACATATACAATGCAACCCCTACACCTATGGCTCAAGGAACATTGCAGAAGAGAGGGTGGACAGACTGGAAGAACCAGAAGACCAGAAAATCTGACATGAGATTGTGTCATCTAGAAATCACTGTGAAATCTCAATATCATGGCTGCCTAAAGAAGAAATGAATAAACAAATTTGAATACCAGTTGGCATGCCATGAGCATGGAGGAAATCTCACATGGTCCCAGGATATTAATGACTGTTTAGAGAAAAATTTAATAAAAGAAAGACAAACAACAACAACAAAAGAAACTACAAATGGAAAGAATGGATAAATAACATTAAGAATATTTTTAAAGACAAGAAAGCAATCACCTTATTTTACATATACTTATGATTATGTATACATATGCATATATATTCTATCAAATGTTTATTTCTCTCAGTAAATTCTCACTGAATACCAACTGTTCAGCCATAAAAATTTATGCATATAAGTAGTACTGTATAGACCCAGCAGATATTATTTATATACTTATTTGTATATATGTAAGTGTGTGTGAGCCTGCCTGTAAGTCTGTGTTTGTATGTGCAACAGAGAGAGAAAGAGAGAGAGGATAATTAAAGAAAAAAAGAGATGTGCTTTAGAGTGAGTGGTTTAGGGAACATGGGAATAGTAGAAAAAACAGAGACATAGTATAGTATTTTGATTAAAAATAGAGTTTATACCCAACAAAATTGGAAAATATGAATGAAATGGAGAATTTTCTAGACACATACCAGGTGCCAAAGTTAAAATAGGATATGATAACCACTAAAGAAATAGAAGGAGCCATTAAATAGTCTCCGAACCAAAAAAAATCCCAGGACCAAATGGGTTTAGTGGAGAATTCTATCAGACCTTCAAAGAAGACCTAATACCAATACTCTTTAAATAATTCCACAAAATAGAAATAGAAGGAATACTACCCAATTCGTTCCATGAAGCCACAATTACACTTATACCTAAAACGAACAAAGACCAGACAAACAAAAGAGAATTTCAGACCAATTTCGCTTATAAACACTGTTGCAAAATTACTCAATAAAATTCTTGCCTAGTGTGAGGTGAAATATCACGGTTGTTTTGATTTGCATTTCCCTGATGGCCAAAGATGTTGAACATTTCTTTAGGGGCTTCTCAGCCATTTGATATTCCTCAGGTGGAAATTCTTTGTTTAGCTCTGTATCCCATTTTTTAATAGGGTTATTTGGCTCTCTGGAGTATACCTTCTTGAGTTCTTTGTATATCTTGGATATTAGTCCTCAGTCAGATGTAGGGTGGATAAAGATCTTTTCCTAATTTATTGGTTGCCATTTTGTCCTTTTGACAGTGTCCTTTGCCTTACAGAAACTTTGTAATTTTATGAGGTCCCATTTGTCAATTCTTGACCTTAGAGCATAAGCTATTGGTGTTCTGTTCAGGAAATGTTCCCCTGTGCTCATGTGCTCAAGGCTCTTCCCCAATTTTTTTCTATTAGTTTCAGTGTGTCTGGTTTTATGTGGATGTCCTTGATCCATCTGGACTTGAGCTTAGTACAAGGAGATAAGAATGGATGGATTGATTTGCATTCTTCTGCATGCTGACCTCCAGTTGAACCAGCACCATTTATTGAAAAAAAAAACTCAGAAGAAAACAGGTGCTGGCAAGGATGTGCAGAAAGATGAACACTCCTCCACTGCTGGTGGGTTGCAAGCTGGAAATCAGTCTGGCAGCTCCTCAGGTAACTGGGCATGATACTACCAGAGGATCCCACTATACCACTCCTGGGTGTATACCCAGAGGATTCCCCAGCATGTAATAAGGATAAGTGTTCCTCTATGTTCATAGCAGCCCTAATTATAATAGCCAGAACCTGGAAAGAATCCAGATATCCCTCAACGGAGGAATGGATACAGAACATGTGTTATATTTACACAGTGGAATTCTACTCAGGTATTAAAAGCAAAGAATTCATGAAATTCTTAGGCAAATGGGTGGGAATAGAAAATATCATTATAAATGAGGTTACCCAATCACAAAAAAACACACATGGTATGCACTCACTGATAAGCAGATATTAGCCCAGAAGCTGGGAATACCCAAGAAACCATTCACATATCAAATGATGCCAAAGAAGAAGGAAGGAGAGCCACCTTAAGAAATGTTCAACATCCTTAGTTATTAGAGAAATGCAAATAGCTTTTTGCCCCATCTACTGCAATAATGAAGATCATTCTCAGCAATCAGAATATCGACATTCCAGAAAATGTCGACATCACTCTGAACGAGTGCACAGTCATTTTGAAAGGCTCCAGGGGAACTCTGCTAAGGGACTTCAATCACATCAATGTAGAGGTAAGTCTTCTTGGAAAAAAGAAGAAAAGTCTCTGGCTTGACAAATGGTGGGGTAACAGAAAGGAACTGACCCCTGTCAGAACCATCTGCCGTTATGTTTAGAACATGATCAAGGGTGTTACACTGGGCTTCTGTTACAAGATGAGGTCTGTGTATGCTCATTTCCCCATCAATGTAGTTACACAGGAGAATGGGTCTTTGGTTGAAATTTGAAATTTCTTTGGTGAGAATTATATCCACAGGGTTCAGATGAGGACAGGTGTTGCTTGTTCTGTCTATCAAGCCCAAAAGGATGAATCAATCCTTGAAGGAAATGATATTGAACTTATTTCAAATTCAGCAGCTCTTCTTCAGCAAGCTACAACAGTTAAAAATAAGGATATCAGTAAGTTTTTGGATGGCATCTATGTGTCTAAGAAGTGAACCATGCAGCAGGCTGATGAGTGAAGCCTCAGTTTCCTAGCTCCAGAAGCAAGATCCTGATCACAAGTACAATTTGAGGACAATAAAGGACTTATATACTGAAAAATAGAAAAATTCAAATCAAAACAACCTTGAGACTCCACCTCACGCCAATTAGAATGGCCAAAGTCAAAATCTCAGGTAAAAGCAGATACTGGAGTGGATTAGAGAAAGAGGAACATTTCTCCATTGTTGGTGGGATTGCAAGCTGGTACAATCACTCTGGAAATCAGTCTGGTGGCTCCTCAGAAAATTGGATATAGTACTACCTGAGGATCCAGCTATACCACTCCTGGGCATATACCCAGGGGATGCTCCAACATATAACAAGGACACATGCTCCACTATGTTCATAGCAGCCTTATTTATAATAGTCAGAAGCTGGAAAAAACCCAGATTGTCCCTCAACAGAGGAATGGATACAGAAATGTGGTATATTTACACAATGGAGTACTATTCAGCTATTAAAAATGATGATTTCATGAAATTCATAGGCAAATGGATGGAAATAGAAAGCATAATCCTGAGTACAGTAACCCAATTACAAAAGAACATACATGGTATTCACTCATTGATATAGTTGATATTAGCCCAAAAGTTCTGAATACACAAGAGACAATTCACAGACCACATGAAGCTCGAGAAGAAGCAAGACCAAAGTGTGGGTGCTTCAGTACTTCTCAGAATGGGAACAAAATCCTCACAGTAGCAAATACGTAGATTAAGTGTAGAGCAGAGACTGAAAGGCCATCCAGAGACTGTCCCACATGGTAATTCATCCCATATACAATCATCAAACCCTGACACTATTGTGGATGCCAAGAAATGCTTGCTGAAAGGAGCCTGATATGGCTGTCTCCTGACAGGCCCCGCCAGAGCCTTACAAATACTGAGGCAGATTCTCAGAGCCAACCATTGGACTGAGCGTGGGGTCCCCAATGGAGGAGTTAGAGAAAAGACTGAAGGAGCTGAAGGGGTTTGCAACATCATAGGAAGAACAATACTAACCAACCAGACCTCATAACCCCCCCTCCACACACACAGCTCCGAGGGACTAAGCCTTCAACCAAGAGGTACACATGGCTCTAGTTGCATAGGCAGCAGAGGATTATCTTGTCAGGCATCAAGGGGAGGAGAGGTCCTTGGTCCCATGAAGGTTCCATAGATGCCCCAGTGTAGGGGAATCAAGGGCATGGAGGCAGGATTGGGGTGAGTACAGGAACACCCTCATAGAAACAGTGGGAGAGAGGATGGGATAGGGGCTTTCCTCGAGGGAGGGGGAACTGTGAAAAGGGATAACATTTGAAATGTAAATAAAGAATATATCCAATAAAAAATAAAATAAAAATAAAGTTTTAAAAAGAAAATCCATTTCATGGTAAGTACTGAAACAGGAAATAATCACTTTCTACTTTTCCATATACTAAGCACTTGAATTTTGAAGAATATTTTGCATCTATTCTCAGTACCCTTATAAGACCAGCCAACACTTTAGTATTCATATATGGCAGATAGTTAAAGCAGTTCTAACACAAAGTAGTGACTTCTTCAACAAAATGTAAGGAAAGATTTCAACCTTTCTTTTATGTCTTGTTTGCACCTTATGTTTATCAGTTTTCTTCATGTCTGTGACACACAGTGAGATGGCATAGAGCATAGTAGAGACAATAGAATAGGGAAAGCATTAAGAAACAGCCAGAATTGCTCTTAAAGTTTAAATTTTTATTGTGGATCACCTAGATCATTGAAAGGTTATGACCTGGCTGCTATGATACAAAAGAGGCACAACAGGGAAAAATATAAAAACAGGATAAAAGTCAGTTGGGAGAGATGACATAAAAACAGACCATGCCTAGCTCTCCTTATCAGTCATCAAGACAAACAGAGAGTGCTGAAAGTGTTGAATCAATTTCCTGAAGAGGAAAAGGGAGCTTTTGCACAATTATTAAGAACATCTGGAAAAAGTCTTTCTCATTGGCCAGCATAGGTTCTTAGGGTAAATCTTGGAGTTCAGTGTTTTGTAGTTAGTTTCTGGTTGTCACAGTGAATTAAACATAACAAAAAGTACTCTTTCCTTGCTCAGATCACTCATGATACCAGCTCCAGGAAAAAAAATGACATCGCACATTAGCTTTTTTATATTTCTTTCCACTTTTTCCTTGTTTGTATTTTTAGGATTCTATATTAATTACCTTCTCTCCCTGCTTCCAGTAAAGTCATCTGTCAGGAAAAAGGAACAGCCTCACCATTTCTTTCTGAATTACGCCTCTTAACTCTCCACCCAGCACTCTCCTAGCTGCCCCCACCCCCGACAATGCATAACAGACACACATATACACAAACAGTGAAATATTCATACTTTCTCTAGAGGTATTGTCTGTAAATATTGCAATCTTTATACTGACTTAAAAATAAAAGATAAGTATCAGGAAGCAGTACTATCTACCACATGCCATGAATTGTACATTTTTAAATACCACTTCTTGTCACAAACATTGCCTCAAGGATTGTATTAATCTTCATTTTACAAATCAGCCAACTGAGGCTTGAAAATGGCAAGGGAAATAAACTAGAAATCAGTGCCAAATATATCTGGCTCCAAAACTACAATGCTTTATGTATTGTATCCTCTCATTGTGAAAGAAACAAAATGTCATCAGGACAGGATGAATACTAAACCAATTTAATGTCTTATTTAATTCTCACAACACATGTCCCCATTAGTTGTTAACTCCATCCTTTAGATGAAGAAAACAATGCTCATTTCCCAGTGTATAAACTAAATTTGTAGCAATGAATTAACAAGGAATTAAGGCACTATTATATAAAATGTCTAGCATCACATTTTGCACTAATCAGAACTGCAATATTAGTTACCCTCCTCTGAAGTGAATGAATTTAGATATGAGTTTGAACATTCTTAGAGTGGATTTAACTGACTCTGAACATGCTTAGTATCATGCTCAGTTTCAAAATGACCCAGGCCTAGTTCCCTATTTAGAAAACTATATTCAGATGAATTGTGTCCATCTTGAGGCATGTATTCCTGTGGCTCATAAGCTAAAAATGGTTTAAAGATATTTAATAGGCTGTAAGAAGAAAGAGAAGAGTATAAAGAAGTAAAAGTGACAGTGTGTGGTCCACAGGCCTAAAATGCTCCTTGATCCTTTAAAAATGCTTGCCAAATTCTGCACTAGTCCCCTAGTAGAGTGTGAAATTTACATATAGCAATTAGGCTATGATAGTTGTTTCCTTTCAGCCTTATCTTTCTTATTCCTCTTTCTCTATTGGTAGGCTCTCCTCATACTGGATGAACACATAATCCCAATCTGACTAAACCTTATATGGCATTTTTTTTCTGACAATAGTGATTGCTGTAGCTCAGATGGAGCCAATTTGTGTCTTTCTCTGATATGTGTAAATTCAGTCACTACTTTTCACGAACATCACTAGGCCAGGGTTCGTGGGAGCTGTATTTACTGCCATGTGGAAAAGTACTGTCTGAAATAAGAAGGCATAGGATATATTTGAATTCAGATATTGAGATGAAAGATAAAACAAAAACACAGTCATGACATCTTATAGCATCCTTGTTTTGATAATGAAGCATTTATTCTTTGGGGTTTTACTTCAATTTCATGACTCACCTTAAGACTTCTTGCAAGGATATCTCAGTACTTTCTTCTTAAAGAGCTACCTAATATTTTTGTTCATTTCATTTTTCCCAGTCTAGACACAACAATAGCAACAACAAAATCCTGTTCCAGTAGAAAAAAACAGGACAAAATCCTGCTCCAACAGGATAAAATGTTGTTATAATCAGCATCATACCAGCATCTTACTTTATAGATGTATGAATTTTAGGAACTGACAGTATTCCATTAACATCCTAAAATTAGGATAGTAATGCCCATATAATAAAGTTTTCTGAGAAGCAGGCAGGTAAGCTAAATGTACAAAAGAGTCGCAATAAAGGCAGCAGTACATGCTCACAAATATATGAGTTCTTTTCTCTAATGGCAAGGTCTAACTCATCAGCTGATTTCCAGACAAGGAAAATGTCCATGACTCATAGCTGCCCAGCTGTTTCTTGGTGACTCTTGACTGTAATAAACCTGTCAGATTCCTACTCTATAAATCAAATCTTGAACTCGGCAGCTAGTATGACAGGTGTAGTTTAGTAGCGGAGGCTGAAGAAATCACTGAAACTCATGATACATCTTGATTCAAGACAATTTCCTCTTGCCACACGTTATCTAACTTCATATATTGTATATTTTGTAGCCCTCGAGATTGTTCGCTCATTAAAATAAGCCTATCCATTTTAAACCAGGTCACATAATCATGAACAAAATGTGTTCTGGTTTCCCTGAGGTGGAAAGTAAAGCAAGAAATAGCACATCCTTTTATAAAAGTATTATTATTGTGATGATGATGATGATGATGATGAAGATGATGATGAAGAAGCTTTTTATTAATTATTTTATTTACATTTCAAATGTTGGCCCCATTCCTGGTCTCCCCTCCACACATCCCCACCCTATATCCTAACATTTGCTTCTAAAAGGGTGCTCAGCAACTCACCCACCCACTCCCACCTCCTCCCTCTAGCATTCCACTTCTCTGGGGCATCAAGCCTCCACAGGGCCAAGCACATCCCCTCCCACCGAGACCAGACAAGGTAACCTTCTGCTACATATGTAGAGGGGTCCATGGACCAACTCATTTATGCTCTTTGGTTGATGGTTTAGACTCTGAGAACTCTGCAGGGGGGAAGGGCCTGGTTATTTGATACTGTTGTTTTCCTTTGGGGTTGCAATTCCCCCCTTGAGCTCCTTCAATCCTACCCCCAACTATTCCATAGAGATCCCCAGTCTCAGTCCAATGGCTGGCTGTATGTTTATGCATCTGTCTCAGTCAGGTGTAGGTAGAGCCTCTCAAAGGACAGTCCTGCCAGTCTCCTGTTTACAAGTATACCTTGGCAGCAGCAATAGTGTTGGGGTTTGGTGTCTTCTCATGGGATGTATCCCAAGTTGGGGCAGTGTCTGGATGGCCTTTCCTTCATTCTCTGCTCCATTTTTATCCCTATATTTCCTTTAGAAAGGAATAATTCTGGGTCAAAAAATTTGTGAAGGACAGATGGCCCCCTTTCCCTCAACTGGAGGTGGTCTCTTCAGGTTCCATCTCCTCACTGTTTGACATTTCAGCTATTATCATCCCATTGTGTCCTGGGAGGCCCCCCTCCAAATCTGGTGTCTGGGACTTCCTAATGGTTGTTCCCCAGCATGCATTGCTGCATACTTACATTCATTCTTCTGGTCCTCTGGGTTTCCCTCCTGTCTCTGATACCTCATTCTGCCTCCCCTTTCCCCTCCCATCCCCTCTCCCGGCCAATTGCATCCTTCCTTCTGCCTCCTATGATTATTTGTTCCCCCTTCTAAGTGGGATTGAAGCATACATACCTGGACCTTCCTTCTTATTAAGCTTCTATGGTCTGTGACTTGTATCATGGGTGTTCTGAACTTATTAGCTAATATCCACTTATCAGTGAATATCATGTATGTCCTTTTGGGTCTGGGTTAACTCACTCGGGATATTTTCTACATCCATCCATTTGCCTGCAAAATTTGTGATGTCCTCATTTTAAATAGCTGAGTATTATTCAATTGGGTGAATGTACCACATTTTCTTTATTATTCAGTTGAGGGAACATCTGGGTTATTTCAGGTTTCTCTTTTATTAGATTCAGTGTATCTGGTTCTTGATCAGCTTGTACTTGAGCTTTGTACAAGGAAATAGATATGGATCAATTTGCCTTCTTTTATATGCAGACTGTCATTTAGACCATCGCCATTTGTTGAAGATGCTTTTCTTTTTTCCACTGTGTGGTTTTTAGCTTTTTTGTCAAAGAAGTCAAGATATTGCTACTTGTGGGTGATATGATAGTATCCATAAGTGACTCCCAAAATTCTACCAGAGAACTCCTACAGCTGACAAACAACTTCAACAAAGTGGCTGAATATAAAATTAACTCAAACAAAATTAGTAGCCTTCCTCTATACAAAGGATGAATGGACTGAGAAAGAAATTAGGGAAAGAACACCCTTCACAATCCGAACAAATAATATAAAATATCTTGGTGTAACTCTAACCAAGCAAGTGACAGATTTGTATGACAAGAACTTCAAGTATCTGAAGAAAGAAATTGAAGACCTCAGAAGATGGAAAGTTCTCCTATCCTGATGAATAGATAGAATGAACATAGTGATAATGGCCATCTTACCAAAAGCAATATACCGATCCAGTGCAATCCCCCATCAAAATACCAACTCAATTCTTCACAGAGGCAGAAAAAACAATTCTCAACTTCATATAGAATAACAAAAATGTCAGGATATTGAAAACAATTCTCAACAATAAAAGAACTGGGGAAATCACCATCTCTGACCTCAAGCTGTACTACAGACCAATATTGATAAAAACTGCATGGCATTGGTGCACAGACAGTTCAATCAATGAAGTAGAACTGAAGCCCCAGAAATAAACTCACACACCTATGGACACTTAATCCTTTAACATAGTTTTACTATTTTAAAGAGACAGATTCACAACACAATGAACATAATACACACATACATACAGAGATCAATTCCTTAATTTTAAGAGAAAAATAATTACAGAGTAAGAAGTGAACTTCTAGATTTCATACTTGCACAAAAATAGGTCATAAATATTAGAAAAAAATCCTTCCAAATATATACACCAGAAAGGACCTTTTGGGGCAATACAGCATCACAGGATCATCTTCTTACCATGCTTGGTTAAAATGGAGCCTTGTCTGAGAGCAGCAAATATTGGCAAGCAGCAAGATGCTTTGAGGTACATAGATAGAAGTGGCAGCTTAATTTGGGAGAAGATCATCTGAATATCATACAGAAAGAAATAACTGGCAGGGAAGCCCCGAGATAACTCATGAATATACCCCTGAACTCAAACAGCAGAGTATCCAGTCTCCATTGTCCTGAGAAAAAGCCATATTGTAATGTGAAGGACATCAAATATATCAAATATGAGCAAGAAGGTGTTTATCCTTATTTTTCTGTTCTTTCCTTCTCCTAAGACCAAAGTACTTAGGTCATAGAAAATGAAAAAATAGCTCTGTAAGTTTGTACTTGTAGACACACAAACATGCATATGTGCATACCAAACCTAAGTTCCAGAAGGGAATGCTGAAAGGAATATTCTATGCAATTTTTATAATTCTGGCCCTTGAAACTATGAACTTGGACTGTGACACAAATAGTAACATTTGAAACTGACTTGACAAGAAGATTGTAGAACCGGTCAACTTTTAATAAATAGGTATGCAAACTGATAAAAATGTTTGAAAGAACCCATCACTCCACCAAAATAGGTTATTTAACCTAACCCAAAAATTTATCAATGGAATTTAAAAAATCTTTTATACAGGGTTACAGTGCTCTACAAACCAGTTGTATATGAATCATAGTATGTCAAGTTTCTCCAAGTTCTCTAAATGATTTCTATATTAGGTCAGTATAAATTAAAACTTCCCTAGGAAAGACAAAACCTTGCCTGATCTCTCAACTCTCTCTCTCTCTCTCTCTCTCTCTCTCTCTCTCTCTCTCTCTCTCTCTCTCTGATATATCTGCTATTTTATTTCTTTTTTATTGGATATATCTTTATTTACATTTCAAATGTTATCCCTTTTCACAGTTTCTCCCTCTCCTGGATAGCCCCTATCCCATCCACCCTCCCCCTACTTCTATAAGGGTGTTCCTCCATCTGCCTCACTCTTACCTTTCCACCCTCGATTCCCCTACACTGGGGCATCAATTGAGCCTTCATAGGACCAAAGACCTCTCCTCTCCTTGATGCCTGACAAAGTAATCCTCTGCTACATATGCAGCTAGAGCCATGTGTACCCCTTGGTTGAAGGCCTGGGAGCTCTGGGGGGTCTGGTTGGTTGGTATTTTTGTTCTTCCTATGAGGTTGCAAGCCCCTTCAGCTCCTTTAGTCCTTTCTCTAACTCCTCCATTGGGGACCCTGTGCTCAGTACAATGGTTGTCTGTGAGCATCTGCCTCTCTATTAGTAAGGTTCTGGTGGGACCTCTCAGGAGACAGCCATATCAGGCTCCTTTCAGCAAGCATTTCTTGGATCTTTCAACTCTTTTTCCGCAGTGTCATAATCACACTGACTCTTCTTTAACTCACCTGAAGTGTTCCCATGCTTGTGAGTTTCTTTGATTTATCTATAGCTTTCATCCCTACATTTCATAGAACCACTCCTTGTATAGATTTGGCCTTGTTGGAGGAAGTGTATCACTGGGAGTGGTGAATTTTGGGGTTTCTACTTCTCAAAACACACCCAGTGTAACTTCTTTTTGCTGCCTGCTGATGCTGATGTAGAACTCTCAGCTACCTCTCTAGCACCATTATTGCCCACATCCACCATGCTTCCAGCCGTAGTGATAATGTACTTAACCTCTCTATAATTAAATATCTTTTTTAAGAGTTGATTTGGTCATGAAATCTCTTCATAGCAATTAAATATTGACTAAAACCATTTGGTGCATATCTTTTTATTTGAAATTACCCTTTCAAGACAAGGGGTGTTATCCATTAGCACAGTATTTGCCTACAGGAATCATTTGGGGGAATTTAAGGAAACTGGATAAGTCCATCACTACAAACAAAACAAAAACATGAATTTACCCCTGTCCATGTATGTGTCAAATTATCATCATAATATTTATTTGTTCATCAATTTTCCTTTACTAATCCCTTAGCACTAAGAGAATAAGTACCTTAGCTTTTCCTTTTAAAGCATTGACATATATTCATTGTATGACTGTTTTCATAACTTATCTGTATGTACCCCTCCACCCTCTCATGTTCTTCCATTTCTCTATATTTTCCTCTCTCTCTCTCTCTCTCTCTCTCTCTCTCTCTCACACACACACACACACACACACACACACACACACACACATACACACACACACACACACACAAACACACACACACACCAACAGCAGCAGCAACAACAACAAAACCAATACCTCTAGATTGCCACTTTGCAGGCAAAAATTTATGAATTTTAGATCTATGAACTTTTTTCCAGTTGTGCAAAGCTATAGGATACAAGAGCTGCAGCAGTGTACCTGGCTCCACATACATTTCAGAGAATGTCCATGAGAGTCATGAGAGAGAGAGAGAGAGAGAGAGAGAGAGAGAGAGAGAGAGAGAGAGAGAGAGAATGCTCTGCATGGTGCAATCCTTGGTGAATGTAAATATTCCAAGACTCCCAAACAACAGCACGAAATACCATTTTTTGAAAGGTTCAGAAAAAAATGGCCCAACCAGTGATATCTGCAGTATTTGGTGCTCTCAGAATCATAAGGACTGTTAACAGGAGTTTTGGGTGCCCATTCTGTACCAGAAGGCAGGAAACACAGATTATTCTCATTTCTCAAGATTTAATGTTTTCTTTCTATTATAATTTGCACTCTTTGGGGGACGTTTTATTTCTTTTTTCTTTTCTATCACTGTGTTTGGGAAAAGAAATATCTCTTCTGTTTGGGAATAGAAATATCATTTTTGTGCCTGTCCCAATGTTCTTTATTACAGGCTCAAAAATGTAGAGAAATTTTCTTCTAGAAAAAGCATGCCCAAGTCTCATTCATATTTTGTTTACAGGAAATTCTGGATTTTTCACTTATATTTGGTGCTGAAATAAGCAGTGCAATGGAAAAATGTGTTTCATATGTGAGAGTATGAATTTTGGGAGAACATGAGTGATATGCTATGATTGTAAAATGTCCCATTCAAAAAAATGAAGTTAAAATACATATAGTTTAAATGAAGCTTTGCCACTTGGGATACTTCTCCAAAAGCAATGCACTAACCAAATTGTAACACCAGGCATGAGAAACATCTAGTTAAGTTCTTGATCATGGGCGTCTAAAAGACCCCTAAAACAATTTAGGCTATGGATGTTGTCTCTGTTTGTCTCCCAGAAGTTGAAGTTATGTCCCTATTGCTAAAGACACCATACAACTAGGACACAGAATTCAGAGGAATAAAGATAGGTCCTAACAGAAACCTCTTCCATGAGGACCAATGTTCATATTACCCAACAGTGCTATTCAAGCTCCTAACAGAGGAAACAATCAATGGACCTTCTCAGTTCTGATTCCTATGAACTACACAGTGATCTGCATGATAAAATATCCCTAAAGGTGCAATATTGCATTATGGAAAGCAACAGCTGTTTAATTGGACTTAAGTCATGCTCATTAGGAAGGAAATCATGTCTGGTACTTGTTGCCCTATTTTGTAGGCTTCTTATACCTCTACCTCTCTTCCAACCCTTATTCCATCCTCATCCCTTCCAACTTTACACTAGGCAATTTAAAAGGAAGGTTAGAAGGGAAAGGGGATATATTCTTCTTCAGACTACTTCCTGCTATTTAGGGTCATTGTGTTCCTTGGGGCATATCCAATCTTCATAGACAGAACATCCAGCAATTGAGCAATAGCAACCAGAGCAGCAGGAAACAGCAGGGGGAGCAGCAGTCACTATGAGCCCTCTAAGAGCCTTCCATTTATATCTTCTCCAGAATCTCAAAATTTAAAGTATCTGCAGCTGGCAAAAAATCACTCCCCTGATAGTATACAAGGCAAATCATAATCACCTGCCATGAAGCAGCCTTTTATCCCACACATGGGATTAAAACAAAAACATATTCATATAACATAACTGAGGATTTTTTAATTTTATATAATCTTTTATTTTTACACTCCAGATTTTATCCCCCTCTCAGGCCACCCTCTGATTGTTCCACATCCCATAGCTCCTCCCTACCCAATCTCTACAAAGATGTCTCCACCTCTCCCACATCTAGACCTCTCCACACCCTGGGTCCTGCAGTCTCTTGAGAGTTAGATGCATCTTCTCTGACTAAACCCAGACCTGGCAGTCCTCCACTGTATATGTGTATATGTGCATAACTGAAATTTTTAAGAAGCAAAATTCTCATTGTACATATTGTTAACCTAGTAAACTACATGTGGTTAATAAGATTATGGATTTTAGAGGAGAATGAACATTTGCAACTTCCATGGTATAGTTTCTAACTATATTCTAAATATTTTTCTTATACCCATTGATAAATGTAACTTTCATCCTTCATCACTGAAGCTGCTTTATAGAGCAGATAAAGAGAAGTACAGGCAACCATAAGTCCTCAGGTAACAGAAGAAGGGGTGGAAATACTGTAATAACCAGACCAGGAAGTCTGATGTAAGATAATGCATTATAATATGACAAAGAAGCTGCACCCATGAAACCTCAACAGTAAGGCCGTCCAAAGAAGATTCAAACAGTGACAATATTAGTTAACATAAAAGATGGATGGGAAAAATTTCATAGGGCCCCATCCCTAGATAAAGAGCTATAGCCGATTGACTACTGAGAGAGGGAGAATTTATCATCCCCAGAGTTGACCCTCCTCTAAGTGGTTTTCCAGTACCAAGTAGTTAGACAAATATATATATATATATATATATGTATGTATATATATATGTGTGTGTGTGTGTGTGTGTGTGTGTGTGTGTGTGTATAAATCTGAGCAAGTTGTATTGTGTATGTATAATAAATATTTTAAAAGAGACCATGAATTTGAAAGGAAGTGAGCAGTGAGCTAGGGGCATAAGAAGTGTTGAAGGGAAAAGAGGGTGGGAATGATGTATTTTAATTAAGTAAAAATATTTGGCATTGTTTTCTGTACAGGGAATGCAAACTAATGTTACTTCATTAATTCACTTACCACAGATAGAATGGCCAAGATCAACAAATGACAACAAATTCTAGTATGGGTATGGGTAAAGGAGAACTCTAATATACTATTGATGGGAATTGAAATCAGGCTGGATTTTTCTCAAAACAAGTAGAGATAGAAATACCCTATAACCCATATGTATTACTTCAGGTTGTATAAAGTCTCACAAGACTTTATGTTCTATTATAGAGAAACTTGGACATCCATCTTAATTGAGGCTCAATTCACAATAGCTAGGAAATTCACTGAACCAAAACGCCCATCAACTAATGAATGGATGGCAAAAATGTGACATGTATGTGTAATGACCTACCACACTACTATAAAGAAAAAGCTTTCTTTTCTTGAATTATGAAAATTTCGTTAATCCATTCAGAAAGGCAAATGCTGAATGAATGTTGTCACTCATATTTGCATCCTATTATCAAATCATTTGTTTTGTATGTTTAACCTGACACAGAAGAAATCAGAATACTAGAAACAAGTCAAAGACCTAACAAACATTTCAAAAGCTGTGTTGAAGCCTATGAACTCCCAACTCAGGGAAAACAGTTAAATTATGGGGGATAATAGAACACAGGTTTGATAAAACAAGAGGAAATATTCAAGGTTAAAAGTTTAAATGAATATAGAAGGAGGGTAGAAAGGAAAAAGTAAAAGGCAGATTAGCAAAAGCTCATAGTACATGAAGATGTAGTTTGTAAACTAAACAAGCATATGATATATATTATTGATTTGAATTAAAAACTCCCCAATATTCTCATATGTTTGAATACTTGTTGTCTATTTGGAAGTATTTAGAAAAGATTCTTAGGTGTTGGAGGATGTCTATCACTTGGGACAGGTTTTGAGGATGTAAAAGCCCCTGGCCACTCCAAGTTAGCTCTCTCTGTGCCTCCTGGTTGCTCATGTGAATGTAAATGCTCAGCTACTACCCCAAAGTCATGCCTGTCTGCCTGCCTGTCTGCCTATGTGCCTGCCTCCTACCATGTTCCCCTCCATGATGGTCATGTGCTTTAACCTTCTGAAACTTCCTTTTATAAGTTGCCTTGGTTATGGTATCTTATTACAGCATAGAAAATGAATGAAACTATATGTCTTAGGACTTTACTGCTGTGAACAGTCACTATGACCAAGGCAATTATAATAAGGACAACATTTAATTGGGACTGGCTTACAGGTTCAGAGGTTCAGTCCATTATCATCAAGGCAGGAACATGGCAGCATCCAGGCAGGCGTGGTGCAGGAGGAGCTGAGAGTTCTACATCTTCATCTGAAGGCTGCTAGCAGAATACTGGTTTCCAGGGAGCTAGGACAAGGATTGTATAGCCTATACCCACAGTGACACACCTACTCCAAAAAGGCCTCAACTAGTAATAGTGCCACTCCCTGAGCCAAGCATATACAAACCATCACATCTTCCAACCATCCAAGGTTAGGGAACCTTTCAGAAGATGGAATAGAAAACATGATCCAGTAAATTTGTAGGAGAGTTGTGAAATGTTAACTTCTGAACATGCCAGAGTTTTAGCAAGCATCAATTTATGGCAGCTACAATTACCTGCACAAGATCAAGCCAGTGAAAATATCATTATAGATGAGAAAATGCCCATGCTACACTCTATCAAAAATGCTATGGGAAGTTGATGGCTGCTGAAGGAGGATGCGCCTCCTTTGTGGATATGGGTCACAAGTGGACTACTCATGTAATCATCTCATGGCATGATTTTCTCCAATTAAAAGATAAACATTCAAGAGCCATTTATTTCCAGCATTTTGACCAGTTATAAATCCTCCACAGTACTCATTGAGGTTTATAAGACTGAAACTGGCAGAAGCAATAATACATGGACATAAATATAAACATTAAGAAAGCAATTTGATCCCCCATGAGTTCCCAGGGACTAAACTACCAAGCAAAGAGTACACATGGAGAGACTCATGGCTCCAGCTGCATATGTGGCTGAGGAAGGCCCTGGTCAGACATCAATGGGAGGAGAGGTCATTGGTCTGGTGAAGGCTTGATGCCCCAGTATAGGGGAATGTCAGGACAGGAAAGTAGGAGTGGGTGGGTTGGTGAATAGGGGGATGGGGGAGAGGATAGGGGGTTTTAGAAGGAGAAATGAGGAAATGGGATAACATTTGAAATGTAAATAAAGAAAATATCTAATAAAAAAGAAAAAATAAAAACAAAGGAAAGCGATTTGACAAGTACAACATATTCATCAACAAAACAATAGACGTTTCTCCTGTAAGGCCTATAACTGCCCCAGCCCAGGATATTCTTATCCTGACTTAAAATATTAGACAGAGGTCTCATCATGAAGGGGTCTATTGCATACTCTGGTCCTCATTTCACACTCCTTTTTCCACATTCAGGGAATCCTTTCCCATAGCATATTGACTGAAATTGGAAGAGATGTAATGTGACTAATGTAAATTTTCCTTTTCTACTATTTTTAATGAGTTTTATATTTTATCCTGTATCATAATTGATAGCATTTTGTCTAAGTTCCGCCCCACAGTTACCTGGCAATAGCCAGATATGCCTGACTCTCTTTCTCTCTTTCTCTCTCTCTCTCTCTCTCTCTCTCTCTCTCTCTCTCTCTCTCTCTCTCTCTCTCTCTCTCTCTCTCTCTCTCTCTCTCTCTCTCTCTCTCTCTCTCTCTCCCTCCCTCCCTCCCTCCCTCCCTTTCCCCCTCTTCCCCCTCTTCTCTCTCGCTTATCCTTGCCTTCTTGCTCCTGCTCTCTCCCCATTCTCTTTCTCCCCCTCTCTCCACGTGCTCAGGGCCAGCCTCTACTTCTCTCTTCTTTCTCTCTCTGACTCTGTCTTCCTCTACCAACTTCTTGACTCCCTTCCCCATGCCCTGAATAAACTCTGTTCTATGCTATACTGTCCTGTGGGTGGTTCCTCAGGGGAAAGGGATGCCTCACCATGGGTCTACCGAGGAGCCCCCATTCCTCACACCTCACCACATATTCACCAAACATATCCCCCTCTCTTTATCTTTTTTATAAATACATCAATAATCCCTCACACAAACTCCTTATTTCTCCTGAAGATATTTTTGTATAGGAATAGTTTATCAAAATGGGGTTTCTACAAGGAGACAAGTACTTAAAAGTTCTATTCCAGCCAGGCGGTGATGCCGCATGCCTTTAATCCCAGCACTTGGGAGGCAGAGGCAGGTGGATTTCTGAGTTTGAGGCCAGCCTGGTCTACAAAGTGAGTTCCAGGACAGCCAGGGCTACCCAGAGAAACCCTGTCTCGAAAAAAAGTTCTATTCCACTATGTTGCTGATGCTGTTACTACTTAATATTTTATATATTCTTTTCAGTTTAAATTTTTTTTTAAAAAAGAAAAAAATTAAAATAGAATAATTGAAATTGAAAAAATATTTATTTAAAATATTTAATATTTATAAAATATTATAGATTATAATAATTAGTATAACTAATAGTATTTATTATTATTCATTTTCAAAAAATTATTTTCATTTTCTGTGTATGTGTGAACACCTGCATGTATGCACATGTATCATGTCCATACATGGTTACCATAGGAGGCCGGAAGAGAACATGTGATACTCTAGAACTAAAGTAACATGTGGTTGTGAGCTACATGATGTATGAGCTGGGAACCAAATCAGGGTCTTACGCAAGATCTGCAAGGGCTCTTAACTACTGTGCCATCGATCTTGTCCCCTATTGTTTTTAATTTTTTAAAGGAACTAATCTTTGAAGTTTTGTAAAAGACTGTATTAATTTTCATTGTTGTTGCTGTAATAAATGTTCTGAACAAAAGTAACATATAGGAAAAGGAACTATTTGGCTTAAGGTTCTAGCAGGTTAGCATTAATAATGTTTAGAAAGACCTGTTGTCACGAGCAGGAAGCTGAGAGGTCATATGTCAAAAGCACACAACAAGTAGACAGCTAAGGAGAATTAGGATGATGCTACAAATCCTGAAAACCCTCTCTGAAGGACTTACTTCCTCCATCAAGAAGGTTTCATAATGTTCCCAAACAGCACCACCAACCAAGTATTCAAATATAGTAGCCTATGAGAAGCATTCAAAAAAACTACAATAATGGGTTACTGAGACAACTTTTATAAATTGCGTAAAACTGGTGCATATATATATGCACATCTTAATATATATATATATACTTATATATAGTGATAATCTCATGAATAGCAATTCAACCCTTTATAATTAGTAAACTAGCATAATTATAATATGCCAACTTTCCAATCATATTAAATCTGAATGACAGAGAAGGGATACTTGCTTCTAAGTTGCTTTAAAGTAAAATTATTAATAAGCAAATATGCAGCATGTATGCTTCTGGACTTGGACCTTTTAGTGTTGTATGTAGAAAATACACAGATTTGGCTATTTGCCTGAGCTAAAATAGTATTACTTCAGTCACTGTTTGAGTAATGAAAAAACAAATAAAGCCAGGAAATATAGACAAGGAAGTAGATTAGTACGTGATCTTTTCACTGAGCATGTGGAGAGCATGGTTGGCAGACTATGAGGAACTTGGCAGTTAGAATGTCTACACAAGATTTACCGTTTGGATATGCTCGGTTTATTCACACCAACATTCTTTACACTACTATGCTATAATACAGGCTATGCCAATATAGTACAAACAAACATCTCAGTAAGCAAGGAACAATTGGTCAGGTAAAAACTGCTGCAAGATTCCACTGAGGAATCCTCTCCTGTTAGAATGTTTCTTCCAGATCTGGCCCACTTTACTGTGAAGGCCCAGTGGATGGCGTTGATGGAGGTCATAAAAGGACCTTGAGAGTATAGATTGGTGCTAGTTCTGACAGGTGCTCATGTGTGGACTCAGCTACAGTGCCTGAAACTCAACAGTCACCAAAGCTATTGCTGCATAAAGGATGTTCTCAAAGTCTTCTTGTGGATGGGTATCAGTACAGAGGCTTGAGGTGCCATCTCAGGTCAGTGTGATACTAAAATTACCTCCAAATGTCCACATCTTTGTAGTATTTAAATGGTGTTAGTTTTCTGCTATGGCATTCCCACACTTTAGTGTGTGTTCACTAGTTTATCAATGCCAACTTAAGGTTGGTTTATTAATATATGAAAGGCTGTGTTGGGCTTGGTTTATATGGAGATACTTTGTGGCTGGTTCCTGTTTTGCAGGCACTACATTTTTTCAAGTCACACAACATAGTTTTTTAGTTATATGTATTATTTCATTTATTTTACTAATAGTGGGTTAGAAAATTCGTTGGGTGGGGTATGATTTGATGTACTCTGTGTGTCAAAACAAAATTTCTTAACTTGGGTAGGATATAAACAACATACGTTTCTCATAGTTCTATAGGCTTGGAGAAGAAGATTAAGATATCAACTGATTCACTGTTTGGTCCATATCCACTTCCTCTACTTTTATGGTGGTGGTGGTCGTTGTGGTGGTGGTGGTGGTGGCGGTGGTGTGTGTGTATGTATGTATGTATGTATGAGAGATGGGGAAGGGAGTTTCATTGAGGTTGTTTGTTTATTTACAGGAGCATAGATGAGGGGTTGTTGACAGGACTACAGTAACCCTTTTAGTGACTGTGATGTTGAGGAAACTGTCTCCCCATCAACTGTTCCATTCACACCATATAAATCCTCAGGCAAAGTTTAGACCCAGGATATCCTCCTTACCTCATGATGAAGTGTCTTGTGCAGATTTTATGCAGGTATATCATGGCTTTTTTTCAGTTCAAGAGTGCATCAGCCATATTATCCTCCAAAGACCCTGTTTCACATGCTCTTACCTTTGCTTCTATCTCTTACATTCTTTCTCGCACTTTCATGGTATTTCTTGAGCATTGGAGGGAGGGATATAGATATCCAATTCATAGCCAAGTATCCGACAATTACTTATTCCCAGGACTTTGACTTGCTGAGTCTCTTTAGATGCAAATTCCATGCAAAAGAGAATCTTCTCTAATGAAAACTAACAACAGTGTTTATCTATAGGCCTAAACATAGTTATTCGGAAGTGATTTCGTTAATACTTTATGCTGGTTTATCCTGGCAAAAGGATCTAGGTTTCACTTAACTTAATGATGGGAGGAGGATTCAAATGTGTTTGTGGGTAGAGGGTGTGATCACAACTGAGGAGAAAACTAATATAAAAACCAGTGAATATGTGAATGATTGATGGTGCTTCTCCACAAGTGGCAGGGAGAAGTAGCTTGTTTTTACTTCTCTCCTCTCAGAGGGAAGGCCAGGTTGAGCAAAGAGGACATGACTATTATGAATTTAAGTGAAAGAAGCAGGTGTCCTTGACAAAAATAAAGGGCAAAGTCAGTCTTTTATCCTGAAAATTCATTTCTGAGTGGGAAATTTAAGGAAATATTGGAAGCACAGAGAAGTTTTCCAGGTAAGATAGGATGGTCCATTATGGGGAAGGAATAAAACAGATTGTTTTAAAATGTAGCAATGAAAAATTCAAGGATTCTTGATCTTAGAGCATAAGCTATTGGTGTTCTGTTCAAGAACTTTTCCCCTGTGCCCATGTCCTCCAGGGTCTTCCCAAGTTTCTTTTCTAATAGTTTCAGTGTGTCTGGTTTTATGTGGAGGTCCTTGATCCACTTGGAGTTGATCTTAGTACAAGGAGAGAAGAGTGGGTCAATTCGCATTCTTCTGCATGTTGACCTCCAGTTGAACCAGCACGATTTGTTGAAAAGGCTATCTTTTTTCCACTGGATGGTTGTGGCTCCTTTATCAAAGATCAAGTGACCATAAGTCTGTGGGTTCATTTCTGGGTCTTCAATCCTATTCCATTGATCTACCTGCCTGTTGCTGTACCAATACCATGCAGTTTTTAAAACAATTGCTCTGTAGTACTGCTTGAGGTCAGGGATATTGATTCCCCCAGAAGTCCTTTTATTGTTGAGAATAGTTTTAGCTATCCTGGGTTTTTTGTTGCTCCAGATGAATTTGAGAATTGCTCTTTCTAGATCTATGAAGAATTGATTTGGGATTTTGATGGGGATTGCATTGAATCTGTAGATTGCTTTTGGCAAGATGGCCATTTTTACTATATTGATCCTGCCAATCCAGGAGCAAGAAATATTTTTCCATCTTCTGAGGTCTTCTTCGATTTCTTAATTACAAAGTTTCTGTAAGGCAAAGGACACTGTCAGAAGGACAAAACAGTAACCAACAAAGTGGGAAATGATCTTCACCAACCCCACATCCGACAGAGGGCTTATATCCAATATATACAAAGAAATCAAGAAGTTAGACCCCAAAGAACCAAATAACCCTATCAAAAAATGGGGTACAGAGCTAAACAAAGAATTTTCACCAGAAGAAATGCGGATGGCTGAGAAACACCTTAAAAGATGTTCAACATCATTAGTCATCAGGGAAATGCAAATCAAAACAACCCTGAGATTCCACCTCACACCAGTCAGAATGGCTAAGATTAAAAACTCAAGAGACAACAGGTGCTGGCGAGGATGTGGAGAAAGAGGAACACTCCTCCACTGTTGGTGGGATTGCAAAATGGTAAAACCGCTCTGGAAATCAGTGTGGCGGTTCCTCAGAAATCAGTGTGGCGGTTCCTCAGAAAATTGGGCATGTCACCTCCAGAGGACCCTGGCATACCACTCCTGGGCATATACCCAGAGGATTCCCCTGCACACAGTAAAGACACATGCTCCACTATGTTTATAGCAGCCTTGTTTATAATAGCCAGAAATTGGAAGGAGCCCAGATATCCCTCAAAAGAGGAATGGATACAGAAAATGTGGTATATTTATACAATGGAGTACTACTCAGCAATTAAAAATAATGAACTCATGCAATTTGTAGGTAAATGGTTAGATCTGGAAAATATCATCCTAAGTGAGCTAACCCAATCACAATAGAATACACATGAAATGCAATCACTGATAAGTGGATATTAATGAGCTCAGAAGCCCTAAATACTCAAGGCACAATTAGCAAGTCAAATGACTCCCAAGAAGAAGAAAGGAGAGGACCCTGGGCCTGTAAAGATTGGATCCAGTATTGTAGACCCAGAACAGAGAAATTGTTGAGGGGGGGAATGAGTGGGGAATAGCAGGGGGGAGAGGAATTATGGGACATATGGTGGGGGATAACTGGGAAAGGGGAAAGCCTTTGGAATGTAAACATAGAATATAGAAAATAAAAATTTAAAAAAAAGGAAAAATTCAAGGATCGCATATTTTTAAGTGTTCTCAATGATTTACTACTTGTGGTACTATGGAGAATTACCTATCATTGCTGTGCCTCAATTTTCTCAGTCACAAAGTAAAATCTTGCATATAGAACAATTACCACAGGAGCTAACATGAAGAGTTGCTGAAGTGTTAAAATTTTAGTTGCCACTACTATTTATTACATACTTCTGATGTTGACTTTTTCTAATTGAGGATCATTGAAAATTGTGTGTGGCAGTTACTGTGAGGCCTCAAGGGAGTCAGTCTCAAGGATCAACTTAAACATAATAGTTTTGAACCTTTGGTTTTTCTCATCCATTCATATGTTAATTCATTTATTAAAGACTACTAATATATTTAATGCAATTTGTCAAAACATGTACTCCAGGTGCTATTTTGGACCTGTATATCAAACAGTGAAATGATACAGTATGTTTTTGAAACACAGGTCTACATTCCAGAGAGACAAATTAGATTCAGAGAAGAGGGTCAATTGAATAAACTCTCAGATATTCCAATATTTGAGTGGTAAATAGAGAAAACAAATTTTGAGGAAAGTATAGAGGAAGTAATGAAAACAAGAGTCATAATTTTTATAAAAGTCAAGAGTCAAGAAAGAAAGGGACCCCCACAATTCCGGATGTTCTAAGGAACTTAAATAAGTCAGAGTCTCTAAGTCTGACAGCAAGTTATCCATGAGTAGTCTTAAGGAGAACATAATATAGTGAGTTTAAAAATGAACAGGTTGAGCCATATATAGTGGTTTATATGTTTAAAGCCAACTTAGAGATTCTATGGTGGGAGTCTGTCTTAATTAGGGTTTTACAGCTGTGAACAGACATTATGACCAATGCAAGTTTTATAAAAGACAACATTTAATTGGGGTTGGCTTACAGGCTCAGAGGTTCAGTTCATTGTCATCAAGGCAGAAACATGGCAGCATCCAGGCAGACATGGTACAGGAGGAGCTGAGAGTTCTACATCTTCATCTGAAGGCTGCTAGTAGAATGACTTCCAGGCACCCAGGGGGAGGGTCTTAAGCCCACACCCACAGTGACACACCTACTTCAAGGCCACACCTCCTAATATGTTCACTTCCTGGGACAATCATATACAAACCATCACATTCCACTCCCTGGCCCCCATAGGCTTGTTCAAACATGAGTCTATGGGGGCCATACTTAAACATAGCATAATGCAAAATACATTTAGTCCAACTTCAAAAAGTCCCTGTAGTCTATAGCAGTCTCAACAGTGTTAAAAGTCCAAAGTTCAAGGTCTCTTTTGAGATTCATCCAATCACTTAAATGTGATCATCCAAGCAAGACAGGAAATCAGCTGGGCAAAGTCTAAACTCTGCATCTCCATGTCTGATGGCAAAGCAGTCTTCAAATATCCAACTCCTTTTTCATCTTTGTTGGATTCAACAAGGTTCTTTCTCCTGGGCTTGTTCCACTCCCTGTTAGCAGCTTTCCTTGGCAGGCATTCTGTGGCTCTGGCATCTTTAACATCTTGGGTACCCCAAGTCAATTACAGCTTCACAGCTTCTTCTTCCAATGTCTGAGATCCACACATGATCTTCTGTGTATCTCCAAAGAGCTGGTGTCACTTCTCCAGCTCTGCCCTCTGTAGCACTCTAAGTTCAGATTCATCCACTCCACTGCCGCTGCTGTTCTTGGTGGTCATCCCATGGTACTGGCATCTCCAATATGCTAGGGTCTTCCACTGCAACTATACTCCACCAAAGCCTCTCATAGGCTCTCTTCATAGTACCAAGTCTCAACTCTTTTGCATGACCCCTTCAGTCCTGGGCTGTCAATTACAACTGAAGGTACACTTTCACCAATGGCCTTCCATGGCCTCTCACAGTACCAAGGCTCAGCTCTTCTTCATGATGCCTTCATGCCTTCAAAACCAGTACCACCTGGATGATTGTTACACGTTACCAAGTACAGCTGCAGCATGAGGTACAACCTTGGCTATCTCTGGAATACAGCTTCTTTGTGCTCTCAGAAAACACTTCCCATATTTCCCCTCAGTGATGCTGGTCTTTTCTTAATCACCACTAATTTCTTAGATCCAGCTAACCAGCATCAATTGTTTCAGTAGTCTCCTTCTCCTCTTGAATATAAAGCCAGAGACACATGGCTGAAGCTGCTGAGTTCTGCTGCTTGCGGGAGCTGGAACATTGCCCCCCCTCCCCGTTCTATTACATTATCACTAGCTTCCTTTTTCCCAGCTCCTTCACTGCCTAAGTTGGCTGTCCTGAATCTTGCTCCTTAGACTGACTTTGAACTTAAGAGATCTGCATGCCTGTCTCCTAAGCACTGGGAGGTGTGGTCTACCAAGCCTGGATTAAAGTTTTTCTTCACCTAGAATTTGCTCTGTTCTAGGCTGGCCTTGAACTCAGAGATCGGCTTATCTTTGCCTCCTGGGATTAAAGGCTTGTACTACCAAGCCTGGACCTAAATTTAGCTGGGTGGAATCTTGCCCCAAGGTCACCACTCCTTTAATTCAGTTTAAAATCCTTGAATTCAGCTACATTTCACTTCCTGGAGTCCCTTTAATACTCAAACTATATATTTTGTACTTTTCCTTTCTCAGCTTGCTATGTTTGTTCAAAATTCTCTTCATCAGACTTAACCAGAGAACAAAGTCTTTGTTGGGCTTTTTTGAGACTTCCTTTGCAGATGCAATTAATATAAATCTCTTTACCTTAGTCCTAGGGAGTCTCTTCAGACAATGGCAAAAAGCAGCCATGCTCTTTACCAAAACATCACAAAAACAGTCTCTCAGACACATATTAAAGTTCTTCTCCACTGAAACCTCTTGGGCTGGCAGGCCTCCACAGTTCAAATGACCCTCAGCACCACTCTCTTCCATATTCCTACTAGGCTGGCCCATTAAGCCCCACTTAAAGCATTCCATGGCTTTACAAATCCAAAGTCCCAAAATCCACATGCTTCCAAACAAAAGCATGGTCAGGCCTATCACAGCAATACCCCAGTCCCTGGTACCAACTTCTGTCTTAGGGTTTTATTGCTGTGAACAGACATCATGACCAATGCAAATTTTATAAAAGACAACATTTAATTGGGGTTGGCTTACAGGCTCAGAGGTTCAGTTCATTGTCATCAAGGCAGAAACATGGCAGCATCCAGGCAAACATGGTACAGGAGGAGCTGAGAGTTCTACATCTTCATCTGAAGGCTGCTAGTAGAAGACTGACTTCCAGGCAGCCAGGGGGAGGGTCTTAAGCCAACGCCCACAGTGACACACCTACTCCAACAAGGCCACACCTTCTAATATGTTCACTTCCTGGGACAATCATATACAAACCATCACAGTGTCTTAGTCAGGGTTTCTATTCCTGCACAAATATCATGACCAAGAAGCAAGTTTGGGGGGAAAGGGTTAATTCAGCTTACACTTTCCACATTGCTGTTCATCACTAAAAGAAATCAGGACTGGAACTCAAACAGGTCAGGAAGCAGCAGCTGATGCAGATACCATGGAGGGATGTTACTTACCGGCTTGCTTCACCTGGCTTGCTCAGTTTGCTTTCTTATAGAACCCAAGATTAGCAGCCCAGGGATGGTGTCACCCACAAGGGGCCTTCCCGCATTGATCACTAATTGAGAATATGCCCCACAGCTGGATCTCAAGGAGGCACTTCCCCAACTGAAGCTCCTTTCTCTGTGATAACTCCAGCCTGTGTCAAGTTGACACACACACACACACACACACACACACACACACACACACACAAGCTAGTACAGTGGGTTATATAGGACACTGTCTCAACAAACCAAAATACAAACAAAAAGAAATAAAGAAGTGAATGTGATCATATAAAACCAATAGCTATGGTAAACTTTTGCATCATCTTGGTTTAAACTAGAAAGACAAAGAAGCATCTGAGGGCAAAATGGTTACAAAGATACATGAGAAATAGAAACAGACAATAGGAATCAATGCTGATAGATCATTTTGAGACAAAAAGAAACACTTAAATGTGATAGACGCACGAGCTTGAGGAAGGAGAGGTCACTGCTCTTTTATTTTTGAAAATGAAATGGCCTATTCAGTGTTTTAGAGTAGCGTTTTAGTCTTGACTAAGAGGAATGAGTTGAAATAGTTATTTTTGGCAAATGGAAAGAATCATGATTCAGGATGAGAAGATACATTAATTTACTATGCTAGAACTTAGCTGAAGTTTGAAAAATGACATGAATAAAGGTAACTATTTTAATATCCTAGCCTTCTGATCTAGAAGACCCAAGCCATTCTGTGAGACAGCTATGAACAAACTTATTTACACATATTACATATGCTGACTAATACACAAAAGAAACTGATTGTGTATGTCAGGGATGCTGCTAGACATATGAGAAACCAAAGGATCAAATCTATGGCTCCTACTCGCCAAAGATTCAACAATTGTGACTTTTACTGGCACTCTTCATACTTTACAGATCGAAAGAGTCTTCATATAACTGAATGACAATTTTTCAATTATAGTAAGTCATTCTAACTATATTTTACCCTTGAATTAGAAGCTACTCTGGCTTCTTGGAGAATTTAGTAAGGGTAATATTCCTAAGTGGCATGAGTAATATCGGAAAGTTGGCATTAGAGATCCCTAAATCTCTGTATATGTTCCAAGAAGAATCTATTTGCAGCCATATACATGCATAGGGGAGGCTGGAACTGCCTATTCTCCAGTTGGGTATGTAAGGTAAGACCTAACAATGATGTATAACCAGAGAAACAAGGATTATAATCTTTGTTCTCATGAAATAACTTGCAGGATTTGGGGGAGCCCAAAGAAATGGAGTAACACAGTTCAGTTTCCATTGCCCATGGAACTCACATAGATTCCATATAGAGAAAAAAGGTGAGAGCTTTACTCTGATTCAGTGCCATACTATGCCTAGGGTACTCAGAGCTAGTGCTGAGGAAAAGCTCATTTATTCATTGGAATCCAAAATGCAGGGGCAATTCCATTAGCTTATATTAGGGTATTCTTGGTAGTTTTTTTTTCTGAAAACATTTGTATGGAGAACTAGAGGAAGTTATAGAGTTATAATAATGACTGAGAATACGGCCATGATGATGGCTGTGGAAGAAATGTTCAAGTTGAAAAACCACAACTTCTAAAGAAGACCAGTTCTTAGCATTCCAAGTATTAGGAGAAATAAATCAAAGATACTAAAATGGTTGACCATATTGATAAAAAGTAATAGTAGATTATATAGAAGATATATGGCAGGTGGTGGTTGTCAGATGGAAGTAGAGTAGATTATAAATCATTAAAAATCACAATTAATATATTTGCTTTTTTACTATGAATAAGCCCACTGACAGAAGGGTTGGATTTACTAATATTTTAAAAGGGCCAATCTGACTTCTATGGTGAGAAATATCTAGAATAGGGGAATTACAAAAGAGGAGATGGCTAGAGTTGAAGTAAATGTTCTGAGTTATGAAATTTAGAATGAAGTTTAGAGACAGAATGTGCTCATGAATTATATACGGAGTTATAAAAAAGAAAAAAGTAAAACCCCTCAGATAGCTCAGTCAGTAGAACATCAGACTTTTTTCCCTTTATTTTCTATATTCTTTGTTTACATTCCAAAGGCTTTCCCCTTTCTCAGTTCCCCCCTCACCATATGTCCCATAAGTCCTCTTCCCTCCACCCATTCCCCAATCACCCCCTGCCCCATTTCTCTCTTCTGATACTCTCCTATAAATCTGGATCCAGTCTTTTCAGGACCAGGGTCCTTTCCTTCCTTCTTCTTAGGGAATCTTTTGATTTGCCCATTGTGCCTTGAGTATTCAGAGCTTTTGGGCTCATTAATATCCACTTATCAGTGATTGCATTTCATGTGTATTCTTTTGTGATTGGGTTAACTCACTTAGGCTGATATTTTCCAGATCCAACCATTTGCCTACAATTTGCATGAATTCATTATTTTTAATTGCTGAGTAGTATTCCATTGTATAAATATACCACATTTTCGGTATCCATTCCTCCTTTGAGGGACATTTGGGTTCCTTCCAACTTCTGGCTATTATAAATAAGGCTGTTATGAACATAGTGGAGCATGTGTCTTTATTGTATGCAGGAGATTCCGCTGGGTATATGCCCAGGAGTGGTATGACAGGGTCCTCTGGAAGTGTCATGCCCAATTTTCTGAGGAACTGCCAGACTGATTTCCAGAGCGGTTGTACCATCTTGCAATCCCACCAACAGTGTAGGAATGTTCCTTTTTCTCCACATCCTCGCCAGCACCTGTTGTCCCTTGAGTTTTTAATCTTAGCCATTCTGACTGGTGTGAGGTGGAATCTCAGGGTTGTTTTGATTTGCATTTCCCTGATGACTAATGATGTTGAACATCTCTTAAGGTGCTTCTCAGCCATCCGAATTTCTTCTGGTGAAAATTCTTTGTTTAGCTCTGTACCCCATTCTCAAATTCATCTGGAGTAACAAAAAACCCAGGATAGCTAAAACTAGTCTCACCGATAAAAGGACTTCTGGGGGAATCAATATCCCTGACCTCAAACAGTACTACAGAGCAATTGTGCTAAAAAAAACTGCATGGCATTGGTACAGTGCCAGACAAGTAGATCAATGGAATAGAATTGAAGACCCAGAAATGAACCTAAAGACTTATGGTCACTTGATCTTTGATAAAGGAGCTACAACCATCCAGTGAAAAAAAGATAGCCTTTTCAGCAAATGGTGCTGGTTCAACTGGAGGTCAACATGCAGAAGAATGCGAGTTGACCCACTCTTATCTCCTTGTACTAAGATCAACTCCAAGTGGATCAAGGACCTCCATGTAAAACCAGACACACTGAAACTAATAGAAAAGAAACTGGGGAAGACCCTGGAGGACATGGGCACAGGGGTAAAGTTCCTGAAGAGAACACCAATAGCTTATGCTCTAAGATCAAGAATTGACAAATGGGATCTCATGAAATTACAAAGTTTCTGTAAGGCAAAGGACACAGTCAGAAGGACAAAACAGCAACCAACAAATTGGGAAAAGATCTTCACCAACCCCACATCTGACAGAAGGCTAATATCCAATATATACAAAGAGCTCAGGAAGTTAGACCCCAAAGAGCATCAGTCTTTTAATCTGAGGGTCCAGGGTTCAAGTCCCTGTTCGGGCGGCCGCAAATTTTGCATGTTATCATTGTAAATTGTAAAAAAAAAAAAAAAAAAAAAAAAAAAAAAAAAACTTCCGGTTTCCATCTGCACCCAAAGCAGATCCTGTGCCACAGTGCACCATACCCAAATACCTTGGGAGAGAGCTGGTCTTCCAAGAGTGCAGACACACCTGTGAGGTAAGACCACCACTTCTGCCAAAATACCTGGCTCAATAGGGACATGCCCTGAGCTATCAGGACACAGGAACTAAGGAACAGCCAGGAACAAGATCTTTCAGATTTCTATCTGCACCCTGGAGCTGACCCTGTGCCAAGCTCTCCATACCCAAATTCCTCCCGGAGAGAACTGGTCTCCCAGGAGTTCTGACACAAAGGCTTGCAGGAGGGACAAGTTACAGTCAAGAGACAGCAAGACCAGCGAACACCAGAGATAACTGGGTGGCAAAAGGCAAGCACTAGAACCTTACCAACTGACACCAAGGCTACTTGGCATCATCAGAACCCAGTTCTCCTACCACATTAAGCCCTGGATTCCCAACACACCAGAAAAGCAAGACTCTGATTTAAAATCACATCTCATGATGATAGAGGACTTAAGAGAGACATAAATAACTCCCTTAAAGTAATACAGGAGAGCACAGGTAAAGAGGTAGAAGAAATTTAAGAGGAAACACAAAATTCCCTTAAAGAATTTCAGGAAAATACAACCAACCAGGTGAGGGAACTGAACAAAACCATCCAGGATCTAAAAATGAAAATAGAAACAATAATGAATTAAAAAAGGGAGACAACCCTGGAGATAGGAAAGCTAGAAAAGAGATCAGGAATTATAGATGCAAGCATTATCAACAGATTACTAGAGATAGAAAAGAGAATCTCAGGTGCAGAAGATACCATAGAAAACATTGACACAACAGTCAAAGAAAATGCAAAATGCAAAAATCTCCTACCACAAAACATCCAGGAAACCCAGGACACAATGAGAAGACCAAACCTAAGGAAAGTAGGTATAGAAGAGAATGAAGATTTCCAACTTAAAGAGCCAGTAATTATCTTCAACAAAATTATAGAAGAAAATGTCCCTAACCTGAAGAAAGTAATACCCATAAACATACAAGATGCCTACAGAACTCCAAATAGAGTGGACCAGAAAAGAAATTCTTCCCATCACATAATAGTCAAAACACAAAATACACAATACAAAGAATGAATATTAAAAGCAGTAAGGGAAAAAGGTCAAGTAACATATAAAGGAAGACCTATCAAAATTACACCAGACGTCTCACCAAAGACTATGAAAGCTAGAAGATCCTGAGTAGACCTCATACAGACCCTAAGAGAACACAAATGCCAGCCCAGGCTACTATACCCAACAAAACTCTCAATTACCATAGACAGAGAAAACAAGATAGTCCATGACAAAACCAAATGTATACATTATCTTTCCACAAATCCAGCCCTACAAAGGATAATAAAGGGAAAACTCCAACACAAGGAGGGAAATATTACCCTAGACAAAGCAGGGGGGAAAAGTAATCTTTATTCAACACACCCAAAAGAAGATATCCACACAAAATAAAAACATCAAAAGTCAGTGGAAGAAACAATTATTTTTCCTTAATACCTCTTAATGTTAATTGACTCAATTCCCCAATAAAAAGACATAGACTAACAGACTGGATATGAAACCATGACCCAACATTTTGCTGCATCTAGGAAATGCACTTCAGTGTCAAAGAAAGACTCTACATCAGACTAAAGGGATGGACAACAATTTTCCAAGCAAATGGTTCCAAGAAACAAGCTGGAGTAGCCATAGTAATATCAAATAATATCAGCTTTCAACAAAAAGTTATCAAAATGGATAAAGAAGGACACTTCACATTAACCAAAGGAAAAAGCTACTAGAAAGAAATCTCAATTCTGAACTTCTATGCTCCAAATGCAAGGACAACCTCATTCATAAAAGAAACTTTACTAAAGCTCAAAGCACACATTACACCTCATACAATAATAGTGGGAGACTTCAACATCCCATTCTCATCAATAGACAGAACATGGAAACAGAAACTAAATAGAGACACAGTGAAAGTAACAGAAGTTATGGGCCAAATGAATTTAACAGATATCTATAGAACATTTTATCCTAAAACAAAAGAATATACCTTTTTCTCAGCATCTCACAGTACCTTCTCCAGAATTGACCATATAATTGGTCACAAAACAGGCCTCAACAGATACAAGATGATTTAAATAATCCCATGCATCTTATCAGATCACCATGGACTAAGACTAGTCTTCAATAACAACAAAAACAACAGAAAGCCCACATACACATGGAAGCTGAACAATGCTCTATTCAATGATAACTTGGTCAAGGAAGAAACAGAGGGAGAAATTAAAGATTTTTTTTAGAATTTAATGAAAATGAAGCCATAACAACAAAAGTAAGAGGAAGAAACAATCACTTTTCCTTAGTATCTCTTAATGTCAATGGACTCAATTCCCCAATAAAAAGACATAGGCTAACAGACTGGATATAAAACCATGACCCAACATTTTGCTGCATACAGAAAATGCACCTCAGTGTCAAAGAAATACTCTACCTCAGACTAAAGGGCTAGACAACAATTTTCCAAGCAAATGGTCCCAAGAAAAAAGCTGGAGTAGCCAAACTTAAGGGGCAAAATGAAAGCAGTGCTAAGAGGAAAACTCATAGCTCTGAGTTCCTCCAAAAAGAAACTGGCTTTTTCTTACCTTGACAGCACATCTGAAGGCTCTAGAACAAAAAGAAGCAAATACACCCAAGATGAGTAGATGGCAGGAAATAATCAAACTCAGGGCTGAAATCAACCAAGTAGAAACAACAAAAAATGGAGCTGGTTCTTAGAGAAAATCAACAAGATAAAGCCTTAGCCAGACTAACCAGAAGGCACAGAGACAATATTCAAATTAACAAAATCAGAAATGGAAAGGGAGATATAACAACAGAAACTGGAAAAATTTAAAAAGTTATCAGATCCTATTATAAAAGCCTATATTCAACAAAAATGGAAATCTGGAAGAAATGGACAATTTTTTAGACAGATACCAAATACCAAAGTTAGATCAGGATCAGATAAAGCATATAAATAGTCCCATCACCCATAAAGAAATAGAAACAGTCATTAAATGTCTCCCAACCAAAAAATAAATGCCCAGGACCAGATATTTAGTGTTTAGTGAAAAATTCTATCATACCTTCAAATAAGACTTAATACCAATACTCTTCAAACTATTCCACAAATTAGAAACAGAAGGAAAATTACCCAACTGGCTCTGTGAAGCCACAATTATGCTGAGTATTCTCCCTTGGAGATGGAATGGCTTCTGTCTAATCAGGAGCTTGTTATAGTTTCCTTTCAAAGAGGACTTCATAAGAGAATTTTTCTTCTTCTATCATGCTTAATGTTCCAAATAGATTTTAAAAACTGATTGAGTTCATATTACTTTTACCTTCGGAAGATATCATGTATATTTAAGAGGTACTTAATTATTATAAATTATTTCGATGACTTAAAAATGTCAATACTGAGTTATATATTTTAAAATGAATTTTATTAGTTTAATAAAAAATAAAACATAAGTAAATAAAAAAGTAAAGCCAGAGATTATTCTGTTATTTCTGATCTCATAAGTTGTTAGGATAAATACATTAATCAATAAAATTTGTTAAAGAATGCTTGTCAAGTTCTAAGTGAAGATCAACAATTATTCTATTATTAGACAAATTATGGAAGGAGGTAGAATTGCTTAGAGACATTTTCCAAATAATATGACAATAACTTAAGAACTCTGAAGAGCTCTTTTTTTTTTGTAACATTTCTCTCAGTTTTTTACCAGATATCATCATGGAGTACTAGGATTCACTTTGGTTGTAAAATTTGTGCAGTAAACCCTACCTCAAAATATGATTGTTAGTGACAAAATAACATAAATTACATAATTGACTGTTTTAATTTAAATCTGAAATGTCTCCCAAGGGCCCATTTGTCCATGGCTTGGACAATAGCCCATGGTACTACTAGAAAATGTTAGAGCTTTCAAGAAGTGAGGTCTAGTGGGAGATAGATTGGTATGTGGGAGTCTATCTTTGAAAAAGATAGTGAGACCCATATCATTTGAAAGGTTTCTCTTTTGAATTCTGGTGATCATGAAAATGGCTTTTTGCCACTGACCTGATAAAGCTAAATTACCACAGACCAGAAAAAAAAAAAAAAAAACCAGAGGCAACCAACCATGGACTGAAAGCTCCAATACTATGAGCCCAAGAAAGCCTGTCTTTTTTACAAGTGGATCATTGTTTTTATAGACTCTGACTAACAGAGATGAGCAACTAATGTTGCTTTTGTCCACTATCTAGATCTTCGTTATTAAATACCTTGAGATTCAGATGTAACTATATCAAATGGGAATGCTGCTAGAAAACCAGTCTCAGTCTCACATCAGTCATACTAATTTTGAATCTCTGTGTTATCAGAAACCGTATGTGACTGTACATGTACACTGGCATGCGAGAAGCACCACTTTAGAATTTCAAGGCTCAGAACTTGTTGGTGGGGGGTAACTGGGAAAGGGGAAAGCCTTTGGAATGTAAACAAAGAATATAGAAAATAAAAAAAAGTGAGCATAATGAAAAATAAAAAAAAACAAAAACAAGAACTTGTTAAAACTTCAAATACAGAAAGCAAGACTGAGAGACATTATGTGAGTTTACACATGAAGTTGGCATGGCCAAGTGTCCTAATCCTCAAACCAGCATTCTTTTACTAAAATGGAGTCTCAAAACTCAGCTAGCTCAGACATTCTCATTCATAGAAGATGGAGGAAAATCAGAGTCCCTTTTTTAGAAAAAATCGCCATCTCTGTGAGAAGATGCAGATTCTTCCTCTATTAGTCACCCCTCCTTCCTACTCAGGACAAAATTAGCTATGTAGCCTAGGAATTTTCATTTTATTCTCAGAGATGATGTAAGATGGCTCCAAAGCATATTAATGTATGTATGTATAAATATTTGTATGCATGTCTGTATTTATATTCAAAATACACTTGTTTATAAATTTTAGTCATTATTCTAATCCAGTTCTGCTTTTTTCCTCCAAAAGACTTCAGCCTTTGACACTTGATTCTAAATTCCTGTTTATTCGCTGCTCAGACCAGGTGAGGTTTCTTAGTGTTTTTCAAAGCACATTGTTTGGTTCTCTCCTATACACCTTGACTCAAGCTTCCATTTCTTTCTATTTATAATGCATTCTAGGACATCCCCTACTTCTGTCTGGGAAGTCAGACTCTAAGAAAGTGTCATTGTTGGAAGAGCATATATGTATGTATGTATGTATGTATGTATATATATATATATATATATATATGTGTGTGTGTGTGTGTGTATGTATACATATGTGTGTTTGTGTGTGTGTGTGAGTGTGTAGCATATAGATATGTGTAGAGAGAGAGACCCAGAGACCCAACGGAGGTAAAAGGATGGCTTAAAATCACAGTGAAGTATAGGATCCAGTTTTTCTTCATTTTTAGTACTTTCCCAAGCTTCATATTTTCTGTTAAAAATCTTAATCTTCTGAAGGTATTAATATAAAAATGCAAAGCCAGAGCCAGAAAGTGGCTTCTCCTGTCAACTTGTGCCTGAGAATCCTTACTTTTTCAACTTTTGGTTTTTTTCTGGAACCCCAAGCCTGCTAAATCATGCATAGAACTTTGAAAACTGAGCTGCATTTTGCTAGCGGCCTCCTCCCTTCCTCCCCACAGATTAGGCTAGATCTAACTCTGGGCCCTTCCCTCCCTAGACCCAGTTTCAGTTCCTGGAGCTTTAATAACTCTTGCCAAACTTGTGACTTGGCCTGTGTTTACCCGCCAGACTCACACAGTCCTTTCAGGGGCGGGGTTTATTTGCATAACCACTCCCAGACATATAAAATGGTCCAATAGCTGTCCTGCATTCCTTACAGGGGAGAGGAGGGGGATAGGCATAACATGAAAGAAATAGAGGATGTATTTGATCTGTTGTTGCCACACGTGGAAGTGAAATGACTCCAGCAGAACTCTGGTTGCAACGGATTCCACCAATTGTGAGAGCGGTATGCCGTCTGGGGGCTGAGGGGCGGCTGTTGGGCTTGGTGTCTGCTCTGTACTCGAAAGATTTTTGTTCAGAGAATCCCATTGCAAGATCCAGCCATTGATCTTGACAGAGTAAGTGTGGGAACATCCTTCGTGTGGTAAATGACTTGGAACCTGTGGCACATAGGGACGGAAATAGAGGACCAGAGGACTATATCAGATGTCCCTGTAAGAGTGCTACAAAGTCAGCATGACTTGGGGGAAGAAGGGATTCTGTGGCTGTCAGTCATTCTGTCTGTTTGTGCCCTGATGGCACTCTCCTAGATGTCAGAAATTTAGGCTGTTACCCCCTCTGCTTTGGGTAGTCAGTTCCTGCCTGTGCAGGTTCGAACAGGGGCCAGATGGCCGCTGGGAATATGCCCGGACTTGTCCAACAACCCTGTGCATATGGGATCCAGAGATAAGGAAGAGAAGGAGTCTGGGAGTTAGCTCTTGCAGAGGAGGAGGGAACGGATTGGACATGCAGAGCATCCTGTGGAAAGCTGAACTACTAGCCCACCCACGTGGTGCCTGGGCAAGTCCGGGCCTGTGTAAAAAGCAATTTGGCACTGTGTATGGGGGCTTTCAATCCAGCCTCGTCACCAGTGCGACTGAGTTTCATTTGATCACTTGCTGCTGGAAGCCGAGCCCAGGACAGTGATATTTTGATCCGGCCTCACCCCAAACACTGGCCAAGGCCCAGACAGCTGCAAGAACTGGCAGGGTGAAAGGAGAAGGACCTGCCAGAGACTAGGCTGGGAAAACAGGCTGTAAGATCTCATTTTGACAGGTTTTGGCAGCGCTGGCCAATTTCATGTAGGGCGATAGGAGGTAGTAAATTGTGGAACTCTCTGTCCAGGTAATGTTCCTGTCCCCCTTGTCCCACCATACCTTTCATCCAACATAAGATGCATACTGAATATTTGCCCTCTATCACCAAGTTTGAAATACTAAGCCGTATTAGAGGCTGTTCTCTCTGGGTCCTTAACAGACTCATCCTGAGTATAGGAAGACAACCAATACTGCACAAGATGAGCTTTAAACAGGCAAGCAAAACTCTCTGAAGTTTTCAAGTAAGGACCATATCAACTAGAAGTAGAGAAACACAGAAAGGGGATTGTTTGGTTTTTTGTTTGTTTGCTTGTTTGTATGTTTTTGAGTAGCATTTGGTGTTTGATTTTTCACCAAAGGTATTGAAGGAGACCAGTCTTAAGTTTCTTTGGGACCTGATACAGTCCCAGGCAGATAAGACTGGACTGAATGATACTTATTAGCTGAGGAGGACTTTAATTTTCTATCTCGCTGCTTCTATGGCCTAATGCTTTAAGTATAGGTCTGTGTTCATTTTGCCCAGCTGACTGTGGTTCAATCCTAACACCTTTGCTTGCTAGAGAGCAAAAGTATTTGTATTCAGATCTCATTCCACCATATAGTGATGGTGTGACCTTGGAGAAAAGGAATATTTCTCCCTCTCTGAGCTTCATTTTACCTCAGGCAACAGTTGAGTTAATAATAGTACCACCATCATCGAGTTATTGTGAGGATGCTCTGAAATAATCCATGTAAAATACTTGCACACGCTTAGCACAGTGCAAAATAAGCACTCAATAAATGTTAGCCATTATTATTTAAGATAGATTATGTAGCACAGATTGGATTTCAACAGGTGGAAAAAGGAGAGAAGGCATTTTAAGTAGAGAAAATATGAGTAACGGCCTGACAGCAAGGAACTCAGAGCACAGAGTATGAGAAAGGAGCAATAGTTGAGTTGGATGTTTTAGTACAATTAGGGAAAAGTACAAGTTAGATTGATGGGAAACAACACAAGACTGGATGCTTGAGGTTCTGTTTATTAGACAAATGATCGCAGAGCCACTGTGAGTTTCTTTTTTCCCTAATGATTGATTGATTGATTTTATATCCCAATTGCTGCTGAACTGAAGAAAAAGTCAGATCTATACTTCAGGTAAATGTGAATAAGTTAAGCTTGAGGAAGAAAACACAAAAGTGGACAAATGAAAAGTACACAAAGCCTCCCCCCCCCCACACACACACCAGACCCGATGTGGTGGCTATGAGAACAGAAAGGAGACAAATGTATTGATCAAGTCATAGGAACTCTGACTGTTCAGAAATTTGAAGTTGATGAAGGGAAGGATGGAGGTGTCTCTTATGGTTAGCTTATACTTTAAAAGAGCACATACTTTTCATCCCATCTCTCTGGGTAGAGTTACAGATAGATGTTTACAAATCTTGGATAGATTTACCTGCTCTTTGGAATCCTAAGTGCATTGTGTGCTCAGCATTTTCTTGCTGCATTAGTATTTACTAGTTGTATATAACAAAGAGGTATTTTTTTTCCGTGTACCTATGGAATCATGAGTAAGCCTGGTGAGAAAATTCCCTAAGCTTCTGTTTTCTGGAAAAAATGGGAAATAGTTCCCACTTACTGAACGGATTAAAAATGATAATCCCTGTAAAAGACCTAGCCCAATGCTTGATGAATAGCAGGCTTTCATGAGTCATATGTTTCCTTTTAACAACAACTCACTTCACCTTTAAACATCCATCTCATCTCTGTCTGAACATTTCTAGAGGAAAAGTCTTCATTGTTCTCTGAAAGAACCCATCATCTGTGCGTGGGGAAATCCTGGCCTGTTGGAAGTTGTTTCCTTTGTCCACCTGCATTCATTATGCCTCTCTGCCTTGTATTCAGATGTTCTAGGAGAGTTTGCTGGGGGTACTTACAGCAACCTACTTCTCTGTTATGAAAGTTCAGAGATCTGAAGATAAGAGACCAAATTTCCCTTATATTATGTTCCCTGATAATGCAGCTGGTTTCTTCCATTTCTAGACTGGCTTGATATTAAATAAATGTAAGTCTGAAGTTTTAAATTATACGAAAGTTGAGTGGTAACACCTTCAGAGAGATGGCAATAACTGTAAAAGAAACATGATGGGAGGATGTGACAAGATTCTTGATAATGTATTATATCCTTCAATTCTTTAATTGCATCATTTCTTTGTGGAGAGTGCTTAAAGAAAATGAAACCTGCTCAAGATTGTTTGGTCTGTATGTGTCTGAGTCATAACTACAAGCCAGCCACATTTTTTTCTAATTCATTTTTTTCATTTTCAGCAGCTGTTTGTATATAAAATGATGGCTAGGTAGGTTAATTCTTACACTAGAGAGGAAGATAATCATTCAATTGCCCTGTGCCAGGTATTTTGTCTTTGAAATCTTTTGGTAAGAGAAACCAGGGAGAAAAAGTCACAAAACCCAGGAGAAAAACAGATGTAAAAACCTCAGGCAAGCCATATAGCCTTTCTTTACTTAGATGGCTACCTGATCTATTCCCTGCAGTGAAGTCCTTATTCAGAGCTGAAGTTTGTGAAGCAGAAGCTAGTTTTTCTCTGCTTCCTTTAGAAGACTGGCTTCACCTGTATATTCTCCCCTAAGGTGCTTAATGGGAAGAGTACTGGCCAATTTTTCATCATTCTTTATACTAGAAGGACCATTATTAGATAAATATGAGAGATACAAGGATGGCTCTAGTCTGCCTTAGATTAGAATTAATTATGTTTTTCAGTGTTTATCTAGACCTGTTCTCTTATGGATGATAATAAGCATTTTTCATTCCGGTGTGGTTTTCTCTCTTTTGACTAAGTTCTAACAGAATGCCTAACTTTGAAAACAATTATCAACTGAGTGGTTAGTGACTAACCATTTACCCTGGAGCATCTAAGCTACTCTATATAAGTATCCCTAAGAGACACCAACCCACACTGAAAAAATGAAGTGGTTTCCATGTAATATATGATGGAATCAAACAGTAAAATGTCATTATTTCCAGGAGGGTGTTAGTCATTATTGTGACTAAGCCAGAAAGAGTGGGCAGCACTACTTCCCTTTCATGAACTACATTTCCTGAACCAGTCTACCCTTTGGAATTTTTCCGGTGGAGAGATGATTACAGAGCCAATATTCTGTTGTGAGAGTAAGAGGTAAAGAGAAGCTGCATCTTTGGTAACATAGTGGACAATCAGCCTGAAGGTGGCCTACTTCTTTGTGTATTGGAAACAGACAGTACACTATGTAACTTTGAGGAATATTTTTTGTTCTTTTAGTTCCAGTTTTCTGACTTGGATCCTAAGGGTTGAGGTTATCTTGATACACCCTTGTAGATTTTCATACCTGTAGAGTCCAATCAGTTCTAACTTATATTTTATCCAGATGTGAAAAAAGGAGAAAAAAGGCATAATGAAGACATATTGTGAGTACTGAGTTGCCTGTTATTAAGGAGGTCAAATAGAGATAGATGGTAGTTTCCTCTAAACAACAAAAAGATGAGGCTATTATTATGACCTTTTGTGTTGGGGGGTTCAAAATCTGAAATTATTTCTGAAAGTTATTTCACAGTGTTTAATTATATCTGAAATAATAGGTTTATTTTTACCAGATATTTTTATAATGTCAACTCTTTCAAGTCCTATATTTTGTCTTCTTCATGGGCATTTTTCACATTTTCTTTTCTGTAAGTTTTTAGTTAGCATACAAAACATTGAGTTTCCTTGTGACATTTTTATAAGTGTATATCCATCTTTCTTAATCTGTTCACCTCCAATTACCCTTCCCTGTTTCTTGGACATGTCTTTAAAAGAGAGGGTGGAACTACTTTAGCAATGGAACATCATTTTCTACAAATAGGACTCAATCTCTGAGCTGATTTTTCCCAGTCTTACGGTATGGTTTTGCCTTGGTTTGTGTTACACGTGCTTACTTGCTTGTCCCACTATTTCTGTAGGATATTTTATTCCCTGGCTTTGAGAGGGAGAGATGGCATATTTGATTGTTGTTAGGTAAAAAGGACTAACAGATTCAAGATTGTCCAGTTCTTCTAGATTGCTTGGTAAACTGAACAGAGTAGAAATTATATGATACAAGACCAAACAATGGAAAGGGAAATCAGAAGTTTGTCCTGTGTCATCCACATAAAGAAATCATATTATAATTTTGATTGTTTTCTGGGACACTCTGGCAAACTTCCTTGGTTAGCTAATGAATCTCTATTTTGAGCACTCAATGGGTAGATAACTAATTATTGTTCATGGCACAGTTTCATGTTGTATTATGGTAGTCAATACACAAACCAGTGACTCATTTAGGGTTCAGTAACAATAGAGCAAATCAGAGGCTTTAAATATTGGCTCAATATTGACATCGTCTGTGGCTTTTCTCCACTACCCTTTGCTCCTCTGTTTGGGATGGGACACTAACAGTAATAGCAGCTCTACACATGTGAAGCACATTCTGGAGTTTCCAGAGTACTTTCACACAAATTGTTTCATTTTTTCCCTCGAACATAATCCAAAGTAGTTTTTGTGCCTTTTCTTTTGCTTGGGATGACTATTTAAGCAGAAATCAAAAGAGTATTTTCAGCCGGGCGGCAGTGGTGCACGCCTGTAATCCCAGCACTTGGGGGGCAGAGGCAGGTGGATTTCTGAGTTCGAGGCCAACCTGGTCTACAAAGTGAGGTCCAGGATAGCCAGAGCTACACAGAGAAACCCTGTCTCAAAAAAAAAATTTTCCCCTTAAAATCAGCCTGGAATTGACTGGTCTTAATTTTATTAATGCTTTCATTAATCATACATCTATATGGTTTTATAGGTTTTGGCCATTTCTTCTGGTCAGTTTACAGTTTTCTAAGTTGTATTTGTCTTTTTGAAAAATTTGTGTCCTTTTGTGTGGTAGTTGTGTGTGCATGCACACATTCTGAAGTTTAACTCATATATTATGGTTTGCCTTTGGATAAGTAGATGTGACCCCAGCCAAGTATTAATTCTACCTCTGCAGTGACAACTGCCTTGAAAAAGAACTATATATTTCTGCCTACCTCATATGGGACATCACCTCTTGCTGTGTGCACTGGAATAAACGGGAAAGTAAACAGGTGAGTCTTTAATTATATACAACTCCTTTTTATTTTCCTGAAGTTGATATCATTAATAGATGAAATTCTATGCCCATTAGGAAAATAGTAAAAGAAGCCAATGAAAAGCTACAATAGGCAACCATGTTCTCTCAATTATTTTTATCACAGGCATATATTTTAACACATTTAGGCATAAAAGGAAAATTTACTTTCTAAATATGTGTTCCAAGGATCAAACCTGTTCATCCGGCTTTCATGACAAATCCATTGCTCTATTCACTGAGCTATTTTGCCGAATGAAATTTTACTTTTATGCAAACCAAAATCAAAACAACATATTATAACACTTTTGCCCATGCCTATCAAAACATTATTACTATAACAATATAATCACTATTAATATATGGAAGTTCTTTCTATCATTTGCTCAAACAATAAATACTTATTTAGTGCCTAATGTGTAACAGGCACTGTTTTAAATATTTTGGATGGAGTAGTAAACATAATAGGTATAATTATCTCATAGTGATTCCACTTTAGTTGGAGAAAAAAATAGGACAAATGTTAATAAGAAAACTATAATGTATAAGGAGGTCATAAGTACTATGGAGAATAATGAAATGAGAAGGGATAGAATGATTAGGGAAATTCCAATTTAAAATAGTGGCCATAGAACCGTAATTAAGAAGATGATAAAATAATAAAGAACTGAAGGAGTAGAGAAGTAATCAAATGTATGTATTTGGGAGAAGATTCCTGGCTTGACACAATATTTTGGCCTTCTACCAAAAATATCCCTCCTTAATTTGAAGAATAGCAATGAGACCACTATGGCTGCAGTGAATAGAGTAAGTGGAAGAACGGAAAAGCTTTTGGCTAGAGATAACAGAAGAAGATTAGGTCAGATTATGTAAAGTACCACCAGCCATAAAGGACTTCAGATTTCTTGTAAGTAGAAGAGAAAACCAATGAAAGAGTTGAAACGAATGTAATCTAATATGTTCTAAAGGATCCATTCTCCTATTTTCTGCTTCTTCATCTCTCATTCTCCTATAAAAAAGAAAATGTGGGTAGATTACCTCTGACTGTGGAACAATAAGAATTCCGTTTTATTGGATGTGACTTTTATTCAAGCAACAGAGAAAACAAACAAACAAACAAAAAAGAAACCCAAAAAACAAAAAAATAAAAACCTTGAATCCACACTGTTATTTAGAATAGCTGGACGTGGAAATCAATGGATAAATTATAAGTTCCAGAAATTTAGGTCAGACTTTGACTAATTATATCAGAAACTCAATAGTGGAACCCAGGTATCAATATATATTGGAGCTTCCAAAATATGAATAAAGACAACTGATTTGATGTGTTTAACCTAATCAACCTTCTCATGATACTGTGTAGTTTGAGTCAGCAATGAGTATGAATGTTGCTTTTGGCAGAGCCGTACCTGGGATAATTCACTATAAGTAAAATAAGAAATAAAAATTCACAAAGAGTGAGCTAGAAAGATGATATGATACTTGATAATATGGAAATAGAAAAATGACAAGAGAAAGCTGTGCTAGAAATGGATCTGGGCCAGACCAGAAAAGAGAAAACTGAGTGGCAGTGACTCTAACCATTTGGAGCAACATCTGAGCTACAGGCCAAACATCTGGAATTGATGTTACTATACAGATTAGAAGCTGGATTTTTCAAGGAAAGAATTATTCTCAAGGCCAAGCTGAGCAACTGCTTTGATTTGTGACAAACCTGTGCACATGAGTGGTGATTGAGCTTGCAGGAGAGGAATGAGTAGGGCATGGGCCAGCTGCTCTCTTCATCACCCTTTTTTAATCTCAGGACTTCTGTACTGCCTAGGCAAAGCAAATAGCCTAAAGTCCTGAGTTCTTAATTTAGACTTGTCATCCTACAAGTTCTACTCATCCTAGATAGAGAGACCATGCTTCATGCCACAGGCATTTCTGCAAGTTGAGAAGACCAACAGCCACAAAGGGTGGCCAGAAGCAGCTGCACACCCAGCAGCCTTACATCCAGAAGAAATTTAGCCAACATCATTTATTCAGGGCACAGTGAGCTAATGTTGAGATTATTATTAATGCCTACGTCATTCCTTCTCTCTTTCCTGCCTGCCTGAATTCACTCACTTCTAAGTTACTTTCTGGGGAATCAAGACAATGGGAACAGGTTCAGATATGGAGATGACAGAGATAGGGCAGGTAAAGAAGCACTAGTCACTTTTGGAGTTGTCACTCCAGCCTTACTGGATAAATATATGTATGTACATATACTTAATAAAATATTAATGTAACAATAAAACATTAAGTATATGCATGTGTTCATACACACCAATTACCTAGTTTGGCTTAAAAGTGGAATAAAATAAATCAGTTCGATCATGACTATTTATAGTAGCCTTGAATTTTATTTTAATTTTGGGATTAACTTTGGCAATATTCACTAGAAAAATATGGGATATTTCAAGTATTAAGAAATGACAGTCTTAGCCGGGTAGTGGTGGCTCATGCATTTAATCCCAGCACTTGAGAGGCAGAGGCAGGTAGATTTCTGAGTTCGAGGACAGCCTGGTCTACAGAGTGAGTTCCAGGACAGCCAGGACTACACAGAGAAACTCTGTCTCAAAAAACCAAAAAAAAAAAAAAAAAAAAATGACACTCTTCTTTCTCCAAAAAACTGAAACATAATTCATATAACATAAACTTTACCATTTCAAGTACACAACTTCATACTTTTTAATATATTCACAAATTTCTACCATGTAATTCCAGGTCAGTTTCATTGTGCATTGATTGGTCATTGTCTCCTCCTTTGCCAGCCTATGGCAAATAATAAATCTGCCTTTTGTCTGTGGATTGTCTATTTTGGACATTTCATGTAAATAAAATCACATTATTGCCCTTTCCTGTCTAGCTACTTCTCTTAATCATAATAAAGATTGATTATACATTATGGCATATATTATGTGTTTCATTCCTTTTTCTAGATAATTAGTATTTTATTTTACAGATGAACTAATTTCTATTTATCAACCTTATTTATGAGTTGATGAACATTTGTTTTTTTTTTACTCTCTATTATTTTGAGTATGCTTCTAGGAACATTTATGTACAAGGCTTTGTGTGAACATGTGTTTTCACCTCTTGGCATATATATTTAGGAATCTATATTTAGGAATATTGTTATATCATATAACTCAATGCTTCACTTTTTGAAACATTTTCTATAAATGTTGCACTATTTTAGACTCTCAACAGCACTGTATGAAATCCTAGTTGTCGACATCTTCCATGACAGTTGTTTATCCATATTTAAGAAATATATATTACTACAGGGTATAATGAAATATTCAATTGTGGTTTTAATTCACATTTCTACCAAGCACACTTTCATGTGTTTATTGGTCATTTGTACTCTTTTCAGAAGTGTTTGCTTAAAATCTGAGAGAAGTTAGGCAGAATTTGCCTTCTTGGTTCTGTCCTTCACCCTTTAACCATTACTCAATTGTTACCCGTGAATATTACCTGTCCCATAGGTAGTCTGTGACTGTACAAAATTTTAGATCCCGGATCACATTGCCTGTGGCACCGAATTCTATTTAAATCTAGTGGGAAGGTACAGGAAATCTGGGTATGTGGTTAGCCATGTAAGAAGGAATCTATATGACATGTTCATTTTAGTCAAATCCACTTATTGTTACTTTCCAGAAGATGATGAAATAACATGTGGTGTGTTCAAAGCCCTTTCTCAAGGCCATTTTCCAGTAAGTGATAGCTTTATTTTTGGACATAAACCTGGTGCTGGAGACTGTGGGAGATCTAGGGAGAGATCCTGGACTTTATGGAGCAGGCAAACAAGAGTCAGTAAGGGTTTTGAGGTAAAAGAGCGACAGACAATAAGAACTTTTTAAAGCCCCTTAACTCTTTTCCATCTATTCATGAGGGATGAGTGTCAGAGATTATTTTTGAGGGTTTTGAGGTATCCCTGATGAGGTCAGTAGTTTTAGGCTTGAACATCCTGACACTCCTTCCTCCATTTAAGTATTTATATATCAAAGAGATGAATTGCTCTGAGACAGTGGGGTCACAGGTTAGAGAGCCAAAGGAAGAAGATTAACTAAAGCTCCCGGCTAGGAGTAAAATGACCTTCGGCCTCTCTACATTTGGCCTGAGGTCCTAGGCAAACTAAAACCCACTGATGAATCCTTTCACCTTAGCTAGATGGTTATATCTAATTAGCTTTCAGCTGTGTTCATCTAATCTGTGAGGTCAGTATCTAGAGTATATTCACATTAAAACATACAAACCTATCAGGGCAGAAAAGGACTATGTTTTGCATTTGCAGGGCTTCTTTACTCTGTATTTGGTAACTGATAAGGTGAGAATGTTTGGTATGTACTTTCCCATAGTTGTCAGACTAGCAGGAATAGGGCCTTCAAACTGAGCATTTCCTCAAGAATGCCATTTGAAGTTCTATGTGCTCTGTGAAAAGAGGGCCTTCCTGGCAGTCTGGTTGGTTCACAAGTAAGTCCTGAGATTCTAAAGTCAGCAACTACTGGAACCCAACCACAGTAATCCAAAAGTCATAGGAATTTCCGAGGAATAGCATCTGATCCATAGAGGGGAAAGTAGCCTGAGCCTGAGTAGAAGGCATGCCTGGTATTAGTACTGTTTCATGTGTTAAAGAGGCTGCTGTGGAAGTTACTGTCAGGGGCACTGGTGGTGGACATGACTGAGATGCCACTAGAAGCTGAGTCTAGAAGGCTACTCACTGCAGGACATCATGCTTTCACTAAGAGTCATGGGCATTCCTGGAATACCAGGCTTTCCTAATGGCATTGTGTGGGGCCTTCTTGCAAATCATGTTCTCTGGCTAGAAGAAAGATGCTCCCTGAGGGGTAGGAGTCTGTTGGGAGCAGTAGGCCCCACTATACTCAGGCAGCGACATAATGCACTATGATTCCCTTTACTCTTATTTTGTCTGCATGACTCAGCAAATAATAATAGTAGTAATGATGATGATGATGATGATGATGATGATGATGATGATAATAATAATAATAATAATAATAATAGGATTTCAATCTTTCCAGACTCTGAAAACAGTGAAAAATGCTTGTTGCTCCCAGAAAACAAGCATATCCAAAGCTGACAGCAACTTCTCATATTCTAGAGGTGTTTGGTGAACAGACTACCAAAGTCTCAGTTTCTTCATTTCCTGCTCCATGTTGGCCAAACTTCAATTGTACTTTGGCACTCCAGAGGTTCCTGATCACTTTAGATCTGAAAGGAGGCTCTTTCTTAGTCTCATAATCATGCTTTGAGACAAAACAAAGTTTTGAATTTTTAAGTACTAAATTTCAGCATAACTTGTCTTCCCATCATAATCTAAGGTCACAAAAACTTATATCTATAGTGCTTGATCAAAGCAATTTAAAATTACACATTTTAACATCTCTTAGGAGAAAAGATCATATAAACTAGAAACAAAAATGTGATGTCCTATATTTGGAGTTATGTGACCTTAAATGACAGTGATAACATATAACAACAGATACTAAAATGGCAATTTCCTATGGGAAGGGGTCTTATTTGCTGTGAAAGGGATACAGGAGACCCTGAGTAAGCAATGTAAAGGCTTTACATCTTACCTGGAGAGTATTTCCCGTCACAAATCATAGATGCTGTCCACTGCATCTGGGCTTTGTTCAATGTTGATCTATTTTCTCTATCTGTACTTTTCTTCCTTTCTTGTTGCTCAAGGCATAGGCGGAATTTTTTTGTTTTGTTTTGTTTTGTTTTGTTTTTTGTTTTTTTTGTTTTTTTGTTTTTCAAGACAGGGTTTCTCTGTAGCCCTGGCTGTCTTGGAACTCACTCTGTAGACCAGGCTGGCCTCGAACTCAGAAATCTGCCTGCCTCTGCCTCTGCCTCCCAAGTGCTGGGATTATAGGCGTGTGCCACCACCACCTGGCCATAGGCAGAATTTTTGAGTATGGCCTGAACAGTACAGTTGAAAGGATTGTGAACTTTGACAGAGGCAGAAAGAACCCCACCTAGCCTCTGTCATGCTCCAGAAGAGGAGACCAGAGATGCTAGACAAGTTATTCCATCTCCCCCCTTTTCACTAATACAATGTTACAAAAGGAACACAGTCCCATGTCAGGGATCAGCTACAGCATTAGGTTGTGTCAATGAGAGTGATTAATCTGTGGGAAATGATCTGATGCCCAGTAATATCCCTAATATTATCCCCAATTCATTTGTATATTTTTTTCTTTCTACTTGCATTTTAGAAATATTTTTTCACCAGGGGGTGGTGGTGGAGGTGGTGGTGGTGAAGTGGCACGGCTTTAATCCCAGCACTCTGGGAGGCAGAGGCAGGCGGATTTCTGAGTTCAAGGCCAGCCTGGTCTACAGAGTGAGTTCCAGGACAGCCAGGACTACACAGAGAAACCCTATCTCAAAAAAACAAACAAAAAAAATAGAAATAATTTTTCTTGCAAAGTTTGTAAGCCTTGTCTACTTCATTCTTCTTATGTAGAAATATCCTGAGGAGACACAGTCAATAAACACCAAACCAATGGTCAATTGAGCCAAGGTGATTTAGACACTGTACACATTGGCAGAAACCTGTTTCTTAGCCTCAGGTTACTGGGAGGAGCAGTTGTTGAGGAGGTGGAGCTCTGCAGACACCTTTTACTTGGCATGATATCCATATACCTGATGTAGTGGGCCACTGATGTATTTTCTGTGCTTTTCCCTTTCCTTTCCTATAAATCGTGGGAATGACAAATGTGAATTCCCTTGAATTGTACACACTTCTGAAAAGTCTTTTGTAAATTAGGGACAAATCTACTAATTACCATGTAGTAACACTTGCAGAAAGCTCTTGTATTAGATGCTTTAACATTATACTGTTATATCTATCCCTTTGTAAATTACTATGGAAAGTACCTATTGTTAAAATACTAAATTTATGGGTAAAATGAATGAGGCTGTGAAAAAGAAAAAAAATTTAAAAACTAGTAAATGACAGAGTTGTGATTTAGACCCAAGTATCACTGACATGGGGTTATAATGCTTTGTCTGGAAAGACACTATTGGAAAGTAAACAATCTAAGTTTCCTAGGTAGCATATACCTAGGCAAGGAAAGTAAGCATATTCACAAACTGACAAACAGCAAGCACTGTTGGATTACCATTTCTGTACTAACTTGGTGTAGGGCATTAACCATTCCTATAAAATTCAGATGTTTGATTGCAAATTGCTGACCTTTCCAAAAGTACATCTTCTGTAACACTTTGTAGAAGACAAAAACAATAGATATGTATTCACCACTATTCATAACACTTAATTATTCCTTCCTTATTTTACCATAAATTAACATCTGCTCTAGGGTACTGCTATTCACAGGGTATAAGGCCTCATATTATCCGTGAGTGATGACATTTATTGCTTATTAGGCAGTTTTATCTGTATACCCAGGATTCCTCAGAACAGTCCATAGTACATGTTTTCTTTAATAAAAGCAGTTTCTTAAACTACAATTGAAAGTCAATTTGTTTTGGATAACCATTTGTATAAAAAGGAGGGACAAAGAAACTCTGTATTATTTGCTATGTCTAGGTATGTGTATTTGCGGGAAGCCTACTTACAAAACAATTTCAAACCAAGGTTAATGAGAGACATTTAGCTTCTTGCAATTTGATGCCTATTAGGTGAGTTGGAGTTTGGAAACCAAACTGAAAATAGGGTCTCATCTATGCCACCTCATGGAAAGCAGCTTCCACAATACCTCAAGTGCTTATGATAAGAATTTATCTCTAAAGGAGGTCTCCTTTATGCACCCAATCAATGTTTTTTTTCTATTTTCCGAGAAAGAAAACTATACAGGAAAAATTTTTCTTTAGATAATTTATGCTCGATTTGCTGCCACAATACTGAATTCCCTTATCAGTGAAGGTTCTGAGACTACTAATGCGTTTTTTTTTTTCCCTCAATAACAAGGATAGAGAGCAAAGAGGGGAAGCTTGTCTTTTGAGGGTGACAGTTTCAACAGAGGAGAAAGTATGTCCATTTTGTTTAAAAAGTGAACTTCATAGCCTATCTACTGTCGAGTGAAGAAATGGGGAAAAGTTATGAGAAAAGTTATAATTCAGCAAAAATGGAAGCCATGTCATCTTATCCAATTTCTTGTTTTTTATTTTATTTTTTCTTTTTATTATTATTATTATTTATTCTATATTCTTTGTTTACATTCCAAAGGCTTTCCCCTTTCCCAGTTCTCCCCTCACCGTATGTCCCATAAGTCCTCACCTCCCCCCTCCTATCCCCCAACCAGCCCCCCCCATTTCTCTGTTCTGGTACTCTCCTACAAAACTGGATCCAATATTTTCAGGACCAGGGTCCTCTCCTTCCTTCTTCTTGGGAATCATTTGACTTGCTAATTGTGCCTTGAGTATTCAGAGCTTCTGGGCTCATTAATATCTACTTATCAGTGATTGCATTTCATGTGTATTCTTTTGTGATTGGGTTAACTCAGGATGATATTTTCCAGATCTAACCATTTGCCTACAAATTGCATGAATTCATTATTTTTAATTGCTGAGTAGTATTCCATTGTATAAATATACCACGTTTTCTGTATTCATTCCTCCTTTGAGGAACATCTGGGCTCCTTCCAACTTCTGGCTATTATAAATAAGGCTGCTATGAACACAGTGGAGCATGTATCTTTATTTTATGCAGGGGAATCCTCTTGGTATATGCCCAGGAGTGGTATGACAGGGTCCTCTGGAACTGTCATGCCCAATTTTCTAAGGAACCACCAGACTGATTTCCAGAGTGATTGTACCATCTTGCAATCCCACCAACAGTGGAGGAGTGTTCCTCTTTCTCCACATCCTCACCAGCACTTGTTGTCTCTTGAGTTTTTAATCTTAGCCATTCTGACTGGTGTGAGGTGGAATCTCAGGGTTGTTTTGATTTGCATTTCACTGGCAGGATCAATATAATAAAAATGGCCATCTTGCCAAAAGCAATCTACAGATTCAATGCAATCCCCATCAAAATCCAAATTCAATTCTTCATAGATCTAGAAAGAGCAATTCTCAAATTCATCTGGAGTAACAAAATACCCAGGATAGCTAAAACTATTCTCAACAATAAAAGGACTTCTGGGGGAATCAATATCCCTGACCTCAAACAGTACTACAGAGCAATTGTGTTAAAAACTGCATGGTATTGGTACAGCAATAGGCAAGTAGATCAATGGAATAGAATTGAAGACCCAGAAATTAACCCACAGACTTATGGTCACTTGATCTTTGATAAAGGAGCTACAACCATCCAGTGGAAAAAAGATAGCCTTTTCAACAAATGGTGCTGGTTCAACTGGAGGTCAACATGCAGAAGAATGCGAATTGACCCACTCTTATCTCCTTGTACTAAGATCAACTCCAAGTGGATCAAGGACCTCCACATAAAACCAGACACACTGAAACTAATAGAAAAGAAACTGGGGAAGACCCTGGAGGACATGGGCACAGGGGTAAAGTTCCTGAAGAGAACACCAATAGCTTATGCTCTAAGATCAAGAATTGACAAATGGGACCTCATAAAATTACAAAGTTTCAGTAAGTCAAGGGACACTGTCAGAAGGACAAATTGGCAACCAACAAATTGGGAAAAGATCTTCACAAACCCCACATCCGACAGAAGGCTAATATCCAATATATACAAAGAACTCAAGAAGTTAAACCCCAAAGAACCAAATAACCCTATTAAAAATGGGGTACAGCTGGGCGTGGCGGTGCACGCCTGTAATCCCAGCACTTGGGAGGCAGAGGCAGAGGCAGGCAGATTTCTGAGTTTGAGGCCAGCCTGGTCTACAGAGTGAGTTCCAGGACAGCCAGGACTACACAGAGAAACTCTGTCTTGAAAAACAAAACAAAACAAAAAACCAAACAAACAAAAAAAAAAACCAAAAAAAAATGGGGTACAGAGCTAAATAAAGAATTGTCACCAGAAGAAATTTGGATGGCTGAGAAGCACCTTAAGAGATGTCCAAAATCTTATCCAATTTCTAATGGTGACCTTGGAGGAGATGATTGGGGACACATCATCCTCTCTTATAATTAGAAATATATATTAGGGACTTTCCATAGGTCCAGAACCCACATAAAACACAGTCCTGTATAAGAATAGAAAGTAGTGACAAAAATGTCTCACCAGAGAGACAGGTACCATGTATATATTCATTGAGCCACTGTTATAAAAAAATTGTGTTTTTATAAGACTACTTAGAGTCTACCTTCTTGAGTTCTTTGTATATCTTGGATATTAGCCCTCTGTCAGATGGGTTGCAAGCTGGTACAACCACTCTGGAAATCAGTCTGGCGGTTCCTCAGGAAACTTGGCATGACACTTCCAGAGGACCCTGCTATACCACTCCTGTGCATATACCCAGAGGATTCTCTAGCATGTAATAAGGACACATGCACAACTATATTCATAACAGCCCTATTTATAATAGCCAGAAGCTGGAAAGAACCCAGATGTCTCTCAGTGGAGGAATGGATACAGAAAATGTGGTATATTTACACTATGGAATACTACTCAGCTATTAAAAGCAATGAATTCATGAAATTCTTAGGCAAATGGGTGGAACTGGAAAATATTCTGAGTGAGGCAACTCATTCACAAAAGAACACACATGATATGCAATCACTGATAAGCAGATATTAGCCCAGAAGCTTGGAATGCCCAGGAAACAATTCACATATCAAATGATGCCCAAGAAGAAGGAAGGAGAGGCCCCTGGTCTTGGAAAAGCTCAGTGCAACAGTTTAGGGGAATACCAGGACAGGGAAGTGGAAGGGGCTTGATTGGGGAACAGGGGGAGGGAAGAGGGCTTATGGGACTTTCAGGGAGGGGGGATCCTGGAAAGGGGAGATCATTTGAAATGTAAATAAAGAATATATGGAATAAAAAATAATTTAAAAAAGAAAGACTACCTAGTTCCATACCTATCTTTTTAATTTGTATAGTTTTTCAAAGTCTTTATGATGACTTGAAGAACCATAACACATTCAGTCCTCTCAATCTTATCTGGTGTAGTGGAGGATCACAATGTGAATTTTCCTCAGTTTAAGTAACTGAAGCCATAAATAATCCATGAAAGACTGTAAGTTGAAATAGAATGGCCCCGTCAAAATAATCAGATACTTTGGCAAAGGAAAATCATGTTTCAAATTTTTCATTCACAAATAAGGATATTTTTCCATATTGCTTAAGTCAGAAAACTATTGAAAATATTGACAAATAAAATAAATGTAAAGGTTTTTTTTTTGTTGTTGTTGTTGTTTTGTTTTTCGAGACCGGTTTTCTCTGTATAGCCCTGGCTGTCCTGGAACTCACTCTGTAGACCAGGCTGGCCTCGAACTCAGAAATCCACCTGTCTCTGCCTCCCAAGTTCTGGAATTACAGGCATGCGCCACCAAATGTAAAGGATTTTTTTTGTTTGTTTGTTTTTAGTTTTTTCAAGACAGGGTTTCTCTGTCTAGTCATGCCTGTCCCGGAACTCTGTAGACCAGGCTGGCCTCAAACTCAGAAATACCCCTGCCTCTGCCTCCCAAGTGCTGGGATTAAAGGCATGTACCATCACTGCCTGGCAAATGTCAAGTTTTTAAAGAGCTTTTCACATATTTTATTGTAACCATTAGAAGGAAGCCAATGGTTTTTCTAACTTATTTATTAATTTTTGCCAGTAAAGCTCCTGATATAACCACAAGCTGAAAATTTCTTTGTCCTTTTGCCTTAGTTCCCTTACCTGTAAAATAAAATTAACAATAATTTGTGACATCTTTTTCGAGAATTGAATGCATTGCCACACAAAAAGCATTTAGAAGAGTTGTTATCAGTACTCTAAAAGTCTTAGCTGCTTTGTGGTGGCTTCCTTGGCCATTTTCACTAGAACATACAGTAAAGAAGACACAGAAGTCACATGTCATGGAAGCCACTACTTTAAAATCTTTCTTTAAGATCCATAGTAATTATTTTTGTACCCACAGTTATTTCATCATGGATTGTCAAGAAAATGAGTACCGGGACCAATGGGGGCACTGTGTCACCTGCCAACAATGTGGCCCTGGACAAGAGCTCTCTAAGGTAAAACCTTTTATTTTATTTTATTTTATTTTATTTTATTTTATTTTATTTTATTTTATTTTATTTTATTTCATTTTATTTTATTAGATATATTCTTTATTTACATTTCAAATGTTGTCCTCTTTCCTGCCCCCCCCCACCAAAATCCCATAAGCCATCTCCCCTTCCCCAATCAACCCTCTCCCGCTTCCCTGTCTTGGTATTCCTCCACACCTTTTGATCAGTACTTAAAAAAAAATCTCAGGAACCTGGAAGTATGTGTGTGCATTCATGTGTATGTGTGCAGGTGTGCACGTGTGTGTGTGTGTGTGTGTGTGTGTGTGTGTGTGTGTGTGTATGTGTGTGTGTGTGTGTGTGTGTGTGTTGTAAAAGGGATAAAGACGTTTTAAAGAGAAAAAGATCAGTGAAAAGCCAATATTAGTAATATAGTTAATCACAGCTATGAATAGTTCAGTTCAGCCAATATAATGAGATGCAAATAGTATTCAATAGTAGTCATTGTTCGAAAGAAGTGAGGCAAGCAGACTGAGAGGCAGGGAAGAGCTTAATGAAATATTAGGGAATCTTGTGAAGAGATATTTCAATACAGATCTCTAAACTTATTGCATTAAAGAAATCTGTTAGGCAAAGCAAAGTATACTTAATTTGATTAAAATGATGGTACACTATGGTAAGAATGAAGCCATGTTGTAAAATTGCATGGAAATTCCTCAAGAAATTAAGAATAGGCATTTTCAGGGAAGTTGGCAGGTTAGAGATCTTATGATGCAACTCAGTGGAAGAAAACAGGATAGTACAGGATAATCTCTATTCTTGCAAGAGACAGTAGCTGTAAATGGACTTATTAAGCCAAGTGAGATCTCTGTGGGGAAGCAGACAAGAGTGGCTGTGAACTGGTGCCTAGCTGCACAAATTGGCTCTGGTGAGGTAATTGGAAACCACAGGGAGGCACTTTACAGCACACACACCCAGCAGCACTGCAGTAACAGTTAGCTCATAACCAAGGACTGGATAGCAATTGGAGATGAAGCCTTGGAACTAAAGCTTAGTTCTCACAGCAGGGCTCCGGTTGAGGTTAAGTCTGACTTGCAGGACAAAGCCTACGCCTCCTTTCCCTTCCCCATACACTAGCATGGTGGCACAGGCTGAGGAAAGACTTGCCGCAAAACCTGAGTGGGTCCAGGAGCTGAAACATGATAGTGCAATTGACGCCCTCTTTATCCCAAGTTTGTAGCTATACTCTATGGGAACCCACAGCAAGGGATCCCACCCTGGCTTCTCCAGCACTCTGTGTGGTTTGGAATGCCAAACTACACAGAGTATCAAGTAGGGAATTGAGAACTACACTGCTCATCTCACTGCAGCTGTGCCAAATATTCAGTCCAAAGTGTTATTATCTGATCTCTATGGGACAATACATACACAAAATCAGGCTTTACAGCTTTCTACTGGAATAAGAAACAAATTGCATCTCCCCCATTAGTGCCATTTCCAGAGGAAACTTTTGAAGGGAAAAGAAAGAATTCAAAACCCATCGAAGATGAAAGAAATAGTGACTGATAGGATTTTTTTAAACTCCAAAGTGCTTTTGTTACACGTTGTCTATTTTGCTACTGTCAATATTTTTTATAATTTCTATGTTTTCTTTTCATTTTTAAGTCTTAATTCTTGAATAAATACACTGAAAGTGTCCTGCGTTAGGTCACACATTGCTTAGTTTGCACAATTGTTTTGTATGCTTTTTAACCCATTACACTCTTATATACTCTAGTATTTTTCCCACATACAACCCATGTACTTTCTTCCTAATTTACACTTTCTTTTCAATTTTGTCTTCCCTGCTGCCCCTCTTCTTTCACCTAATTCTAGCCCTTCAAAACTTTCAAAACTTAAACAACTTTAAAAAAAACCTATTAGACACTAACTGGATCCCAACTCTTTCTTTCCAGTATATTTTCCTCATCTCAATTTTCTTCCAGTTGATCTAACATTAATTCCTATGTGTATCACAGTCTGTCTACTTGTAATCTTCATAGTGCTCCACTATATAGCATGTTATTCTTGTATATAAATCTTTCAATAGTTATTAGAGTAAAAAAGATCACAGTTAATTGGCTAGAAGGACATTTTCATAGGCATTCTGTCCAACAATTGTAGTTGATTCTACAGCTGATATTCAAATACTTGGTTGTACCAGGGTCCCTTAGTACATGACTAGGGATGTAAATTGTAAACTATACACATAAATTCTATCACTTGAATGCAGAAAGTATTTTTGAATGCAAGAAAATCTGATAAAAATAACCCAGATGCAAAAATCTAAACAGAGTAGAACAAAAAAGATGACAAATCATGGAAGAATGAAATTCTCCCCATGGAAAATATTGTACTGGTCCACAGTGAGAGTGAATTAGATAAAATATCAGGAAAGTGCAGTTGTTTAATAAAAGATGTAAAAATAAAATCCTGAAAGACCTCAAGAAGAGTAAAAATAAACAGTTGAATATAATAAGAAAGTTAATCTAGCATATAAAAACTGGAATTTAATGAAGAAACAGAAATATGGAAAAATGGAAATTTTTAGTTATATAAAAGTCAGCATGCAAAATAAACTCAGTTGAAAGCCTAAATAATACAATGGATCATGTGGAAGAAAGAATTCTAGAGACAGATGAACAGAAATACTGAAGATGTCAACATAGGCAAAATAATGAGAAAATGTAACTAGAACATAGCGTTCTATGGGACACCATGCAAAGACTGATTTTGTCCCATGGCACAACTCTACCAAAGACTCAGGGAACACCATAGACGATGGGGGATGTTTCAGAAAATTTGTACATGCCAGAGGACCAGGAAGTCTGCTGTGAGAGTGCATCATTTAGAAATGGCAGTGAAGCTACAGCCACAACACCTCAGTGATATGACTGCCTAGACACAACTTGAATAATGGCAATATAAATAGCACATGAGGACAAGTAGGGGAGATCTCATAGGGCCCCACCCCAAGACTAAGAACTACAAGAAACTTAGGACTGCTGAGAGAACAAGAATTCAACTTACTGAAGGATGAGCCTCTTAATTGCTTATGCAATACCAAGTAGTCAACCTGAAATCATAAACATAAAAACAATGCTAAATGGACTCTGAAAGCTGTCTTTATTTAAAAAACTTTCAAAATCTAGACTAACAGGATGGCTATTCAGGCTCAGAAGGTATGTCAGTCAAAATGGGAAAGATCTGAAAATAGATCTTTCCTAAGTACCAAATATGATATAGATAGATAGATAGAATAGATAGATAGATAGATAGATAGATAGATAGATGGATGGATGGATGGATGGATGGATGGATGGATGGATGGATGGATGGATAGATAGAAAGACAGACAGATAGCACTGAAGGAAAAAGCACCAAGGGCAAATCTTTCAGAATTCAAATAGCGTTTTGATGAGACACCTTAAAAGTCTGGAGAGCATACAATGATGTATTTCAATAGCTGAAAGACAATAATTGGGAATTCAATTACTATTGTACAAACTGATGAAATGACCTTTACAAAGTATGGTTAAATGCAAGGTTTTATTGTAGATATGAGGGAGAGTGCAGCTTGAGGTATCTGGAACCATCCAACGCAGGGAAAGAAGATAGTGGGCTGAACATAGCCAGCAGACTGAACTTGGTGATGAGAGATGAGGCTAGGGAAGCAAGAGAGGAAAACAAAGAGAGTATGGGTAAGGGAGAACAAGACAAAGGAAAGGGGGGAAGAGAGACAGAGACAGACAGAGACAAAGAGAGGCAGAGAGACAGAGATCAGAATTATGAGGAAAACTGACAGGCTAGAAGGAGGAATAATGTCCATGAGCTAGAGAAGTTTAGGGTAAAGAGGTGGATGTGTAGAGCTAGGATGCCAATGTGAACTCTGAAATGTAGCAGGTACTTTTGATAGTGAGGGAGCCTCCAGGCCCTCATGCTATTTAGCATGTTAATAGGCACCACAGATAGATTTTTACCCACTTTGACAATGATCAGGAAATGGTTGCCTTGGTAGACGGGAACCAGCTTCCTAAGTTCCCACAGAATGCTGGCTTTTGTATAATCACCAAATATTTTACCTGACAACTACATCCAAAATAATTATATTGAGGACATGGCTCTGTTGATAAAGCATTTGTTTCACATGCATGAGAAGCAAAGTTTAGACCCCTAGCATCCATGAAAAAAAAAAGCAATATCCACACATGGCAGCATGCACCTGTAATCTTATACTGAAGAAATACAGCTGAAGGAGCCATTGTGGTTTAGTTGCCAGCTTAGCTGGATGAATTTTTGATCTCCAGATTTAGTGAGAGTTTTTGCCTCAAAGAATTACTTGAAGAAGCCATTGTGAATAGTGCATAATTTGCATGTGTTTCTGCATACTTGTGTACACAGACAATCAGAGATTACAAATAAATAACTTATTGAGACACTTTAAGGCTTTCAAAGAGCAATAAAAAGGGCAAAACCCAAATCAGTAAGTAGATAGAAACAACTAATCTTTTTCAAGGAAGAAATTAAGGAAATGGAAAGAATTATAACAAAGCAAAACAAAGCAAGTAATTAATGAAACAAAGAGTTGTTTTTTAAAAAGGATAAAAATCAAAAGTCCTTTAAAAAAAACTATTTGGATTGCCTTGTCAGGCATCAATGGGAGGAGAGGTCCTTGGTCCTTTGAAGGCTCGATAGATGCCCCAGAGTAGGGGAATTGAGGGCGGGGAGGTGGTAGTGGGTGGGTGGAGGAATACCTTCATAGAAGCATAAGGAGAGGTGATGGGATAGGGGTTTTTCAGGAGGGGGGGAACCAGGAAAGGGGATAACATTTGAAATACAAATAAAGAAAATATTTAATAAAAAACAAACAAGAGAAACAGAGAGAAAATTACAATTATCAATATTACAAATGAAAAGACATATTTTACATAAGATCCTAATGTCATCCAACAAAGCTTTCAAAACATCCACCAAGACATCTAACAGAAATGAATGAATCACTAAACACATGAAATACCAAAAATAAACCAAGGTAGGTTAAACAACTTATATAGTCCTAAACTTTGCAATGTGACTGGTAGTTTTTTAATAATAATAATAATAATAATAATAATAATAATAATAATAATTTTACAAGTAAAAAGTTCTAGTATGAGAAAGATTCACTATTCATTTCTAACAACCCTTCAAGGTAAAAACAACACTAGTATTTCTCAAAGTATTCATAAAGCAGAAAGATAAAGAACCTACCAAGTTCCTTCTATGAATCCAGTATTACCCCAATACTTAAACTAGGCAAACAGAAGAAAAAATGTTAACAGATAATTATAGGATAGTTTCCCTGATGAACATAGAGAATTTTTCAGTAGCACATTTGTCTTAGTTACTTTTCTATCGCTATGATAAAATGCCATAACCATGGCAACTTATAGAAGCATTTCATTGGGCTTATTATTTCAGAGGTGTGGAGTCCATGTTGATGGGACAAAGGCATTGTGGCTGGAGCGGCTGAGTGCTCACATCTTAAAATCCCAATAGAGAGGAAGAGAGCTCTGGAGATGCTGAGAAAAAGGGTTTTAGAGCCCCTGAGTTCATCCCTGTGACATACCTCCTATAACAAAAGCATACCTTTTAATTCTTCCCAAACAGTTCTACCAATAGGGGGATCAAAGATTCAAATCTATCAGCCGACGGGGGCCATTCTTATTTAATTTGCCATAACATGCAAACAGAACTTATTAAATTAATTCAATTCACATGGAGAAGTACATTCATGGACAAACTGTTTTTTACTCCAGAGATGTAGAAATGACCCCACATATTTAAATCAACAAACATAATTTGTTATGTATAGACTTAAAGATATAAATTTTATAATTATTTCAATTGCATTGTAAGTGGTTTTTAACAACTCTAACATCCCTTCCTAATAAAAGACTAGGGATAGAAATAAAATACCTCAATCTATTAAAAGCTACATACAACAAACCTAAAACCAATATCATCCTAAATGGAAAAAAAAATCCCAGGCATTTCCACTAAGATTAGGAACAAGATAACACCACACCCTCTCTCCACTCATACTCAATACAGAAAGAGGAAGACTCTAGAAGATGGTATGCTGGTCAGTGTTATATCATCTTGATATGAGAGTCATTTTAGAAATGAGAAAATGCTCCCACAAATTAGCCTTTGGGCAAGACAGTTGTGCATTTTCTTTGTTTCTTTTCTTTTTTCAAGAATGCTCAAAGAACAATTTTAATTGCACCAATTTTCCGTAGCTTTTTCATTTTCTTTTTAAAAATATTTTATTAGTTATTTTATTTATTTACATTTCAAATATCCCTCTTCCTGGTTTCCCCTTCGAAAACCCCCTATCCCCCTCCCTGCTTCTATGAAGGTGCTCCCCACCCACTCACCCACTCCGGCCTCACTGCCCTAGCCCCCAGCATTCACCTATGCTAGAGCATCAAGCCTTTACAGAACCAAGAGCCTCCCCTCCCATTGATGCCAGATAAGGGCATCCTCTCCTACATATGTGGCTGGTGGTTTAGTCCCTGGGAACTCTGGGGGCTCTGGTTTGTTGATATACTTGTTCTTCCTATAAGGTTGCAAACCCCTTCAGGTTCTTCAGTCATTTCGCTAACTTCCATTGAGGGCCCCTTACTCAGCCTTATGGTTGATGAATGATTGATATCAGAATACTCAGATCACTTGAGTGATACTACACCTAGGTTGATGGTCTCAGGATCTATAAAAAAAAATGTAGGATGAAAAGGACCCAATAAGGATAAAAGTATGCAGCATTCCTACATGACTTCTGTTTTAGTTTCTGACTCCAGATTCCTGCCACGACTTCCTTGGATGGTGGACTGTGATGTAAATACTATAAGCTTGAAATAAACCCTTTCTTTCCTAAGTTGCTTTTGATCATAATATTTTACCACAGCAATAGAAACCTTTTTAAGACAGATGGAAAGACTGCTGATACTCACAAATGAGAAAACAATATTTTGATAATGGCTATAGTGCCAAAAAGCTTCCATGGTCAACATAAATCCTTTCAAAATATCAATGCCAGTCTTCCCAAAAGTAGAGAAAATAAATAAATTCATGTGGTAACACAAAAGACCCTGGATAGTGCCATCAATTCTGGGAAAAGGAACAATGAAAGATACATATCAAAACAATGTACATGCACATCCCGGAATCAGAGTAATAAAAAGAGCACTGGACTGGTAAAACACACACATGGATGGATCTGTGCATCAGAATATAGGACCCAGATATAAGCCCACACAGCTACAACCAAATATGATTTTTCATAATGCTGCTTTAAAATCATACTTTAAAAAAAGAAAACATTTCACCAAGAAATGTTTCTGGCCAAGCTGGATATCCACCTGTGAAATAATTAAACCAGATCTATGTCCACATAAAACCAAAGCATCAAATCTGCATACCACAAAAAAAAACTGGGTAATGCATTTCTTTATACTTAGAAGGGTGACTATGAATGAATGTTTGTCCCACAAGAATGATTCCTGCATGGTTTGCTAAACAAATTAAGAAACCATTTTTGAGGCTGGTCATTCTACTACCTAGAATGAAATAAGCAATTTATTATTAAGAGAGGCCAGTGACGTTTGGAAAAGTAGCTAACAACATCCAAGACAACATTTCTGTTCAGTTACCTTTATTCAATTTTATATTTCACTCATGAAAAATAAATATCACTGTAAACAAATTATTGCAGAAGATTAACAGTACTTCCTTGGGATATTTTTCTAGAAATATAATTTGTAAGCTAAATACAATTTTAATATTCTTGAAATTTATAAATAGACATCACATTTGAACTTTTTTTACTAATTTCCTTTACAATTGCATGTATTTTCAACAATGCATAAAATTTTCATGTCCCAAAAGTCAAACCCAAAAGTAAATAATATATATTTCTATCATCTGTTACTTTTGTGCTTTCATCTATAATATTAATTAATAATTTATGAAGCTTTGAGAATTTTTTTTTTTACTTTTCAAATATTTGACAGGGAAATATACTAACCTGTGAACTCTGTACCACGTTTTTTGTTCAACATCTACGGACGTTATAAAATAAAGTACTTTTAATCCTTTTTATATTAAATAAATATATTAAAATCAGAAATGTTTTTAGATTCTATTTAATTTCATTATTTTGTATGCAGTTTTTAATACATTTTCTCTTATTATGTTTATTTGATTATATGGTAATAAGTTCTTAAGGTTAAAATATTGTATATTTTTAGCATAAACGATTCTTGATTATGATTTTCAGTTCATTGTTCTTGCATATTATACAAACAACTTTTAAAAAGAAATAACTATACTTACTTCATGGTCAGCATCGAAATTTTATGTCAGCATCATGAAAGCATAATATAATTAAGAAAAATGTTTCCTGGTTATAAAACTGATTAGCAGCAAAAGCATTTGGAAACCTGAATCATTTGAAAAACAAAACGTTTTGCTCCTAACTATGAAAGATGATTCTCACCAAGAGTTTTAAATGATAATTTGCATGTTTTTAATTCTTAGGAAATGATTCATTCATCAGTGAAAGAAATGGCTACTGGGGGGTAATTTGATAGTATCTGATTTTATCTACAATGCTAATTTTTGCCTTTTAATTGCTTTGCTTACATGATTTAAATTTACGATTGCTATTGATTGACACTTCAAGCCTGAAGGCTGCTATTTTATTGTGGGGCTCTCCATTCCTATTCCCTTCTTTGTCTTTTCTTGCCTCCCTGCTGGTTATACAAAGCTATATTTTAGAACTTTATCTTGATGTATTTGTGCCAATTTTATTGTATTTTTTGTATTATTTACTTAGCTGTTCTAAATACTAAAATACACACATGTAACATTTTAGGGTCTGAAGGTTTCAACTTTTTTTTCCCATCATGAGTATAGTATTTAAGTGCCTTTACTTTTGCAATATCTTAGTTGTTGTTCTATTGCTATGAAGAGACACCATGACTACAGAAATTCTTGTAAAAATATTTTAATTGGGGCTTGCTTACAGTTTCAGAGGTTTAGTCTATTACTAGCATACTAGAGAAGTAGCTTGAAAGTTCTATATCCAGATCCACAGATACCAAGAAGAGAGAGTGACACTGGGACTGGATTGGGCTTTTGAAACCTCAATGTCTACTCCCTCAGTGACACATTTCCTCCAAAAAAAAAAAAAACCATACTTACTCCAACAAGGCAACGTCTCCTATTCTTTTTCAAATAGTGCCACTCCCTGATGACTAAACATTGAAATATATGAGTGTATGGTGGCCATTCTTATTTGTGCCATTACACCCAGTGTATTCATATAATTGGCATAGATATCAGATGTGTTATTATGTTATAATCACCACATAGGATTTATAAAGTTTGTGAAACTAAAGTTTATTATTTCAAAGATGTTCTTAAGTTTTCAAAATTAAAATATGATTACATGATTTTCTTCCTTCCCTTTCCTCCCTACAATCATTGCCATGTATGCCCCCATCATACTGGTGTGGTCTTCTCTAGGCAAGACTATTTCTCTCATTCTGAGCATTTTTTAGTTGACAAAAGCTCTTTGTGTATGGTTAAGGTCTCCTGGGTTTCCCCATTAGCTTTAATGTGTCCATTTTGTTGTTCTTGTTCAGTTCATGTTTAGGAGTCACTCATGTTGGTAATATTATCGGTGTATTTCTGACATTACTAGGATATACAATCTTACAGCAAACTTTCTCATTCTTGGGTTCTAATATTCTTTTCATAATATTCACTCTGTTTTAGGTACAGGAGTGGTTTTGTAGATGTATCCACTGGGGCTGGACATCATATAACTGCATTTTGACTAATCATGGTTTTCTGTAATGGTGTCCTGTAGCAAAGATAATTTTTTTATTAGATAAGGGGTAATGACAACACTATTACTATACTGTGGTTATAAAGACATTATACAGAATGTGGTTAGAGATATTGGTTGTTTAGTAAAGTGGTAGCTATAGGTAGTAATATCCAAGTTCTGTGACTGCACTAGCACTAGATAGTTGAAAAGGTTTCCTGTACCTGGCATGATTTCCTCTTTGTTGAGCAGGTCTTAAGCAAAATTAAAAAGCTATTGATTACCACCAAGTATGTGTGCCACTGTTGTACCTATTAGGCTTATTGTGCCATGGTTATCATTTTTGTGTTTCATAGACATCCTACCTTGATAGGACTGTGTTAGTTGTGTCCTTCCTTTGGAAGCTTGTATTGCCCCATGGTCTTTTCTAATATTGTGAAAACTATTCCTTGCAGAGGAGGTATTCAAGTGAGTTGTAGCACCAGCTCCTTTAAACCGTATTCTTGAAGTGCATAATGTGTATAGAAACAGAGACTTACCTTCTACTTTTGAAGGCAATCACTGTTGATAGCAATAAGCTGTTTGTTTGGGGGAGTCTCTTGGATTATCCTGAGCAAAAATTCAAAAGAGGGTTTCTCATTCCCGCTCTTTGCATTTTTATTAGATTGCCTTTGGCTCTTAGAGGAAGCATTGTCAATCCAGATAAATCCTTGTATGTGCCCCACATTTGAACGTTACTGGCTATTCTGTAGATCCATTCATTGTTTAGCCAGCTCTTGACATTCACCTTGGGAGTATGTTTGTGGTATTCACTTGGAGAGGCAGGGGAATAGCCAGCAATGTAACATTTCTGTTGTTAGTAGATAAAATTTAGCTATCTAGGAGTACTTGCCTCTTAGAAGAGGTTACTACTAAATTTCTTTCCACCTAATGAAATAGTATGTCAGTTACCTACTTTGATGGCACTACAAATGTTTCAGTATACATATTCTATATTGGCAGATGACAATGTGATATGATGGCAATGCCTGGGTTTCTCTCTGTAAATATATCCTTTGCCAAACACAGTTCGGACTTGCTCACTAGTCACAGAATTGGAACAGGTAAATGGGGGAAGTGTTCCCATCTGGAGAGCATGTCTTTCAGTTTACTGGATTAGTTGTGGGAAAAGGAGGCACAAGCCAGTGTCTCCTGACCAGACCTTTTGCTGCGTCTGGGCAATAATGATTGGAGCTAGCCAAGAGGAGGTTGGGTGATGAGAAGCTTGAGCATAGTAAAACTGAAGACTTAATTTGGGCACCAGAAATTTTAACAAGTAATCTCACACCATGAGCCACAAACTTCTCTTACAGTATGCTTTACCCAAGCTAGACAGACACACACACACACACAAATTCTGTTTGGGGTTGTGGTTTAAGAATTGTAAATTCACCTCACACCAGTCAGAATGGCTAAGATTAAAAACTCAGGAAACAGCAGGTGTTGGCAAGGATGTAGAGAAAGAGGAACACGCCTACACTGCTGGTGGGACTGCAAGCTGGTACAGCCACCCTGGAAATCAGTCTGGCGCTTCCTCTGAAAACTGGACATGATACTTCTGGAGGACCCAGCCATAGCACTCCTGGGCATATACCCAGAACATTCCCCAGCATGTAATAAGGATACATGCTCCACTATGTTCATAGCAGCCTTATTTATAATAGCCAGAAGCTGGAAAGAACCCAGATGTCCCTCAACGGAGGAATGAATACAGAAAATATGGTATAGTTACACAATGCAATACTACTCAGCTATTAGAAACAATGAATTCATGAAATTCTTAGAGAAATAGATGGAGATGAAGAACATCATACTAAGTGAGGTAACCCAGACTCAAAAGAATACCCATGGTATGCATTCACTGATAAGTGGATATTATCCTAGAATCTTGGAACACCAAAGACACAATCCACATACCAAATGATGTCCGACAAGAAGGAAGGAGTGGACCCTGGTGCTGGAAAGGCTCAATGCATCAGTGTAGGGGAATACCAGAACAGGGAAGTGGGAAGGGGTTGATGGGGGAACAGGGGGAGGGAAAAGGGCATGTGGGACCATTGGGGGGGGCGGGGAACCAGGAAAAGGGAAATGAAATGTAAATAAAGAATATATCCAATAAAAAAATTTTAAAAAAAGTTCAGAAACCTGGGCAAATAAATATTATAAACTTTGGAACTTGTATTCCCAAAGGAACTTCTTAGACCACCAAATAAAGGTTTCCAGGCCAAAAAAAAAAAAGTGAACAGAGACATATTATGAGCTTTGTTTAATGGCATACTGTACCAGAACGCTGAAGACCTGCAGCAGATGTAAATTCCAAGTCTTGTTATAATTTTTTAAGATTGTAAAATCATCAAAATGCATATGAGTCAAGTTTTAATACACTGTCTGGGTGGATGAGGCTGTCCATTGCACCATTTCTTTCTTTGGGTTCTCAGGCATGGTTCCAACAGTATAAGAACTCTTAACATTTAACATTGAATAACCAGTAAACCTATAAAAAAAGAAATATACATGAATATAATAAATAGTTAATAGTATGATTCCTTGTGAACTTTTCAGACATGCTTACTGTTATTTTATCCTCCCTATTCTATTTTCATTTTTGTTTCCCTCCCATAATTTGAGCCTCTCTTTCCCATTTCCCTGATCACATCATTTGGACCCTGCTGTTTCCCTCTGTTCAGATCTTAAGCCAATTTTCTTAATATTTGTGGATTATTTTTCCTTTTTAGTTTTTGAGCTCTTTACATATTTTGGATTTAATCTTTTTCAGATGTATAGCTGGCAAAAATTCTTATTTTTTGGGAATACTTGCCATGTGAAGAAGCCTGTTAGTTTTTATGAGTTCCAAGTTTTAATTCTCTGGATATTCATCTCATTCCGTGAGATGAGTTATTACCCTCAATACCTGAACACATAGGACACTATTTAGGAAATTCATTCCTACATTCGTTTTATGTAGAGTACTTTGTATATTTCCTCTAACCATTGATATTTCATATTTAGGTCTTTGTTCCATTTGGATTTAAATCATTGGTAATAGATATAGTTCTGATATCTTTCTTTTACATATAGACATCCTCTTTTCCTGGCACCATTTGTTGAATATGTTGTATTTTCACCAGTGTGTGTTTTTGGCATCTTTGTTGAATATCAGATGAATGTGGTTATACATACGTGTGTCTCAATCATCAGTTTTCTTTCATTGGTCAATATGTTTATTTTTGTGCCATTATCATATTATATTCATAACTTGAGTAACCCAGTAATATATTTTGAAACTGGAATGAGTTTTGCCCCCCCCCCCGGAGTCTTGTGGTTCCATGTAAATTTTAGGATAGATTATTTCTTTTCTGTTTCTGTAAAGAATAAGATGGAGATTTTGATTATGATTGCATTAAAACTTTAAATGGTGTTTGAGAGAACACTCATTTTCACAATAGTCATTCTACCAATCAATGAGTATGATTTATGTTTATGTCTTTATCCCTTTCTATAGAGATTTAAGGGTCTTTCATCTCTTTGGTCTGGTTTATTCCTGGGCATTTAATTTTCTTTGAAACTATTGTGAATGAGAGCTTTTCAATGAGCCCTGTCCCTAGGATTTTTGGTTGGTGGTGGTAGTGGTGGCTCTCATTTTTACTTATTTTATTTCTACAAATCTTCTGGAGAATATCTGCAATCTCTAACATATAATATCATGTCATTTACCAATAGAGATGGTTTATGGTTCCTAATTAGTATGGCTTTAATTTCCTTTTTATGCCTTTAGTTGCCTGGCTAGTGCTTACAATATTGAAAAGGAGTACGAGTAAAACCTCAATTTTTATAAATGTATTTTTATGATCCAATATTTTTCATCTTTCCTGAAGCTTTATAAGCTACCAGTTTTGATCATTTCTTTCTGATTGAAAATTTCTAGTAGCTACTATTTTATAGTGTGTCCTCCGGGCAACATGGGAGTTTTCTCTTGCCTGAAGAATATCTTTGTTTTCCCTTCTTTCATAAGTTAAAGTTTCACAGGATATTACAATTTGCACTTGGCAGTTATGTATTCTCGATATTTAAAATATTTGGCTTAAAAAAACTTTCAAAGTTTCAGAAAAAACTCACTGCCATTTCAATAATTTTGTTTTAGAGTTAATGTCATACTTTTCTAGAGTTAATGTCATAATGGCACACACACACACACACACACACACATATATATATATATATATATATATATATATATATATATACATATGTATATGAGTATATATAGGTGTGTGTGTGTGCATGCGTGTGTGTGCAATGTGTGTCTGAGTGTGTGGGGATTTCATTTGATAGACATGTGTGGGGTATATAAATACATGTCAGTTATGGGGTGTTTTTCAACCCATGCCCCTATTCACAAAAATAACAACTCTAAGAATAAAATATGTTTACAAATTCCTAGACCATATAGCTATGCATGTTCCCCTGACTAGCTCATGAGTTAATATCTCATTTATTTAAATCTAAATTCTACCATGTGGCTGGTTTCTTCTGTCCCAGTTCCACGAGTCTCCTCTTTCATATGACAGGGTGTCTTCTACCCTGTCTCTATCCCAGAATTCAATCATTCTACTGTATGTCTTACTTTCTATTTTCTGTATAAGCTTATAGACAAATCAGCATTTTATTGATAATTCCTTCATCTGTACAGAACACAAAAGATTCTACATGTGGGTATTTTTTAACTTACTTTCTGTTGTTAAATATGGCAATATTTGGTGATATTTTTCCAAATCTATGAAAATTTTAGCCTTTGCTTCTGTGACTATTTCCTGACACATACTTTATTTGTTTTGATTTTATGTGATTTTGCTAGTTTTATTTTTTGGTCTTTTATATTATCCCCAAATTTCTCCAGTCATTTTCTTGTTTTTGTCTATTTTAGTCTAATTGTTCTGCTATTTAAACTGTATTCCTTCTATAGTTTTATCTTCAGGTTCAGTGATTTTTCTAATTTTCTAATAATCAGTACAAGCAGAGAATTTTGTTCATTTATTTAGTTATTTTTATAACTTCTATTTGGCTCTTAAAAACAATTTCTTTGAGCTGAATATAGTTACTTTCAGCTCTAATGCCAGCATTCTAAAGGCAGAAGCAAAATGATTTCAAGCTTAAAGCCAGATTGGTCTACATGATGAGTTCTAGGCTAAATAGTGCTAGAGAGATGATATTTTAAAAACCAAATTTGTCCAAACAATTCCATACATGTTCTGTGATATTTTATTTTTCTTTCATATTTAAATATATTTTATAATTGTTTGTTGATGCATTTTTGGGTGGTTTAAAAATCCCTGTTAAATAATTCCAATAATTGATTCATCTAGCTGGTGGTATCTGTCTATTGTCTTTTTTTTAAATTAATCTGATTTCTTCATTCTTGTTATCATGGGTGGTTTTGTTTATGTCTGATGTTGTGTTTCATTGTGTCTGATATTTTTTTCAGGAGACTCAGAGTCTTGCTAAAAGCTTCCATTTAGCAGGCTGTGTTAACATACAGGTTCTGGTCTTCTGGTGCATTATTTTGTTCTATATTGCTTTTTAGTACTGCTGTGTCTTACATTGCTCTGCTAGACTATTTGATATTCGGAAAGATGTTTCCGGAGAAATTTTTCTATTTATCCCATGTGAAGTAAAGACATCACTCAGCTTGGGAGATTAAGAAAATTACTATGACTCTAGCCATTGTAGGAAACTCCCTGCCTGTTTACACTCAACCATACAGACTTATATAGTAGTATTCTTAGTCCTACAAGATTAAGAGACTAATTGGACTGGGTACTTGTATTAATATCTCTGTTGCTCACGTCTCCTAAAACATAGTATCTCTGTGAATTTTGAAGTCTCATGAGCTAGCCAACTCTTTTGACATAAAAATTTCTCAATTTTAAGATAGGGGTTATAATGCAATCTTAGAAGATTTATAGTGAATAAACATGTATAAAAGTTCCTGAATTATTTAACAGGGATTTTTTTTACTCTGATACTGTTAATCATTCAGTCATAATACCCAAGCCAGAATCATAACATGTATTAGTTGCTCAATAAATATTATGTAAATTAATCTGTAAAATCAAGACAAATTCTGAACAACCAGTAAAATTGTTATTTAATTATCAGTTAGTATTGACTAATTGCATCATTGTCTCTCTAGTGAGTGAGTTAATAGGGAGTCATGTCATGTTCTTCTAATACCAGTGGTCTACTTATTATTTCATAATACATAACAATATGTAGTGTTACTTGTTCCAATTACTATGCACTATGCATGATATATATATATGCAAATGAACAGCATTTGATTTTACCCAATGTCCTTGGATATCTAGTCTTACTCTCTTGGTCGTCCTCCAAGCAGTATTGGGTATCGTTTTCATCTTCTGTAGTGAATCTTAAATCAAATCAGATATTTCTTGGTTACTCCCACAAGCCACCAATGGACCACAATTGCCCTATCATATCTCACAGGTAGGATACCATTTTAGATTAGAGAGTTTGTACCTGAGATGCTACTCTTATTTCTCCTTTGGTAGTATACAGAGCACCTTCTGATACCAAGAACACTAGTCCTCATAGGTAAAGGCTTTCCACATGCACCTGCTAGAGTTTGCCATGTTTAGTGAGTTGTGTAGATGTTGTCTTCAGGAATTGGGCTTTGTCATCAGTTTGTGGGAAAAACCTATAGTCTTGGCCACAGCCTAGGTTGTTTGGGGGTTCCCATGTGACCTGTTTTAACTCAATTAAATATAACACATTCTGCTACTGGAAGCAGTTAATTTGGTAACAAGATATGTTCAGTTGGGGGATCTATCTCCCCCATTATTTGCCTTCATATACGGATATTATTTTAAAAACTTCTACTGTATTAAGTTTCCAAACCCAAATGATCCTTAATTTTAATTGTTACTCCCAACATCCTCCTCATCTTTCTCTCTCCTCCCCCACACTGCTTGATCTTCTCCAGTACCCTGGTCAGTCCATCCATAGCTATGTATTCTATTTCTACTTTCTATCCATCTCCTCTCTGGATTATAGCTCAATTATAATTGGCTTAGCAGGCAATATCCACATATCAGCAAATGTACACCATATTGGTCCTTCTGGGTTCAAGTTACCTTACTCAGGATAATTTTTTTTCTGATTCCATCTGTTTACCTACTCATACATTTTTAATAGGTAAGTAATACTCCATTGTAAAAATGTAGCACATTTTCATTATCCATTCATCTGTTGAAGGACATTTGTCTCCAATCTCTGTCTATTATTAATAGAGCACCAATGAACATTGTTTAACAGGTGTCTCTGTGGTAGGATAAAGCATCTTTTGGGTGTATCCCCACCAAGATTGGTATAGCTGACTCTTTGTAGATTGATTTCTATTTTCCTAAGGAACCACCACACTGATTTCTACAATAAGAGAGCTAAAATGATCTTTGCAGAACATTTATTCCAATCTCTTCAAATGTTCAGTTCTTTTTTGCACAGAAACAATGGGTTTGAGGTAATATCCCTAGTATTATTGTATTGATACCAGATCTGAAGCAAAAGTCAGATAGATCTATTTTCCAGTGGATATTAAAATATTTTTACAATGACCTAGAATAAGAAGTAAATTTTCATCAATACTTAACATATACTAATGTGTTTTACCTGTGAAAGTTTTAGTTAAAACAGTAGGTACAAAATTTTATAGCAGATATATGAGATATTTGTTAGTATGTACCCTTTGATATACTATAAATAGGCTTTCTTATATGCTTTATACTTAATAATGATCAGTTGTCATGTATGGCCTGTACCATATGATGAAAGTGAAGTGTATTATTTCCTGGGGACAAAATGTTCTCTTTTACATGATGCAACAGTCATGCAAGCACAAAATGAAACCTTTCATGCATGGGATGACCCATTGTGGCTTATGTCGGCTCCAACCCTCATTAAGTCTCTAATAGGTAAAGAGTAAGAAATAAACTAAAATTTGTTTTTTTTCCATACTGTAATCTTGATTGTTTTGATTGATGTACTTAGCTTTACATCATTTTATATCACTATTCTCTTTAGTTACATATCAGTTTTCATTGCTGGTTACAGCTGTTAAATTTTTGTAATAACAAGTTTAATGAAACTTGTAGTTTGAAAAATAGTGTCTTACAGTATATTCACTTGAGTCCTAACAGATCCTCTCCCTAAACTCTTATGACCACCTTCTATATTTCAGGATTGTGGTTATGGAGAAGGTGGGGATGCGTACTGCATAGCCTGCCCTCCCCGAAAGTATAAAAGCACTTGGGGACATCACAGATGTCAGACATGCATCACTTGTGCTGTCATCAATCGGGTCCAGAAGGCCAACTGCACAAATACCTCTAATGCTGTCTGTGGAGACTGTCTGCCCAGGTAAGCCTACTAAATTACTTAAGTCCTTCTGGGGATTTTTAACAGTCTTTAATGCCCTTTATCATCCTACCTCTTAGAACCTAGTAAAAGTATTTTAAGGATCAGTTTCATGCTCCAATTAAGCTCCATGAAAGGGGAATCTGTATCTTTCTAACTAGATCTATCTATATAAAGTATCCAGGAATTTTCAAACACAGATGAGCACCTAGAAGCTTTTTAATCACACTGATATTGTGTCTAAAATTTAAAGTAAATGTCATGTTAGATAGATTAAATAGGAATCATGAAGAAGTTGGCACCATATAACTGCTTGCCTGTCTCATGACCTTAGCTCCCCTTTGTGCTATAGAATACGGATAATTAGGGGGGGGAAATGGGTTGAATCACACTTGGCAGAGATCTCACAAGAGTAGGCACTCCCATTAAGAAAAGACTCATAGAAATTCCTTATCATGTCAAGAAGGGCTGTTACAAGTCAATTGCTTGTTGTTCACCACTCTGCTATTCCTTTCTGCTCTGATCACAGGTTCTACCGAAAGACACGCATTGGGGGCCTGCAGGACCAAGAATGCATCCCCTGTACCAAGCAGACTCCTTCTTCTGAAGTTCAGTGTGTGTATCTATTTTTCTTTCCCTTCTTCCCTAAAACTCTGTTAGTCAACAAAATCAATAAACTTCTTTATCCTTGTAGGAGGAAAAAACTCCTTGGCACTGGTTCCTTTGACATATTGAACAGAGGCAGTCTCCTGTGATTAAATCCCATCTTTTCAGCGTTCAGATTCATTGGACCTGTTTCCCTTGTCTCAAAAATAATGTATCTAATGAGAAAACATTTGTATTCATACTTTGTGAGCTACCTGGCTAGGTTTGATGGATTAATAAATGATACAATGTATTTTAAAAATAACATTTCTACATTTAATTGCTATTAGAGTCAATATACATAGCATATGGAAATCTTTAGGTCTTGGACTACATTAAAAGCTGACAAAAGAGCTAGAATTTACTTTTGGTCTGTGTCACTAGACATTTACTTATTTATCTGATGTTCTAAATTTTTGTCTATCTTCTTAGACTTCAAATTATTGGTGTTTTTCTAAAAAATCATGAAATATAAAACAGACATTAAAAATAAATATAACTGAAATATAAAATCTTATATTATCTGAGATTATTAGAAAATTAATCCCAAAATTTTGTGTATTTCCTTCAGATTTTTAAACAACAGGCATAGTAAACTTCTCTTTAGATCCTTTCTGAGTTTTCTGTCCTTTCCTCCACAGAAATAAATACTTTAAGAATCTTTTTTTGCAATCTCGTGCTTCTTTTCATAAGGTAAAGGCCTTCTTCCATCATGGGGCCTATGATTGCTAGGCCAGGTAGTGTCCAGTTCCTTATCACAGAAAGAAGTGGTTAAGATGTATCAACTCTTAACTGACTCAGACTGAAAGTGACACACATTGTTTCTGTTCAAAGTACATTGGTATTTTGTATGTGTTGATGGCTTTACTGTAAGGGTATATACAAAGTTTCCTGAATCCATTGGCATATTTTTCTGCCTTATTCTCCACTGCTATTCAAATGTTTGTATTACTTCACTTATATTCATATTCTTAGACAATATTTGCTATTACTTTGTGTTTTACAACATTTTCTATAAAGGTCATAAGCTATCCTTTCTTCACTTTGTTTTTCTCCACTAGGTTATTTATATTAATCAATGAAAGGTCTTTTATGACATCTTAGAAAATCACGATTTACTGATCCAGAGTTCACTGATGAACATTTTAATCTGATATTTGTTTTTAGGTTATATTACTAAACATAGCATGAGTAAAGCAGAATATGGCATCTTTTGGTTACTGGTACTAATTTATACCATGTCTGCAACCTATGATCCCTATTCATTTTATTATAATTTTATCTATTCTCAAATATGAAGATAGCAGATCTGATGCAGATGGTCTAAAGGAGAAGATGTGGCCTACAGAAATTTAGGGCACTTGTCAGAATGACAGTTAACTGCTCACTTTGACCGGCCTTACCAATTGTTCTGTTGTTGTTGTTGTTGTTCCATAGGTACCTTCCAGTTGAGCTTAGTGAAGGTAAATGCACACACTATTCCCCCTAAGGAGGCCACACTTGTTGCACTGGTGGGAAGTCTGCTAGTGGTATTTGCCCTGGCCATCCTTGGACTCTTCTTCCTCTATTGCAAGCAGATCTTCAACAGACATTGTCAGTATGGTATGTCTATTTAACATTTCACATGAATCAGAAATAAGATACCTTTTTTTGTTTTTGTTTTTTTGTTTTTGTTTTTGGTAAAAGAGAAATTTTTCTGAGATTGCATGATAATGGGCCTTCCCTGCCACATTGGAAAATACCAGCAATGATGCTCTGTTGTCCTATGGGAACTATCTGGGATGCTATAAATAATATTGGAAGTCAAAGGGGCTGGAGTCTGCATAGAAGTTAAATGGACATGTTTTTTAGGTTTTAAGGTTCATGGAGCATTTTCCTTTATGGGAAATCACTTTGTAAAGGAAACTAAAGACCGACACAACTTTATTATTAAATCATAGTTAAACTCAAATTATCTAGATTTTTTATTTCTTTATTTTTAATCTTCTAAATGATAGATGGGATTGGATATGTTGTTTTTGTAATATATATTTACATATATGACATATATATTAATATAGTATTAGTATACATATATACAAATAGATTCTGAAACATCAGAGTTGAAGAGGATTTAGCTATACCTAAAACATGAATAATAGAACTTGATAAGGCTTGCAGTAATTGCTGTCAATATAGTAATTTCCCAAAGTGGAGTAACTGAAAGTGTAGTGTTTAGTCAAAATTCTTATACTTTTCTCTCGTCCAAACTGCTGCTATCTGAGGAGATCTGGCCAAAGCCATGTGAAATGGCTATATAGTGAAAATAAAGATATATTGTTATGTTTAAAGTCTTGATAACACTTTTAGTTGTTTTCAACTTTATCTACCAGCCAATAATGTAAGTCAGAAAGTATAGTTCATTAAGGGGCAAATATGGAAGTGGTGGGATCAAGACTAACTAAAACATTAGAATTCCAGACAAGAATACCAGTATCCAAAGCAGCTTAAGTACAATTAAGAGAACTGTAAACTAAAGAGGGAAAGCAACAACAACAAAACAAAACAAAACAAAAACAAAAACAACAAAACTGACTCAGACTAACAAGTAAATCTGTGTTAGTAAAGGAAAGGATATAATTTACTAGATACAAGGACTCTCAGGATTACTTAATGGATACTGTGACTGAAGCAACACTGTTTATTTTAGCTTCACTCTATGCTGGAAAAATCCTTCTTAGAACTTGCTTAGTCAGTTTTGATCTAGAGCCTACCAATAGTTTGTTTATACTCTGTTTAGTTAAAGATGAATCTAGCATTTCACAAGATATAATATTCCCCCTTCTGATTCTAAATGATTCTTCAACTCTGCTTCAATTTACGTAGGACTGATCTGGTAGCTCAGGCATTTGAGATAATGTTGGACCACAGTATCTCTGTTTCATTAACCATGTAGACTTTGGAAGGTGGTATGTGAAATAAGAACTCTTGCCCAATCCTGGATCATGGGTAATGAAATGTATGGGTCTCAGAAGACGAATGTAATGAAACATCCGAGAAATGCCTGTCTCCATATTCCTTCCTTGGGAGAGAAGAAATGAGGAGCTCTCTCTAGCCTTAAGATATTATGGTAGTACCCTCCCAGGAACATGAGGATAGGTAGCTTCCCATTGATTTTCATATGAGAAAGATATTTATCAGTATTCACTGACTTATACATACTTTCTAGGGCTGTGTAGTTGAAGGTCAAGTTGGTGTGAATTAAATCTAATGCAGATGCAGAAGAAAAAGAATAACATTGTGACATATTAGAAAGACCATCTCCTATCTAATCAAGACTCCATTACTCAGTTCCTCCTCATTGTTAGCACTGCAAAACCTTCTACATTTTCAAAGAATCCAGAACATTGTAATTTTGTATGAAATTTTCCTATGAACTCACAAATAATTTGAACAAACAGCAGACTCTTATCCACAGTGGAGAAATCATGAATACAGACTCAGTTTATAACTGCATATTGAATCAGACTCATGCGGGAGGTTGTGTTACTTATCACTGTTTTAGCAAATTGTCACATATTTAATGGTTTATCTCAGTTACCTCAGAAGTTTAACAAGCTTCCCTGGGTCTTCACAAGGCCTAAATCAAGAAATTGACAGGACTGTATTTCTTTCGGTACACACTATGGGAGTCTGTTTCCTCATGAATTCATAAGACTGAAGGTCGTTTACAGCTTCTAGAGCAGTGGTTCCCAACCTGTGGGTCAAGATCACTTTGAGGGTCAAATGACCTTTTCACAGGGACCATCAGAAAACATGGATATTTGCATTATGACTCAACAGTAGGAAAACTACAGTTATGACAAAGCAATGAAAATAATTTTGTGGTTGGGGGTAACCACACCATGAGGAACTGTATTAAAGGGCCACAGTCTTAGGAAGGTGGAGAACCACTACTCTAGGGGATGATCATCTTTCCCTCATAACTCTCTTCTACTTCTAAACGTAGGGATAGTATATTATTTTTTGTTTTATGTCACATCTCTCTAGTGCCATCTCTGCCTTCTAAATCTTCTAAAGATAATCTAATAACTAGAAAAATGCAACTAAATTAAAAAATCATGATAGCTTTAGGAGGTATATGAACCCATCTGTGTAATTCAAGATAATCTTCCTATTTTAACATGAACTACCTTAATTCTGTCTGGTCCCTTTGCCATATTTCATAATATCCACAGATCATGGAAGAAAGGAACATGTTAAAATCTCTTTTCTGCAAAGCATTTATCTCTATCTGAACACATCTGTCTTCTCAAATCTAGCATCTAGCAGACTTAATGTGATACCCCAATGAAAATATGTTTCTGAAATGTGTCATTTTAGCTCACTTATAAGTTTTCTGGTCTCTAGGAGGATAAGAGGAACTCTAGCCCCTAGTTCTCCCCATCTCTTCCCCTATTTTATGTTAAATAAGAGGTAAACTGTTGAAAAGAGACTGTGACTTTGGCTGACTCGGTGGCTTTCTGCTTCGAGTTGCAGGAGGATCATTGCAATATGAGGCTGAAAAGGCAGTGGAGGAGGATTCTCTTTTCCCTGTGCCACCTGGCCAGGAGACGAGTCGTGAATTTCCAGCGAATGAGAGCATCTTCGAGATCAAGCCACTTAACTCCATCCTAGATGATGATTGCAGCTCCACTCGTGGCTTCCCCACCCAGGAGTCCTTTACCATGGCCTCCTGTGCTTCAGAGAGCCATTCTCAATGGGTCCATACCCCCATTGAATGCACAGAGCTGGACCTGCAAAACTTTTCCAGTTCTGTGCCCTCTACTGGTGCTGAAACCTTGAGAGAGAACACAGCCGAACACTCAGGAGACAGGCTGGAGCTCTATGTACCGTTTGAAGTTCCCAGCCTTTAACTCTTCCAAGGTAGGGCTAAAGGACCTGAAGGTGTGGACTACCCTCACAAAATTCCCAACCTAGGTTCTATTGTAGGGTTCAGATGGAAGAATATCAAGAAACTAGGACTGATAGAGGTTGGAGAGGCACTAAACTTTTGAGTTTACATTGGACTTCTAGGACAACAATTGTCTGGAGACCAGCAGGTTGACATGAGGCCTATTTCTTCATCCAGACTCTTCTATCAACCAGCCATATTGAGTTTTCTCCTTTTGTGTATATAAGCAGCACAACACTGTAGAGATATGCAGCTCCATATTCAGAGAAATACCAGTTCGTGACTAGCTTTATACACTTGTGCACATCAATTTACTTCTTTCAGACACAGAGCCTTCTTTCATAAGTTTCTTGAGGATGGATGAAAGCATATTCAAGTGTCCTTTATAGTGTCTGCATGGTAGGCCCTTTTTCCCCTTTTCCTATGCTCACTCAGTCACAAATTAGAAATTCCTCTTATATTGGCTGCATATCATATCATTCTGAACTTCATTACTTCACCTCTCTGTTGTAGGCAAATAAATACATTTTAAACAAGCAGGAATTAAGCATCAGAGGTGAAAAATTATTAGCTTAAAATAACAGAACAACCCAATCTTCGAAATAGACTAGAACCCAGGATTAGCATTCCCATTATAGAACTCATTCAACACAATTACTAAATTTGAAATATATATATGTAGATGTCTCAACCTATGTCTCATATACATATGTGTGTGCATGTATGTATACACATACATATATATAAAGGAATAGCTTTGAGGAAAAAAATAGACAGAGCTTGAAAATTTTTGATGTTGTATTTATAATACAAACTCATGTGTGTTCAAGTGTGAAAATTTTCACTTACGGTATTATGTCAAATAGTTATAATGGTTTTAGCATTTTTGGATTTTGAATCTTTGAATTTTGGATTAAGGATGCCCAATCTCTTTCTTCATTAAAAAATTATGTAGTTCTTGAGCTTACAACTATAAGAAGCATAATTGTATCTCATTCTTACCTATGGGTTCTGGTTCTGTTCTGACTCCTTTGCCTTGTGAGAGAACTGAAGACAACACCTGTCTGGAAAACACCACGTTTTTGTATATGGTGCTTAAAACATAACCCAATACTTAAAAAAAAAAAATCTTGCTAGTTTGCAATAGGATCGATTTGTCATCTCTATAGCCAGGTGATGTATCTCTGCTATTGTGCCCTAAATACTTTCTGGTCTAAGCATTAACTTTTAGAGAAAAGGAAAAAGAGGGTGATAATGAGCTTGCATCACAGGATTCTAATTTGCTCTGCTCTTTTTCTAGGTCTCTATCACTCGTGGCAACCTTGCCAGTGCTTATTGCTGGACTTTCCTGCTCTTCTTTTATTCAACAACAGTAGCAAGAGCCTGGGATGTAGGTCCCACAATAACCAGCATTCAAAAATGAGGTCTACAGAGCCCCATGCTACCAGAGGAATAAGTCCCCAATGACTGACTTTGAACACTTTTTGTTTTCTTATTCTAGTATGGGGATCCAGATTTCATAGCCATGGGACTGCTGGGACTGCTCTTTCTCTTTAATTAATTATAGAAGTGAGGGGAATAACAATGAATGAGGTAGAGTTTGCCTGCCTGTATATGTTTCCTGCCTATATTTTCGACAAGTAGACCCACAAAAAGGAGTATACAGAATTATGTTGACATCTGCCTACCACTTTGAAGAGAAAAAAGAAATACTTCCCCCTTTTAGCTTTCTGCTTTGACTCCCCACCCGCCAACACACACAAACATGTATACAGAGTGAGGGGATATTTAGGAAGGTATCATGGGAGTCCTGAAGTCTGGATTTTACAACTCAGGTACTAGACTTCTATAGCTATGATAATTGTCAAGCTAGTATATTTCCTAGACACTTCATTCTCAGAGACAGGCTACCAATACTCTCTAGTGGGGATTCAAATTGGTGTCTTATATCTTTTAAAAATTGTTTCCTAAACTTCTTTTCATTTTCAGTACTCCAGTATTCTTACTTTTTCCTCCTTCCAGTCAAGTCCTGACTGTGATGTTTCTGAGGTTCAGAAGTAGTGCTCTGTGGAGCTATGGGGACCATTTGGTGCTTTCTTGGCTTAGAGAAGTCAGTCTATTTCTCTTAGGCCTGAATCTTCAGTTTTACATGCTTCTCAGCATGAATTGAAACTTTTTTCTTCATCACTTTTGTGTGTGTGATGCAACCCTCAGGACTTAGATATGACTATCATGTGTTGACTTTAAGTATCCCTGTATGTTCAAAATGAACCATTAGGATTGATTCTATTCTCTCATAGTGGTTCAGGTTTCGATGGGGAAAACTGGTCAAATGAGTAAAGCAAATGAACCTTTTTGCTTGGGAGTGATATATACTATCCTGGAGGCTGGTGTGACTTAGCTTATTAAAAACAAATTAAAGATACACACAATTACTCTGAGTCAAAGATGTAAAGATGCACTAAACCTATGGGTGCTGCACTTTTCATTACTCATGTTACAGCTGTCATCTCTGTGATATATTATACAAACTTGGATATAGGCTGTGCAGGGATTGCTCAGTGAAATAGGGGTGCATAGAAAGGCTAGAATGATTTCAGTCATTTCTCTTTATTTGATACTTATTGCTGACTCTTAAAAAGTAAAAAGTATAGGGTATGGCTGCATATCAAGGTAGCAGAAGCAGGATAAATTGAATTTGGAAGCAAGCTTGCCTTGCATTGTAAGATACTTTCTCAAAAACACAAGGGATAGAAATTTAGATAGTGTTGGAGTACTTGCATTTGGCATGAATAAGGTCTTATATTCCATCCTAGCACTGCAGAAGAAAGAGGGGTGGAGCAAGGGGAAAAAGGGGGGAAGTAAAGAAGGAAATAAAACCTTTCCAACACCAAGAAGTATACCAGCTCCCATAATTGGCTAAGTGCTACAGAGGCTGTAGTGGACATTTCCATTGGAAAATATCACATGAGTTCATCTTATTTGAGAAGGTTTTCTTGCCTTTAGCTCTTAAAACACTGTTTATAATATTTTTCTGCTTGTTTCTTGGTTCCCTAGACTCTTAGCTCTCTGTGAATCTGCTGGAAGGTTTGATGGATGTTCAAAGAGCAGTGGCTCTGAGTTTTGATAAAGGAATTTTAATATGGGTCTCCTGGCCCTTATCTAATCTTTTAGCTTCTGTATTTCTCTACCCCCAGCAGAAAGCCAGGCTACAGTTTGATCTTTCAGGACCCTATAGTACATTTCTGAGCCAATTTTCCCTTTCCTATGCCTGGGCTCCCCAACCAAACAACTACCCACCAGGCCTCCAAAGATACCCAAAGCATTTTTCAAGTTAGCTAAGTGAGGTTGTGAAGGGTCCCCCAAGGTATGGGTATTTCTTTTGACATGTCAGTTCGATGCCTACTTTACTGTCCATTTGATTCTTTTTGAAAATTCATTTTGTTTTGCCTTTAGCTCTTAAGTGTACATCTCAAGAGCAGAGAAGAACAAGAATCTCCTCGGAGATTCTATTATTCTTTTTTATCTCTGAATCTTTATGAAGCTTATGCAGCTTGTTTCTATCCTACAAGCAATTGGTGGACTGGGTAAAATGTGGACTTCATCACCAGGACTTATCCTTAACAGAGAATGTTCTCTACAAGATTCTGTTAAGTGTATCTTTAATAACAGTTCATCCACAAACACTGATTAAGGGCCTTAAGGTAAAAACCACTGATAAGTGAAAAAATGCTAAAAGGTCCCATTGTACTTGGCAGGGGATTAGAAGCAATTGAATCACAAGTCCGTACCTGGCAACCTGGTCTCATGCAAGCATTAGCAAATATGTGTGAGCCAAGGTTAAACCTTGGACTTTGGGCTCTCTGTACTTTTTTTCTGGGACAGCTTACGGTTATCTCACCAAATTTAATTAGTCATATCTATACTTATGGTAGAGAAGAACTAGCACCCAATCTGAGGTAGATTCAGTTTAAGTAAGTTCCAGCTGTAGAAAGGTCACCATGTGCCTGGCACTGAGTCAATCTCAAGCCCATCACTGCTTCTCAATGAAAAAGGACTATGATGATAAAACAGCAAAAACAATGTGATTAAATGACTCAGGCACCCTGCTTCACTGTGCCTATACATAGCAAGGTTGTTATACATTCATGCCAAGAATTGCCTCGGTTCCAGTTTTCTTGAATTGAACAGTTGGAGGTGGTAATTAAAATAAAGTGAAATTTTGTTTTGCTTTGCTTTCTATGGTATCTTGGGTAGAAGCAAAGTGAAGGATGGCTTTTTTTTCTTTATAATTGATATTTGGCCTTGGCTTACTTTATATTTGCATATTTGCTCAAGTAGTGCCCTTATAAAATTGGACCACTTGAGTATTATGCTTTTGTGTCTTTTATTTTAAGAATTCATAAGAAATGTATATAACATAACTCTGAGCCTGGACAGTAGTTGTGTTTTGCATATTTAAACTAGCAACAGAAAATATTTTGTTTAGGAAGGATAGAGGTAGGTGTTTAGTGGAGGTGAGTCAGGCTTCAAGGCTCACTTTTTTCCTCCACTTAAAAATGTCACTAGAATTTTTGAAAGGTTGTATGTAGTATGGGAGATCAACTTTCTTCCCTAAGGTCATTAATATTAGATTAAGTAAAAATGTCAACACTACACCACTCTTTCCAACAAATAGCCCTGGCACACTGAGATGTCACCCTCATTCAATTTATTACCAAGGTCTTTGATGTTTTGTGTTTAATGTGGGTAGGTATTAATTATTGTTTTCCTTAAAATGATCTATTTATAGAGATTTTGTTACATTTTGAGCCATATGCATGAGTGGATACTGACAAGTTGTGTTTGGTTTATGATAATCTGCAAACAATTCATATTAATCAATAAACAGAAGTACATCCAAATGCTTTGTTTATTCCTCTGCTTTCAGTGAACTGGTGTGACTCATTCGGTTGTTTTGGGTGTCTGCTTAGTCAGTACAGAAAGAAATGTGTTTCTAATCATTGGGTTTAGCACCAGAGCTATGGCAATTCTGATTCGTAACCCAGGAGATCTGAGTTATTGTCTATGTTCTCCTGCTTTCAAATTGTTTATGACATTTAGAATCTTGTCTGGCTACAGATCTACCAGACATGTTTGTATTCTAAATTTATAACCCTTTTCTTTTTTGTTGTTATTTTTGCTGTTGTTTTGAGACAGGGTTTCTCTGTGTACTAGCCATAGGTGTCCTGGAATCCCTTTGTAGGCCATGCTGGCCTCAAACTCACAGAGATCTGCCTGACTCTGAATCCCCAGTGCTGGAATTTAAAATGTGTGCCACCACACCTGGCCCTAAATTTGCAGTTCTTAAGGAGGGTTATATAGTCTTCAGACTGTATGCATATATTTAGACCTATAAAACAATCTCTTGTAGTTTATATGTGCACATTTCCATTTTCTCATACTATTTATAAAAAGAAAACAGATATACACACATTCTTGAAGGCCCACACATTCACACACATATATCCACAAACTAGACAGTCTGTAAGACTGCCTCTTAAAAACACTGCTTTGCCATTGTTTGGTCTGTATTTTTGTTTATAGTGTTATTGGATTCAAGGGGCTGCTGAAGGGACAGCATTTGATTTGAAATGTTCTTCACTACTATAATTTTATTTAAAACCAGGCAAATTAAATTTCTTGCTATCTCAAATATTGGCTAATCCTAATAGAAATACATACTGACAAGGATGTGAAAGAAAGAAAATTCATACAGTGTTGGTGAGATTGTAAAATGGCATGACCTTTTTGAAACAGTCTGGCAGTTCTTGTAAAATTTAAAACTTCAGTTGTCACATGATTCAATAATTCTACCCATCAATATATAATCAAGATAATTAAAAACATGTACATATAATGCATTGAGTAAATATGCTTAAAAGGGATGTTTATAATAATCAAAATTGATAGTAATCCAATTTCATCAACTGATGAATGAATAAGGTTATAATACAATATAAGATATTAAACAATTAAAATAATTGAAATTATGATACTTGATATGTCAGAGTTCAAGCTCAAAACATGCTAAATGAAAGAATCCAGGTACCGGAAGGCACATCTTATACATGGAAGCTAGTAGTGACTGAAGGTAAATTAGTGGTCTTTTACTACTGAGTTCAAGAGAAACAACTAACGTTAGTAGCCATATGTGGTCTTATTTAGAAGAAAAGAATGTTATGATGGTAGCTGCACTTCTCAGTAAATTTATTAAAAAATTATTAAATGGCATACTGGAAATGGATGAATTTTATTATATAAACTATTCAAATAAGACTATTTTAAAAATATATTTAATAATCACTGATCTCTGAGCTCACTTTGTGATTTGTCAATTTAAACACTTTCCATACTCTTTCATTGCCTGGCCTTTCTCCCCTCTGTCCCTCCTTTGCTCCCTTACCTTACCTCCCTTTTTCTTCCTTCTTTTCTATACTATGTAGTTACTGACTTTAGGGCAAAAAGGGACTTGTTCAATTCTATCTTTTTTTTTGCACTATAACATAGCCTGGGAGAAAGAGAAAATGGGAATATATTGGAGGAACTTAGAGGAAGAACATTTAGGCAGATCACTCAGACCAAAGGAGGAAGAACAGGGGAAGTCACTACAATCTCAGGATTGGACAAAGAAAAGAGATGTTAGGCAAAGGAACTTCTAGTACAGCCTACAGTAAGGCATACTAGCATTACCAATAGACAAAATATTGATTGGTTGGCAATTACTAGATGTTAAATGGTACTTTAATGAGACAACTCCTGTTTCAGAGTGTGAAAAAACCTGCCAGGCAGGTCTTATATTCTCATTTGATTCAAACTAGGAATACTGCTATAGCGAGGAAGATTAAATCAATAAATATATGCATAGTGATGAAGGCACAGAAATAGTTAATATGTGAGCCTTGTCTGCTGTGTTGTTGAGGTCACTCTGTGCCTGTGCTAGTCACAGGGCAATCAACTCCCACACTACTCTAGAAGGACACGGGGGAAACTAGATCTCTGAACAGATGGATCAAAGCAATAAAGTTATCACAGCATCAAACAGGGAATTTTTAAATGGTAATTAATCATTTTATTAGTGGATAGGAACACTTGCATTTTTCTGGGCTAGTAACACTCCTTAGTTATATTCACAGTGTGACTGGTAAGTTTCTGTATACCTAGAAGTTAGCCTTTTAAGGACTGAGAAATCATGTGTACATGAATATTGGGATTTCAGATGCTGTCTGTCTGAACAAAATGGCATCCTTCTTAGAGAACTTGCTCAGATGCATTGCCTTTATCCTGTGGTTTCTCCTGGTAGCAGATTCCCTTCCTTAATCTTTTGTAAGTAATAGTGTAGTGACATTGAAGTGGGATGGAACATTAGTATGTGCTGGTTGATTTTTTTTTTGTCAACTTGACCCACCCAGTCTAGAGGATTTACAAGGAACCACAATTAAGAAAATGCTTCTCTCTCATATTGGCCTTAGAGAACACTGTGGGACATTTTCTTGATTAATGGTTAAGGTGAGGGCCTAGATCATTATGGGTGGTACTTCTCCTGGGCAAGTGCTCCTGGGGTATAGAAGGCAAACTGAGTGAGACATGGAGAACACGTCAGTAAGAAGTGGTCTTCCATGGTCTCTACTTCAGTAATTTCTACCTTCAGGTTCCTGCTTCTACTTCTGCCATGACTTTTCTCAATGATGGATCCAGAAATGTGAGCCAAACAAACCCTTTCCTCCAAAAGATCCTTTCAGTCATAGTCCTTTCCACAGCAATAAACACACACACATACATACATACATACAAACATACATACATACATACATACATACATACACACATACACGACCAGTAAGGCTCTCTTACATGAGTTGATACTCTCACATGCATTGCCACCCTGTATTTTATTGAACAAAACCCTCATGATAGTTTTCGATAGTAGTTGCCCTTGATAATCATCTTATGTAGAAAAAAAACTTAAATTCTTACAGATTTAATGATGTTCTGATGATTATTCTTTTGATGTGAAACATTCAGAGGGTAGACTGGGGGGAGAATTAAATACGGAGTGTAAAAAAATAAAAAGTAAATAAATTAAAATTTTTCTTTAATCTTGTTTTACACTCCAGATTTTATTCCCTTCCTGGTCTACCTTCTGACTGTTCCCCATCTCATAACTCCTTCCCACCCCTACCGCTGTCTCCACCAGGATGTCCACACTCCCCCAGCCTCTACCCCACCAGAATTTTAAACTCCCTGGGGCCTCCAGTCTCTGGAGAGTTAGTTGCATCATCTCTGAATGAACACAGACCCGGCAGTCCACTGAAGTATATGTGTTGGGGGCCTTATATCAGCTAGTGTATGGTACCTGGTTGGTGGTCCAGTGTCTGAGAGATCTTGGGAGTCTAGGTTAATTGAGACTGGGAGTCCCCCTTCAGGGTCGCCCTCCTCCTCCGCTTCTTCCAGCTTTTCCCTAGTTCAACCACAGGGGTCAGCAGCTTCTATCCATTGGTTGGGTGCAAATATCTGCATCTGACTCTTTCAGCTGCTTCTTGGGTCTTTCAGAGGGCAGTCATGATACGCTCCTTTTTGTGAGCACTCGATAGTATCAGTAATAGTGTCAGGCCTTGGGGCCTCTCTTTGAGCTGGATCCCACTTTGGGCCTGACACTGGACCACATTTACCATAGCTCTTCTCCATTTTTGTCCCTGCAGTTAGACAGGAACAATTATGGGTTAGAGTTTTGACTGTGGAGGGGAACCTCATCTTCACAGGGGTCTTTCTGCTGGAGGTGGGCTCTATAATTACCCTATCCCCACTGTAGGGCATTTTCATCTAAGGTCCCTCCCTTTGAGTCCTGAGAGGCTCTCACCTCCCAGGTCTCTGGTACATTCTGGAACACGCCCCATCCGCCCCCAGGTTCCTTCCTTGCTCTGTTCTTGTGATTGCTTTCTTCTCCCTACCAAGTGGGACTGAGGATTCCTTACTTAGACCCTTCAGCATGTTGACCTTTTAGAGTTCTGTGGACTGTATCTTGGGTATTCTATACTCTTTTTTTTCTAATATCCACTTATTAGTGAGTACATATCATGCATGTCCTTTTGTGTCTGAGGTAACTCACTCAGGATGATATTTTCTAGTTCCATCCATTTTGCTGCAAAACTCAGGAAGTCCTCATTCTTGATAGCTAAGTAGTATTCTGTTGTGTAAATTAACCACATTTTCTGTACCCATTCTTTTGTTGTAGGACATTTGGTTGTTTCCAGCTTCTGGCCATCACAAACAAAGCCGCTATGAACATACTGGAACACATGCATTTTCTGAGACTCTAGCTCAAGTCTGTATGTCCCTGAGAGTTAAGCATATTCCACTATTCCACAGAAGCATCTCAATGATAGGCATTAGGAAAGATAGTGTTTATTAAGTTAATCTGTCCATGCAGCTTATAAGGTAAAGATTGGACAGAAGAAAAGACAATACAACAATGAGGACAGACAATAAAAGCTATCAAGGAGAGCCTGTTTGTTTGTTTGTTCAAGGGAAAATGTAAAGAAAGGGGCAGTCTAGCCAAATAGCATCATCTTAAGCTATTTTTCTATTACCTAAGCCAAATACAGAATGCTCTTATTTTAGCCCACCCTTGCTTGGTAGATAGTGTGATGTGGTAGTCAAAGCTTATATCCTTACTCTCCTAAAATGGCATACTCTTTTCCTTTTTACCAGCTGCTACCAAACAAGGCCAAATGTAATGCGGAAATGTCTGTTGCTAATTACATTCCGCTAAGCATACCATTAAGGTATCAGTGGAGACTTGGTGCATAGCTACAAAGCAATCCTCCAACTTTTGGCTCTGCCAGTTTCAGTGGAAGTTATGTGAAAAAAGACAGAACACATACTACCATCTTGAAGTAACAAAGTCAGTGGTAGTTGTCTGGGGAAAAAGTAATATAGTACCCTTTTTCTGGAGAGGTTAGTATCTACAGTTATCTCAAAATGAACTAAAACTTTCAGGTTACTAAGACCAAGGAGGGGTCTCTCACCTCAAGGGAATAATGAGAGACTGAGAGAAACATTTTGACACTGGCAGCAGCAGCCGGCAGTAATAACAGGGTGAGTCATGTCCTTCAATTGCTGCGGTGTCAGGTTCCTTGTAACCCTTTTTGCTTGCAATTCTTCTACCTTAAGTTACTGTGACAACCATTCTGGCCACTTTTGCCCATTTATGAATCATCTCAAACTCACTTATTACCTTGGGGCCTTTAGAATTACCATCCCCTTTTTGTAACATGAAGTCTGCCACTATTATCATTATGTTCGAAGTTTCCTCTTAAATGTTACCAATCAAAAGAAGGCTTTCCTTATATTCTTGCATCTCAAATAGTGTTTCTTCTGCAGATAGATAGATAGATAGATAGATAGATAGATAGATAGATAGATGATAGATAGATGATAGATAGATGCATAGATACATAGATAAATACATAGATAGATACATAGATAGATAGATATAGATACAGATATAGATATATCTTGTTCTTATCTATTACCCACTCCCTCATCTAACTCTCCCCCAGGACCTCACCAAACACATCTCCCTCCCAGCTTCACATCCTTACTTTCTATTGCTTTAACTTTTTTATTTTTTAACCTTCCGAATCCAAACCATTTAACCATTGCCCATATATGCATAATATGGAATCATCTCTTAAGACATTGGCAGTTTATCTTACCTGTGACCCTACTCCCCAGAAAGAATGATTCTGCTCTTCCAGCAACTAACTACCAACTGCCAAGAGAGTCTTAGGGATGAGCTCTTATGAGTTCCTCCCACCCATGCTGGAATTTTAACTTGCTTAATCTGAGTTTTGTGCAGATAACCCCAGCTGCTGTTGAGCTAATGAATGAAATAGCCATGTCTTAACCAGAAGATAGCATTTCACAACATTGCCATCCTATAACTCTTTGATTCTACTTTTTCTTCTATGATGTTTTCTGACCATTAGGGAACCTTGATATAGATGACCCATTTAAGAATGAACACTCATATTCAATAAGTCACAGCAATTTTACCATCTATGAGTCTCTGCATTGTCAAGAAAATGTTTGTTAATGAAAACAAGTATAACAGATGCCATTCCATACACTAATAAATTCTATGTCAAACCCTAAATACCATAACACTAACCTCATTTGTCTAGTCTCTTTCCCTTTGGCATCATCTCATTTATACTTATATAACCTTTCATGTTTGATGTCTAATTGAAGTAAATGAGGACAGAAAGAACTGCATTTATTTTTAAGTGGTTAGCCATAAAAGAGAATAGTTAAACAACCATCCCTATGTCACACAGCATGTTAGTGTTAGGATTATAAGGATATAACATGATCATACAGCACCATTCAAAGACTGCTGACTACTCTTCAATCTTTACCATGTTCACTTCCAGAATCTACCAGTAGAGCAACTGTCTGTTATTCAGAAGGTAGAACACAGAACAAGAAATCAATGGGCTTATTTTCAGTCCTGTGTCTGGCTGCTATATATAAACCTGTGTTTAAAACTCACGTCAGTTTTCCGGTTTGTACCTTTAACTTTACTTTAGTAAAGCAAAAATAAAAACTGTTCATAAGATGACTCACATCCCTCCACTTATTATAACAGAGGCATATTGTACATGCTCTATCAATATTTGCCATAATGACAATGAATGACTAAGCTGAGGTCAGCTCGCAGTGGTGGCCTCAGGCTCAATGTGCCTCCCGGATTACAATACCTAACTGTTTTCTCCCACATAACTCAACAGGGTCTCACTAGGTAAACAAGGTTTGTTTGGAACTATTGAGCCTCCTGTCCTAGCTCAAAAAGTTCTTGGATAATAAACATGTTCCACAATTCCCAACAAAATTGAATTTTTAACTAACATCTTTGGACTCATATTTTTGTTTTATGTAAGTCTCACAATTTCTAGATATTGCTTATCTGAAATGTAGATTTTCAAACTATTCAAAATTAAAATATTAGAATTAAAATTGTAACTTTTCATTCCTGATGATTGTACTGACTGGTTTTCTGTGCCAAATTGACACAAGCTGGAATTATCACAGAGAAAGGAGCCTCCCTTGAGGAAAAGCCTCCATGAGATGTAGCTGTAAGCCATTTTCTCAATCAGTGATCAAGGGTGGGGGGGGCACATTGTAGGTGGTGCCATCCCGTTCCTGGTAGTTCTGGGTTCTATGAGAAAGCAAGCTGAGCAAACTAGGAGAAGCAAACAAGCCAGTAAGAAACATCCCTCCGTGGCCTTTGCATCAGATTCTGCTTCCTGACCTGCTTGAGTCCCAGTCCTGACTTCCTTTAGTGATCAACAGCAATGTGGAAGTGTAAGCTGAATAAACCCTTTGCTCCCCAACTTGCTTCTTGGTCATGATGTTTGTGTAAGAATAGAAACCCTGACTAAAACAATGATCAATCAAATAAACTGGGAAGTGTTTCTTATACTAAAATTTATGATAATGGTATATAAGTATATCTTAAAGAAATTTAATTATAGACAATGGCCAAGGTAATACAAAAAAACACCAGGAATAATGGAGAAAAGAGTACTTCTGTATTTTGAAGGATGAATTCTGTGTTATTAGTAAGAAACAACCATGACAAAAATAACAGCTGTATTATAGTTATTGATTTGTCAAGAAAACCTTCAGAAACCTGTCCAAAAAGGAGAAAAACTTAATTACATAAGAGCTTTGTATTATAAAATTCTATAATATTGGTACTTAGTGTTAATTTAGCAAAGACAATGAGATAAAAATGCCATCCAACTATAGATTAATTTTGTCACCTGTGTGAAAGATAAATGTATGAATGCCATACTAGAGGGTATTCATAATGAAGCACAATCAATTCTTGAACTTTCAATATATACTTATCTATTAAGCAAGCATAGTTATGATATCATCAGTACAGCATCCTGGACATACCTAGGAGACACTGTCTAGCAGCATACATACTGATCCTCTGGCTCTTACAGGTTTTCTACCTTCTCTTCCAGGATGTTCCTTAAGCCATAGGGGTTGTGTGGCATATGGATTGATTAATCCTGGAAACTCCATAGTCACTGATTCTCTACCTTTTGACCAGTTGTAGATTTCTGTGGTGGCTTCTGTTTTTTGCCAAAAATGGCTTTAATGAAGGCTACTCATTTCTGTGTATATCAAACAAAATAAGCATTAAAAGACAGAAATTATATTGTTTTATTAACATGGCCTCTACGGTCAATGTTCTTTTGCCATGGATGGTTGGGTAGGTTTACTGTACAAGGTATGAGTTCCCTCATATGAAGTAGACCTTATTATTTAGACAACTGTGAATGAATCTTATTGTTGCACCACTGGAGATATCTTATCAGGATAGTCATTGTGGATCATAGTTGATACAGCTAGATAGAATTGCTTTTCTTCCTAGGCAGTTTGCACAGCAAACTATAAAAGTTAGTCTTCAGAAAGGAGACTTATGTTTAATTTCAGATCATTTCCTTCAAGTCCCTTTGTCTTAATTGTGTGGTACCTTTAGCAATAGGGATTTATCTTTAAGATCTGAGAGTGCATAATGACAAAACCAGCTAATATGCCAATGTATATAAAGAAATTTTCAAAAGTTCCCACCCCAATATAAGAGCTACCACCTACTAATAGCTACTGAGAGAAGGAGGATCAGTTTTCTCTGTGTAAGAATTTACTGATAGATTACCTAATCAAAGTGGTCACCCTAAACACATGTACATAGAGTCAACACTACATTGACATGTAGGTCACACACACACACACACACACAAACACACACACACACACACACCATAGTAATGGTCTTCTATTTGTTACTATAATAATCCCACATGGTTTAATATTTTAAAATAATAGAATTACAAAGGTACAAAGGGAGTAGTTTTATATAATAATAATAGACAAAGAGGTCACGAGCATGAGAGGGAGTGTGGGGAGTATGGGAGGAGTTGGACCAGAAAGAGGAAGGATGAGATGGAAATGATGTGAGTATAGTATTGTATATAAATTTCTCAAAAATTATTTCTATATTTTATAATATATAATATTGAAAAAACTGGCTGGAATCTAATGCCATCCTTGTTTCTCACGGATTTATTTTATTTTACAGTTTTATTTTCTTAATTTTTAATTGGTTTCTATAATCATAAAATACTAATAATGATATCAATTTTATTTGGTAATGGTTAAGCAAAATAGGCTATGTAAAAAATTTAGAATTATGCTGTAGTGGTTTGAATGAGAAATGCCCACTATAGCCTTTGGGATTTGAATACATGTCTCCCAGTTAGCATTGTTTGGGAATGTTTAGGAGGTGTGGCTGTGATGTAGGAAGTCTATCACTGGAGGCAACCTTTCTGTTTTCATATATCCAGTTTATGCTTGCTGCTTTCTGCTTGAAATTGGAATGTGAGTTCTCATCTTCCTGCATATACTTTCTACCAGCTATTTATTGTCTACACCATGTTCAACTCTTTTTTTTTCAAAAAAATTTTTTATTGGATGTATTCTATATTTACATTTCATTTCCCTTTTTTTGTTTCCCCACCCCCCTAAGGTCCCACATGCCCTTTTCCCTCCCCCTGCTCCCTCATCCACCCCTTCCCATTTCCCTATTCTGGTATTCCCCTACACTGATGCTTTGATCCTTTCCAGCACTCCTGTCCATTCCTTTCTTCTTGTCAGACATCATTTGGTATGTGAATTGTGTCTTTGGTGTCCAAAGATTCTAGGCTAATATCCACTTATCAGTGAGTACATACCATGGGTATTCTTTTGAGTCTGGGTTACCTCACTTAGTATGATGTTCTCCAGCTCCATCCATTTCTCTAAGAATTTCATGATTTCATCAACTCTTATTCCTCTGGATCGAAAAACTAAAATAAACTCTTCCCAAAGTCTCCTAAGTTACTTTTGCTCAAGGTGTTTTACAACCGTAACAGATAAGTAACCAATACAATGTGTGGCATATTTTAAAACCTTAATAAAAATTATTATCATTATTATAGTTATTGTCACTAAATGTTATTAATCATCATTATATCATTATAGTATAAGTCTGTAATTGTTACTATAACAAACCTACATGGACTTAATAGCATAAACAATGCAATTAAAAAGTTAATCAAGTTACTATCTTTCATTTCTAGTTTTTAAAAGTCAGACAAGTATTACTATGCTAAAATAAAAACTTTTAGGTTGCATTCCCTTTTGCAGCTTTGAGGGAAAACCTGTTTCCTTATCATTTCAAGCTTCTGAAGGCTGCCAAAATTTCTTTGCTTGTGGCCTCTTTTTTTGTTGTTGTTGCTTGTGTGGCTTCTTATTGCAAATCAAAAACTAGCTACAATATTCTGAGACCATCTTACACGGACAAGTCTATGAGAATTGTCCTGATCATTGATTTAAGAGGGCCCACCCACTTTCATTTACACAAATTTCTGTGCAATGGTCTTAACTTTGGGACTAGAGTGATGGCTCAACTGTTATGAGAGCATATTGCTCTTACAGAAGACTCAAGTTTGATTCTCAGGTGAACTTCAGGTCACTCTCAGTTCTGTAATTGCAGCTCCAGAGGCTCTGACACTTCTGACCTCCACAGGTAGTGGTACTCACATGTACATACCTCTAGACAGACACACAAACATAAACGTAATTAAGGTGATAAATCTTTTAAAATAAAGAAAGATAAAAAAAGCATTACCCTGTGAGAGAGCCAGAGAGTAAGCATCAAGGAGCATTCTGCCATGGTACTGGAATCCAGATTCCTGCACTGAGTTCTGAACTTGACTTGTCTGAGTGATGGATTAATTATAAACTGAAGTAAACCCGTAAGTTCTCTAAGTTCTCTTGAACAAGTGCTTTTAGCAACAGAAATCAAACTAGGATAGAAATTTTCACCAGGAATTGTGCAGATGAACCTGCTCATGTGGCTTTTTAATCCTTTGGACTATTTTGTTGAATTGTGAAGGATATTTGGAGGTTTTGGCAGTAAAAGAACATCAGATGCTTGGAGTTTAATGAGCTATTGTGTGAGAAAAATGTGAGCTGAAGAGGCCTCAGTTGTGAGGCTTCAGGGGGACAATGAATTACTGGGACTGTTTTGTGATATTTGGATTAACAATCTGTAGTTGCTGATGAGCTATAGCTAAAGAAACAGCTGTCCTAACAAGAGGTCATTAAAGTGCATTATTATCATTAAAGTGCAACCTGGGCATCTTTGGGACAATAGATGCTGATCAACTAGATCTAAAAAAACGTGCTGTGATTAATAAGAGATTAGCAACATTGAGGAGAAAACTTCTGGGAAGTATTTCCTCAGGATAATCACACAGAAGGTGACCAAAGCTGAGTACTTGTAAAGTCCTTAAAGTATATTGATGGAGGTGAATCCTCATTTACAGTGGAGAGCCCGAGATATTGGATATGCCAGAATAGTGAGATGCATACCCAGAATAGAAGCAAGTGAGAAGTGGAACTGGCCTAAGAATATGACAAGTATGTATGCTTCAGAAAGGAGAGCTAGTGACATGGGATTGTCTAAGGCCATCATAAGCCCAAATGCTATACTATGAGTGAGTCCTCTATGCTCGACATTGAGCTACAGGCTCTGAATCCACACTGCATGATTCTGGATTTGATAAAGCCTGATTATTCTTCTGCCAAGATTTTTCTTTTAGAAGAAGGAAGTATATAACTTAATTTTTATTTTATGGGGCTTTGGATCTGCAGGGATGCCATAAACATTCAAAATATTAGAAATGTTTTGAAAACAAAACCTATAGGAACTCTAAAGTTTTAGTTTTATAATTTTAATAACATATATTATTAATGCTTTGACATTTTATACAACGTATTTTCATCATATACACACTTCACTTCTACACTCAACTCCCTCCAGATCTATCCAAACTATCAATCTCCTTCTTAACCTCTTCTTTTCTTCTTCCTTCCTTCTTTCCCTCCCTCTGTCCCTCTCTTCCTCCTTCTTTCCTTACTTTTTTTCTTTTTTAAGGAAAGGCAATATGACATCATTTAGCCATTTTCAGTTTTTCCTCTCCTCTTTAGTAATATTTCCTCAGCTTTACATGTAAGGACTATGTTGTAAAGGTCTTTTATTTTATATTTATTAAACTAATAAAATTTATTTTAAAAAAACAACTCAGTATTGACATTTTTAAGATATCAAAATAATTTATAATAGTTAAATGCCTCTTAAATATACATGATATCTTCTGAAAGTAAAAGCAATATGCACTCAACCAGTTTTTAAAATCGATTTGGAACATTAAATACGATAGAAGTAGAAAAAGATTCTTATGAAGTCCTCTATGAAAAGAAATTGTGAAAAGTTCCTTATTAGACAAAAAGCATTCCATCTCCAAGAGAGAATACTCACTATAACTGTGGCTTCATATAATGAATTTGGTAGTGTACCATCTATATCTATTTTGTGGAATAGTTTGAAGAGTACTGGTATTAGGTCTTCTTTGAAGGTCTGATAGAATTCTCCACTAAGCCCATCTGGTCTTGAAGTGTTTTTTTTTTTTTTTTTTTTTTTGGTGGGGGCGGAGATTTTAAATGACTGCTTCTATTTCTTTGTGAGTTATGGGACTCTTTAGATGGTTTATCTGATTGTGATTTAAGTTTGGTACCTGGTACCTGTCCAGAAAAAAGTGTCCATTTCATCCAGATTTTCCAGTTTTGTTGAGTATCAGCTTTTGTAGTAGGATCTGGTGATGTTTTTTTAAATTTCTTCAGTATCTGTTGTTATGTCTCCCTTTTAATTTCGAATTTTGTTGATTTGGATACTGTCTCTGCGCTCCCTGGTTAGTTTGATAAGGGTTTATCTATCTTGTTGATTTTCTCAAAGAACCAGCTCCTGGTTTTGTTGATTCTTTGCATAGTTCTTTTTGTTTCTCCTTGGGTGATTTCAGCCCTGAGTTTGATGATTTCCTGGGGTCTACTCCTTTTGGGTGTATTTGCATTTTTTTGTTCTACAGCCTTGAGATGTGCTATTAAGCTGCTAGTGTATGCTCTTTCCAGTTTCTTTTTGTAGGAACTCTGAGCTATGAGTTTTCCTCTCAGCACTGCTTTCATTGTGTCCGGTAAGTATGGGTATGTTGTGGTTTCATTTTCATTAAATTCTAAAAAGTCTTTAATTTCTTTCTTTCTTCCTTGACCAAGTTATCATTGAGTAGAGTTTTGTTCAACTTACACCTCTATGGGGGCTTTCTATTATTTTTGTTGTTATTGAAGACCAGTCTTAGTCTGTGGTAATCTGATAGGATGAATGCAATTATTTTCAGTCTTCTTATATCTGCTTTTTCTAGGGTCTAGTTTCCCTCTTTGTATTGGAGTTTTCCCTTCATTATCTCTTATAGGGTTTGATTTGTGGAAAGATACTATGTAAATTTGTTTTGTTGTGGAATATCTTGGTTTCACCCTCTATAGTAATTGAGAGTTTTGCTAGGTATAGTAAGGAGCCTGGCCTGGCATTTGTGTTTTCTTAGGGTATTTATGACATCTTCCCAGGATCTTCTGACTTTTAGAGTCTCTGGTGAGAAGTTTAGTATAATTCTGATAGGTCTGCTTTTATATGTTACTTGACCATTTTCCCTTGCTGCTTTTAATATTCTTTCTTTGTTTTGTACATTTGTTGTTTTAACTATTATGTGATGGGAGGAATTTCTTTTCTGGTCCAATCTATTTGGAGTTTTGTAGGCTTCTTGTATGTTTATGGGCATCTCTTTCTTCAGGTAAGGGACATTTGCTTCTATAATTTTGTTGAAGGTATTTACTGGCCCCTTAATTTGGGAATCTTCACTCTCTTCTATACCTACTATCCTTAGGTTTGGTCTTCTCATTGTGTCCTGGATTTCCTGGATGTTTGGGGTCAGGAGCTTTTTGCATTTTGCATTTTCTTTGGCTGTTGGGTCAATGTTTTCTACGGAATCTCTGCATCTGAGATTCTCTCTTCTATCTCTTGTATTCTGTTGTTATGGTTGCATCTATGACTCCTGATCTCTTTCCTAGGTTTTCTATCTCCAGGGTTGGCTCCCTTTTTGATTTCTTCTTGTTTCTACTTACATTTTTAGATCCTGCATGGTTTTGTTAAATTCCTTCACCTGTTTGTTAATGTTTTCTTGTACTTTAAAGCGATTTTTGTGTTTCCTCTAGCCGTCTACCTGTGTTCTTTTGTATTTCTTTAAGGGAGTTATTTATGTCTGTCTTAAAGTCCTCTATCATCATCATGAGATATGATTTTAAATCAGAGTCCTGCTTTTTTGGTGCGCTGGGGTAACCAGGGCTCACTGCAGTAGAAGAATTGGATTCTGATGATGCCAAGTAGACTTGGTTTCTGTTGCTTACATTCTTACCATTCCCTCTTGCCATCTGGTTATCTCTGGTGTTAACTGTTCTTGCTGTCACTGACTGTGGCTTGTCTCTCCTTAAAGCCTGTGTGTCAGTACTCCTGGAAAATCAGCTCTCTTCCAATGGCATTTGTGTATGGACCACTGTGGCACAGGATCAACTTGGGGTACAGATGGAAACCAGAAGGATCCTGTTCTAGACTGCTCCTCAGTT